>WAAB01014850.1:21171-47354 GCA_013389865.1 Piaya cayana | reverse complement strand
CCCAAAACTGAGCTCAGGACTCGAGGTGAAGCCTCAACGATGCTGAGTCCCGGGGCGCAATCTGATTGTGATAACAGGGTTTACACTATCACCACCTTTTTGGTGGCTCAGGGTGCTTGTCGCATGTTGCATGGTGCACCAGGAGGGTGAATGGGGCATGGGGCATGGTGCGTGGGGCATGGAGCACGGTGCATGACACATGGTGCATGGGGCAGGGTGCATGGGGTATGGGGCAGAGGGCATGGGGCATGGGGCAGGGTGCATGGTGCACGGTGCACGGGGCATGGGGCAGGGTGCAGGGTGGGTGCATCGGGAGGGCGCAGGGCCGCTCGCTGGGGCCAGGCAGGCTCCCTTGTGGCCCGTGCCTCAGTTTCCCCGCCCGGCGCTGGGCTGGGGGGCGCTTACCTGCTCCCTCCGCCCGGTACCGGCCGCTCTCACCGCCGCTCCCCGCCGGGCCCCGGGTCCAAAGGGCGGCGGGGAGGGAGGGGAAGCGGCGGCACCGCCCTACGGGGCACCGAGCCCGGGGCGGCCCGGGAACCGACACCGCCCGGCTGGGCCGAGCCGAGCTCTGACGAGCCAAACCGAGCTGAGCTGAGCTCTTGCTTAGCCAAGTTCTGCTGAGCCGAGCCAGGCCGAGCCGAGCGCTGACGAGCCAAGCTAAGCTGAGCTGAGCCGAGCTCTGCTGAGCCGAGCCTTGCCGAACCCTCCCGAGTCCTTCCGAGCGCTCCCGAGCCTTTCCGAGAGCTGCCAAGCCCTCCCGAGCGCTCCCGAGCTCTTCCGAGCGCTCCCGACCCTTTCCGAGCGCTGCCGTGCCCTCCCGAGCCTTTCCGAGCGCTTCCGAGCTCTTCCGAGCCCTTCCGAGCTCTTCCGAGCCTTCCCGAGCCCTTCCGAGTCCTCCCGAGCGCCGCGGAGCCGCTCGATTCCGGAGCTCATCGCGGGGCTCTGGCTCTCGGGGTTCCCTGCAGGCGGGGCCGCGGGTCCCGGCTCCGTTTTCGGGGCTCTCAGCCTCGCTGCCCCTTCCCCTCCTCGCAGGGGCAGCGGAGATGCCCCTCTCCCGCAGCCTGGGGCTGCTGCTGCTCGCCCTCCTGCTCGCCCTCCTGCTCGCCCTGCTGCTCCCGGCCGCTCAGAGCCCCCCGGGTCCCCGGGAGGGCGAGACCAAGCGGGGCCAGCGGGCGGCCAACGCCTCGGCACGCGTGGGGACCACTGCGGGACAGCCCCCCGTCTTCTACAGGGAGGTGCCCGCAGCGGCCACACCCGGGAGGTGGGTCACCCTCCGGCTCCCGGGCACAGAAAGCGGGGGGGGGGCGGCAGAGCTGGGCATCCGTTCCTGACAGCCCTCGCGGCTGCTGGATGCCTGCGGGTACAGCATCCTTGGGGACCATGTCTCTGGGCACCGCATCCTTGGGTGCAGTATCAGAAATGTTCAGTTGTGGGCCCCTCACCACAAGAAGGATGTTGAGGCTCTGGAGCGAGTCCAGAGAAGAGCAACGAAGCTGGGGAAGGGGCTGGAGAAGAAGAGGAGCAGCTGAGAGAGCTGGGGGTGTTTAGCCTGGAGAAGAGGAGGCTGAGGGGAGACCTCATTGCTCTCTACAACTACCTGAGAGGAGGTTGTGGAGAGGAGGGAGCTGGGCTCTTCTCCCAAGTGCCGGGGACAGGACGAGAGGGAATGGCCTCAAGCTCCACCAGGGGAGGTTCAGGCTGGACATTAGGAAAAAATTTTCATGGGGTCACTGGGCAGTGGCAGAGGCTGCCCAGGGAGGGGGTTGAGTCACCTTCCCTGGAGGTGTTTAAGGGATGAGTGGACAAGGTGCTGAGAGGCATGGTTTGGTGTTTAATAAGAATGGACTCGATGATCCTGGGGCTCTTTTCCAACCTGGTGATTCTATGATTCTATGATTCTGGTAGAGCATCTTTGGGTACACATCTTTTGGTTCAGCATCCTTGGATACCGTGTCTTTTGGTACGGCCTCTTTGGTTACAGCATCTTCCCTGACCCCCTTCCCACCTGTCTTCCCCACCGCAGGCTTGATGTCCTGTTCCTGCATGGCCAGGCCTTCACCTCCAAGACGTGGGAAGCCTTGGGCACGCTGGCACTGCTTGCCAGAGAAGGCTACCGTGCTGTGGCAATAGATCTGCCCGGTAGGACCATGGTTCTGAGCTTCAGTTGACCCTTGTGGGCAGCTCCGGTTCCTTGCCTCAGCCACTGGTGGGCCCTGGGCCTCTTCAGAGAGGCCTCTGGATTTCTTTAGGGATCCAGCAGTGGTCCCTGGGGCAATGTGCCTGGGATTTGGCTTTTCAGTGGTGACTTTGACCTCTCTGGCCACCCAAATCCTTTGGTTTGGGCTGGTTCAGTGCAGCCAGCATATGGCTGTTGTTGTGCAACTCCTGGGGCTTGATGGGTTGCCTGGGTTTTTCCAGGCTGGCTAAGGCCTGGGAGGGAGACACCGTTACGGGCTGTGCAATTTCCCCTGCCCCGCGCCCATCCTGCACCCTCTGCCCCTTGCCAGGCCATGGGGATTCACCCCCAGCACAGACGGTGACCACGGCGCAGGGCCGGGTGGCCTTCCTTGACCGTGTCCTCCAGGAGCTGGGCATGAGGAGACCCGTTCTCATCAGCCCCTCCATGAGCGGCCGCTTCGCCCTGCCCTTCCTCATGGCACGGGGTGACCGGCTGGCCGGTTTCGTGGCTGTGGCACCTGTGGGCACCAAGGACTTCACCAGCGAGCAGTACCAGCAGGTCCAGGTGAGCTGGGGCATCGGGCTCCTGGGAGACCCAGGGTGCTGCTGAGCTTCTTGGGCCAGCTGGCTGGAGGGTGGCATGGAGGGTGTGATACCAAAATTGCCACCAAATAAACTCTCTATGACTAGTTTTGGAGTTTTAGAGAGCAAGCACCCTTTTGTCAGTCCTGGGCAACATGAGGGAGTGGCCTCCATCTGTTCTGTGCAGTGAGGCAAGAGCTGGGACTAAATGGATTTCCCACTTACGTGCATGTGGATACATTTTCCCAGAAATCTTATGCACATTCTATGACTTTCCAAGGGCTCATTTTAATGTTATTATGGACTTCACCACGGCTAAATCTCTTGGTGATTTGGAGCTTTGCAGCCAGCTCTGCCTGACCTTGCGTTTGAGATGGGGAGAGACTGCAAACTGAGGTGATTAGGGGAAAACACACGTCTTTTCAGCACAGATCACGCTAAATAAAAGACATTATCAGCTCCCAGGAGTGATCAGTGTCTGGAAAGACACACCGTTTGAAAGAAAACATGATATCAGAGAAAGAAAACATGGTATGGGAGGGACATTTTTTCTAACTTTCAAAAACTACCATTAGTGAGATGAAACTTAATTCTTCTTTAGCTTATATCAAAAATATTCCACTTTTTGTACTAGTAACTGCTTCTTGTATCAGGTGGCCCTGTTTGGGGCTGACAAAAGCCAGGGAGAGCTGGCACCTTCCTCTGAGACCCTGCAGCGATGACTAGAGGTGGGCACAGCCCAGGTGACGCGTGGTGGCCGCTACTCTCCCTGACACCCCCTCTGTTTTTCTCTCTTCCAAGACACCCACCCTGATCCTCTACGGCGATCGCGACACCAGCCTGGCTCCCCAGGCCCTGCAGAGCCTTCGTCACCTCCCTGAGCACCGCGTGGCCATGGTGGCTGGCGCTGGCCATGCCTGCTACCTGGACAAGCCCGAGGGCTTCCACCGGGCGCTGCTGGGCTTCCTGCACCAGCTCAGCGAGCACTGAGGGGCTGGGGCACCCAGCGGGACTGGGATGCTCTTCTCTTTTAGGGTGACCCCAGGATGGTGGGGAGGGGGATGAGGGTGTCCCTTGCCGGCAGGATAGGGTGAAGAGTGTTGTGAAGCCAATAAACTGATGCTGCTCTGGTTTTTTTTGTGTGTGTCCCCAAGCTCTGAGGGACTTGCTTTCTGCCCGTGTGGGGCTGTCCACTGCCCCCCTGCCCAGGAGGAGTCTGGCTGGAAAGCTGCCTGGAGGAGAAGGACCTGGGGGTGTTGGTTGTCAGCAACTGACCATGAGCCAGCAGTGGCCCAGGTGGCCAAGAAGGCCAATGGCATCTTGGCTTGGATCAGAAACAGTGTGACCAGCAGGGTCAGGGAGGTTCTTCTCCCTCTGGACTTGGCACTGGTGAGACTGNAGAGGAGGGAGCTGGGCTGTTCTCCCAAGTGACGGGACAGGACGTAAGGGAATGGCCTCAAGCTCCACCAGGGGAGGTTCAGGCTGGACATTAGGAAAAAATTCTCACAGAAAGGGTCATTGGGCAGTGGCAGAGGCTGCGCAGGGAGGGGGTTGATTCACCTTCCCTGGAGATGTTTAAGGGACGGGTGGACGAGGTCCTGAGGGACATGGTTTAGTGTTTGATGGGAATGGTTGGACTTGATGATCCAGTGGGTCTTTTCCAACCTGGTGATTCTGTAATTCTACAGTTTCTGCCGTGCCCGCCCCCTCCCCGCCCCGTTTCCCCTTCCCACCCCCCGCGCAGGCGCCTCCAGCAGCAGCGCTGAGGCTGGCTGGGAGCTGCAGCCTCCTCGCCACGGTACCCTGCAACCCCCCCGTGCCCTCTCGCACCCCTAAGCGCGGTCCCGTACCCCTTTGCACCCCCCTCCTGCACCCCTAATTGCGCTACTCTGCACCCCTCCTGCACCCTCTGCACGCCTTTGCCCCCTCCTCTCCCCTCTTGCACCCCCTAACCGCGATACCCTGCACCCCCGTACCCCCTTGCATCTCTCTTATACCCTCCTGCACCTCCCTGGACCCCCTTGCACCCTCCTCTCCCCTCTTGCACCCCTAAACGTGATACCCTGACCCCGTATCCCCTTGCACCCTCCTGCAGCCCTATATCCCCTCACACCCCTCCTCTACCCTCCTGCACCCCAATAACCACAGTACTCAGTACCCACCGTATCCCCTTGCACCCCAAATCGTGCTGTCTTGCACCCTCAGCCACGGTGTCCAGCCCACGCTCCTCCTTCCTGCTTGTGCTAACCCTGCACCCCAAGAGCTGCTGCACCCCAGCCCGCCTGCCCCCCGCACCCCAACCCCCCCGCACCTCCCCTTCACCCACACTCATTGTACCCTGCGCTCCTCACAACACTAATGGNTAAGCACCCCACATTTCCCCCCCCTCCTGGCCCCCTTTCCTTACTTGCACACCAACTTCCCTGCCTGCACCCCCCCCCCCACCATCCTGCTGGACCCCCAGACACTGCCTGGTGCCACAGACAAGCACCCTTCTTGTCCCCAGAACCCCCTTCCCCACCTTGTTGTCCCCCTTTTTCTCCCTAGAAGCCCCCTATGCCCCATCTAGCAGGGGGTCGCACCTCATCCTGCCCCTCTGCCCAAGCTGGGGGGGGTTCTCCCCCATGGCAGCATCCCAGAACTCGTGCCAGGGAGACCTTTGTCCCATCCTTCTTCAGTTTCTGTGATACCCGAGCTCGACACTGGACTTTGGAGGGGCTGGTGGGTGATTAACCATCACCCCGCTCTTTCCCCCCTGCAGCGTTGCAGCCCCAGGCGCTGCCATGGCCCCTGGGAAGCCCGGGAAGAGCACGGGGGCTTCGGAGAACCCCTCGGTTACGCTTTTCCGGGAGTACCTGAAGATCGACACCGTCCACCCCAAACCTGACTACGGTGAGGATGGAGGGGATGGGATGGGGAGCCGTGCAGGGATCCGGCCACATGGCTTTGCAGGTCTGGTCTTTGGACTCGGGCGCCCGAGTCCTCAGTCAGGGCTGTTTTGATCGCGGTGTTAAGGAGCGAACACCTTTGTTCCTTCTCAGCTGGTGCCTTTGGTTGGATCAAGGGTGTCCTGAGTGCACCAGAGCTGCTGTTTTCTCCCTCCAGCCCTCTGCCCTACAGCCTCCTCTTTCCACACTGCCCTGGCTCTGGGGTGGATGCTTGTGGTGATCTCACGTAGATCTCCTTCTGTTAGCGTTTCCACCCTTCCACTAACGTGCATCAAGAGTTTTTTTTATTGGTGAGGAGCTCCCAAAACTCCTCCAGAGGGCTCTTCCCGCTCAACTCATCCCCTTTGATTTTTCGTGCTCACCTAGTCCTTGCCCCAAAGGGATGGTGACAAGCTGCTCCTGTCCTTGCTTCTGGCCACCCCTTGTGCCCAGAACCTCCATCCCCTGCCCTCTCTGGTCATCCCTTTCCTTGTCCCGGGAGCCCCAGAGAGCCTTGGAGTCCTCAGGGGATTGTGGTGGAACAGGAGGGAGATCCTGACGTGATTCCCGGCCTCCTTGCTTCTCCCCAGATGCAGCTGTGCAGTTTCTGGAGCGCGTGGGCACCGACCTGGGCTTGGCCTGCCAGAAAGTGGAGGTGAGCGAGGCGAGGAGCAGCCGCCTGTGCCCAGGTCCTTACTGACTGGAGCTGCTCCCCTGCTACAGCCGTGGAGATGGGCAGGAGTGAATCCCCTCTGCCTCTAATCCTCTGCTGACCTAAGCCCTTCCTTAAGCCTGTGTTCCGGCTGGTCCCCGCTGACCTTTGCAGCCGCCGTGCTATGATTAGCCTGGCAGGGTCACGTTGGCTGGGGACGTCCCTTCTGCTGGGCACCAGCTGTCCCAGGGGACTCCTGGGTACCAAGCTAAGATGCTGAATTCCATCTCCCCTCCTCTGGCTGAATTGCAGCTTCTCAGCTCCAGCCGATGTGTACCAGCGGCTCTGTCCCCAGCTGGGACCTCGATGACACCCTGCCCTTGTCCCACAGGTGTGCCAGGGCCACGTGGTGCTCGTCTTGACCTGGCAGGGCACGAATCCCCGCCTGCGCTCCATCCTTCTCAACTCCCACACTGACGTGGTGCCTGTCTTTGAGGTGCGGGGACAGGGCTGGCCTGGGCACGCTGGGGAGGGCTGGGGGTGGCAGGGGAATGGGATCTGGTGCCCACTGTGCCCTTCTGCCATCACGGACCCTGTTCCCCACAGGAGCACTGGACCTACCCACCCTTCGAGGCTGTTAAGGACTCTCAAGGCAACATCTATGCCCGAGGTGCTCAGGACATGAAATGTGTCTCCATCCAGTGAGTGGAGGGCACGGCATGGTGATGCCATTGAGGGATGCAGGATGGGATCCCACCACCCCCAGGGTCCGTGGGGCTGAGGGTTCCACCGCTTGGCTCCACGAGGGTTGGCTCAGAGCATGCCAGCCCCTCTCCTCGGTGATGCTCAGGCACCGCCTTCTCCCCACAGGTACCTGGAGGCCATCCGAAGGCTGAAAGCAGAGGGAAAGTCTTTTGCCCGCACCATCCACCTCACCTTTGTGCCTGGTGGGTCCCCAGGGTGGCCCCTCTTGGGGGCACAGGAGAGGCTGGCAGCTGGGTGATGCTCTGGAGTTCCCCACGGCGTGGCAGCCGGGCACTCTCCTGCCAGCCTCTCCAGACTTTGAGCTCCCTCTGGTTCGAGGCTGAAAGGGTCTCCAGGTCTGAGGACATTGGGTGCGCTGGCGGCACCCAGGCTGGTGTGGAAGGAGGACCGGGAGGTGGTAGGCCAGGGGATGTCCCGGTTCCTTCCTCCATGCCAGGTTCTACCCTGCAGACGAGGAGGTGGGTGGACACAAGGGCATGGAGATGTTTGTGCAACGCCCTGAGTTCAGAGCACTCAACGTCGGCTTTGCCCTGGACGAAGGTGAGTGGTGGCAGGACCGTCATGGGGACGTGTCTCCTCGTGGCACGCACCCTGTTAACATCACCCTGTGCGCACTGGCACCTGGAACAGCTTTTGGGGACCCCTTGGGGCTCATTCCCAGGGAGGGGAAATGCTGCCAGGGCAAAGCAGAGAGGGATGCATCATTCCACCCCTATTCCTTGCTGACCCCCAGTCTTTGCCCACTGCAGGTTTAGCCAGCCCATCTGACACCTTCAGCGTCTTCTACGGGGAGAGGAGCCCATGGTGTGAGTAACTTTGTGCCCACGGCTGTGTCCCTGGCTCTGCTGGGTGCTCGGGGATTTGTGCCACCCCGGGCTTTGTGTTTGATGCCTCCCTCTCCCACCGCTGCTGCAGGGATAAAGGTGAAGTGCACGGGCAGCCCCGGACACGGGTCCCGCTTCATCAGCAACACGGCTGCTGAGAAGATGGTGAGAGAGGGGCACACCCTGCGGACCCCTCCGGGGCTGCCAGGTACCCCCTCGGTGGGCTGCTCCTCACCTTCCACCTTTCCCTTCCCAGCACAAAGTCATCAACTCCTTCCTGGCCTTCAGGGAGAGCGAGAAGCAGAGGTAGGAGCCAGGCGGGATGGCTGAGGCTTCAGTTTGGTCCATGGAGAGGGTCCTTGGGATGCTGAGCCAGGCTCTGATCCCATGCTGCAATCCCATGCCTCAGTTTCCCCATTTGAGGGTGGTTGTGGGGTGGGGAGCGCTCCCCCTCCTCCCTGGGTGGCAGAGGGTGACTTTCCCTTGTGTCCCCTGAGGCTCAAGTCCGACTCAAGCCTGACCCTAGGGGATGTCACCTCGCTCAACCTCACCATGCTGGAGGGGGGCGTCTCCTTCAACGTGGTGCCCTCCGAGATGGCAGTTGGCTTTGACATCCGCATCCCACCCACCGTGGACCTGAAGGTGGGTGTCGCGCCGGCCCCACTCGGGGGAGGAGCAGGTTGGGGTTACCCTGCTCACAGCCCTCTTCTGGTCTCTGCCTCAGGCCTTTGAGGAGCAGGTGGCTGCTTGGTGCCGAGGTGCTGGAGACGGTGTCACCTACGAGTTCCACCAGGTGAAGGATCTCAACCACCCGGCTGCGTGGTGCCCAGGCCACGTGCCCACCTCCCTGCCTCTCACCTGTCTGCCCCCTCCCACAGAAATGCATGGACCAGCACATCTCCTCCACTGAGGAGTCGGACCCGTGGTGGAAAGCCTTCAGCGGGGTCTGCAGGGACATGTGAGTACTGTCCCCAGGAAGATGGGGACATCCTTTGGTGGAGCCAGGTGGTCCCTGGGCTCATGGAGGGGTTGGGAGGGGGTATTTCCCTATACCCCCCCAAAAGAGATGGGATTGAGTGTTGCACAGGGCTGAGGGACCTTCCTGGTGTGGTCTTCTCTTCCCTGTGGGATGGCAGGGGGACAGGGAACCTGTCTGCCCCTACGCTGACGCCAGGTCTCACTTCTTAGGAAGCTGCAGCTGAAGCTTGAGATCTTCCCAGCTGCCACCGACAGCCGCTACATCCGAGCGGTGAGTGTGATGCCAGCTCAGCCGGGGGGAGACCTGCAGCCCCAAGCAGGAGCTGTGCCCAGGCTGAGGAGGGGGCACATGCTGCCCATCCCATCCCACTGAGCCAGCAGTGTGTCCAGGTGGCCAAGAGGCCAATGGCATCTTGGCTTGGATCAGAAACGGTGTGACCAGCAGGTCCAGGGAGGTTCTTCTCCTGGACTCGGCACTGGTGAGACTGAACCTCAAATCCTGTGTTCAGTACTGGGCTTCTCAGCACAAGAAGGATGTTGAGGCTCTGGAGTGAGTCCAGAGAAGAGCAACGAAGCTGGGGAAGGGGCTGGAGAAGAAGAGGAGTGGCTGAGAGAGCTGGGGGTGTTTAGCCTGGAGAAGAGGAGGCTGAGGGGAGACCTCATTGCTCTCTACAACTCCCTGAGAGGAGGTTGTGGAGAGGAGGGAGCTGGGCTCTTCTCCCAAATGACAGGACAGGACAAGAGCGAATGGCCTCAAGCTCCACCAGGGGAGGTTCAGGCTGAACATTAGGGAAAAAATTTTCACGGAAAGGTTGATTGGGCAGTGGCAGAGGCTGCCCAGGGAGGGGGTTGAGTCACCTTCCCTGGAGGGGTTTAAGGCCATACCCCCTCATTTCCAGGCTGGACGCCCTGCTATCGGCTTCTCACCCATGAACTGCACCCCGGTGCTGCTTCACGACCACAATGAGTTCCTCAACGAGCAAGTCTTCCTGCGGGGAATCGACATCTATGCCCGCCTCCTGCCTGCCCTGGCGTCGGTGCCCCCGCTGCCCACTGAGGGCTGAGCACCCTGGCAAGGAGCAGGACGGGGGGTGCCCAGGAGCAGGACACAAGGCACAATGGGCACAGCAAGTGCCTGCCAGCACGCTGGGGACACAGACGGCATCGTGCCACATTGGCTGTGCTCAGAGTTGGCCCGAGAGTGATGTTTGTGCCCTTAAAACCTGGGTCCCAGCCACCCCCTCGGGTCTGTGTCCCCCGGGTGCCTCCTTTCCTGGTGTTGGCAGTGCCTCTCCTGTCCCCGTGCCATCTCCGGCTGTGCTGGCTCTGGGTAAGGGGCTGGCTTGTGCCCTGCTCTGCCCGCCCGTGCCTTGTCCTGCTTCCTTACCCACTTGCCCGGGTTGCTGGGGCCAGCGCTGCCTGTCCTCACCGTGCAAGTCAATAAATCTCCTTGGTAAGCACGGCCAGGAGTGGGTGGGTTTGTCTCCGTGGCGGAGCCCAAGCGTGGATGGCCTTGGCACAGTGGGGTCTGCCGGGATGCTCCCTGCTCCTCTGCACTCCTTGAGCTGGAGGTGGTGCTGCGGGCAGGATCCATCCCGGGCAGGATCCATCCCAGGCAGGCTGTGGGGCTGGTCCTTGGGAGCTTCTGATCCAGAGAAGAGTGACAAAGCTGGGGAAGGGGCTGGAGAACAAGGGTATGAGGAGCAGCTGAGGGAACGGGGATTGGTTTAGCCTGGAGAAAAGGAGTCTGGGTGGAGACCTCGTGGCTGTCTGCAACTGCCTGAAAGGAGGGTGTAGTGAGGTGAGTGTTGGTCTCTTGGCCCAAGATGAGAGGGAATGGCCTCAAGTTGCACCAGGGCAGGTTCAGATCGGACATCAGGAGAAGTGTCTTCACCAGAAGTTTTCTCAGGCACTGGAACGTCGCCCCGGGGAAGCGGTTGAGTCCCCGTCCCTGGAGGTGTTTAAAGATGGGCAGAAGAGGTGCTTGGGGATGTGGTTTAGTAGTGGGCAGGTACAGTTGGACTCGATCTCAAAGGGCTTTTCCAACCAAGCGATTCTATTATCAGGCTCAAGGTACTGGGGGGGACAGGAGCAGCTGGTGGTGCTGGGGCTCACCCATCCTCCCATCAGCTCCCGCTGCCGTGCTGCTCCCCAAACCCACGGGTCGTGGCAGGCAGCGTGCGGGCCCGGGCAGGCAGCCTCTGCTTATCTACCGGAGCTGCCCGCGGGCTGCATCTCCTCCTCACTCTTACCCCACCCCACCAGGCTCCCCAGCTCGCAGGGGTGCTGGATCTGTCCCAGAGCCACACTGTGCCTCCCACAACGTCATCTTCCCTGGGGAAACTGGGACAAGAGCCAGCCAAAGGCTCACTGAGAAGTGTTTACCCTGATTGGGGGGTTGTGAATCTGCTCCATTACAAAAGGTTGGGGGTGATTCAGGTGTCCGTCCCCCCAGTCCTAATGCCCTTTGTTTTAATTAATAAAGCTGCTGCAGTCTTCCAAGCGCTGGGTCTGGGAGTAGGGATGAGGCCAGTGGTGATGGAGCACTGCAGGACAAGCCGCCAGCTCCTCCGCTCCTTCCCCTCCACCCAGCATGGGGGGAAATGAGATCTTTTGGGAAGAGTGTGGATTCTCTGATGTCTTGTATGGCCACATCCCCTGGCCCGGCAGCCGTGGGGGAGGATGGTGTGGGAGAGGTGTGGGCGCTGCGGGATCCTGCTTGGCTCAGGGTGCAGAGCAGGGACCTTTGTGCATCCCTGCTGCCCCATGGGTGCGCCAAAGCTACGTGCAGCACGCCGTGCCCACCTCCGTCCTGCTCACCTGCCTGCTCGCTGCGATGGGACCCGAGAGCTGTGGTTGGAGACCACCTCGTGCTGAGCGTCCTTCTCGGGGTGGGAGGCTCATGGGGGTCTCTCCCACCCCACCAGGAGAGCAAGGCTGGGGGACCTCAGCTTGCAGGGGGAGGTTTGGATTAGACATCAGAAGTTTCTTCAAATCATACACGGCTTGGATTGGAAGGGACCTTGAAGATCACAGAATCACCAGGCTGGAAAGGACCCGCTGGATCATTGCATCCAACCATTCCCATCAGTCACTAACCCATGTCCCTCAGCACCTCATCCACTCGTCTTTTAAACACCTCCAGGGACCATCCAGTTCCATCCCCACTGTCACGGGGACACCTCCCTCTGGATCAGGCTGTTCAAGGCTCCATCCAACCTGGGCTTGAGCACCTCCAGGGACGGGACAGCCACAGCTGCCCTGGGCAACCTGGGCCAGTGCATGAAGAATTTCTTCCTGATGTCTAATCTAAATTTTCTCTATTCCAAATTAAAACCATTAAAGCCGTTCTTCACCAGATGGGTTCTCAGGCACTGAGCTGTTTGGTGGTGGAGCCCCCAAACCTGGAGGTGCTTAAAAGCCAGGGAGACGCGGAGCTCAGCGATGAGCAGCATGCAGGTACGGTTGGACACGATGATCTCAAAGGTCATCTCCAACCAAGCGATTCCATGATTCCCAGCTCCCCACCGCCGGGCTCCCCATCCTCCAAGCAACCTCTGGGGGTGCGGGGGGCTGCGGCAGAGCCCGAGCAGCTGGTGCTGGGGGTGCGGGGCTCCTGCCCCCACCCCGAGGGATGCGGGTCCCTCCCGGGGGATGCGGGGGGGCGGGTCGGGGCGGGCCGGGGGCGGTCGGATGGCAGCTCCATAAAGGCTCCGGTGGCACCGGCAGCCCCGGGAGAGGCGGAGGGATGCGGGGGCCGGTGTCGCTGTGCTGGCTGGGGGCTGCGCTGGTGGCGGCGGGGGGCAGCCTGCCCCGGCTCCGTCTGTCCCACCGCGGTGAGACTGGGGGGGGTGCCCAAACTGGGGGGGTGCCCAAACTGGGGGGGTCCCCGCAAACTGGGGGGGGGTGTCCCCGGTCTCCCCAAACTGGGACCAGGGATGGGGGGTGAGGAGCCCCGGGGGTGGGCGCTGCGCCTGAATTCTGCGTTTATGGGGTGGGTTTGGGGGTATCTTGAGCTGGAGGCTGGGGTTGGGGGGTTGGTGGGTGGCTGCGTCTTCTCCAAACGGGACCTGGGGGGGGGGCTTTGAGGAGGAGTAGGAGGAATAAGGGGAGAGCCGGGTGCTGGGGGAGCGGGGGGGATGCGCTGCCGAGCTCCTCCGCAGCCCCCAGGAGGGACCCTTCCCCATGCGAGGTTGGGGGAAACTGAGGCTCGGTGCTGTCCGTGGGGGTCAGGTGGGGGCTGCGCTGGTGTAGGGGGCGTGGGGAGCCTCAGGTGTGGGCACCGCGCCTAAATTCAGCGTTTGTAGGGTGGGTTTGGGGGTACCTTGTGCTGGAGGCTGAGTTTGGGGGTTTGGTGGGTGGCTGCTCCACACGCCCTTCTTCTCCAGGAGGAACTGGGGGGGGGCTTGAAGAAGGAGGAGGAATAGGGGGACAGCCTGGTGCTGGGGAGTGTGGGGCTCCCCTGCAGCCCCCAGAAGGACCGTTTCCCATGTGAATTTAGGGGAAACTGAGGCACGGCGCCGTCCTGGCACTGCCATATGGGGCTGGGCAGGGGCTGCGGAGCGTGGGTGCCCTCCCCGTGGGTGCTCAGCATCCCACCCACCCAGTGGGTCCCATGGGTGCCGCTCCGCCCGGGCACCCACCGTGCTGGGGGGGCCTCAGGGTGCTGCTCTGGGAGGGTTTGGTTTTAATTAAAGCTCTGGCTGCGATCGTGCTCTGGCTCGCTGCGTCCCCAGCTCTGCCAGCTTCACCCAGGGGCTGCTTCCAGCCAAACTGGACGGGGGAGTCTTGAGTGCCCAGATCTCCTCCTTCTTGCCTTAAAGCAATGAACCTGCTCTACGAAACAAAAAATTAAACTAAAATCAATTGCATCATGTGCAGCTTCCCCCTTCCCGAAGGGGGAAAGGGCTGGCACAGCTCTTGGAGAACCCTGGGGAAGAAGCAGCTGCCTCCTCCCGTAGTGCCCAGGCTGGGGGTCCCCGAGCCTTGGGATACAAGCTGGCTGCACCCCTGGGTTTGTCTGGGCAGAGCAAGCAGCCCTAGGGGCTCCCTCCATGCTGAAATGGGGAAACTGAGGCACGCAGTGGGCTCTGCTCTACCTTGGGCTCCCAGCTCTCGTGGTGGCACCTGGTGACCTCAGGTTGGACTGTGAGGAGGTCTGGGGCTCCTGGCAGAGCTTGGCCGTGGGGTTTAGGGGCTGGTGTCTGACCCACTGAAGTCCGGCCGTGCCACACTGTTCCTCAGGTGCGAGGAGCTCGCCAGGGTTGGCCGAGCTCCTCACCTCGTGCGCGGAGCCAGCAGCCTTTTTGAAGCTTTCCTCCCCCCCACCCCACCCCTTCTCCAACCGATGAGTCTGTTCCTCTTCCAAATTGGAAACAGAAACAGAAAATTTCCCATGAAAGTAATCCCGCCACCGCCTTCTCCCTTGGGGGGAAGGAAAAAGAAAATGAAAATTTCAATTAAAGCCATTAAGAGCCTCTGCAAAGAAACACTGGGGGAAGCGAGGCTGCTTCTGCGGGACCGTGCGTGGCCGGTGGCTTAGGGGGTGGTGACAGGGGAAGGTGTCACGGTTGGGGTGTAGGGGTGACCCCAGTCATGCTCAAAGCTGCCCTTTTCCTTTTCCCCAACACCCAGTGGCTCGTGTAAGAGGCGAAGGAGCATTTTGCTGCCGCACAGACCACGAGCGTCGCAGCCCAGTCCTCTCTGAAGGGACACCCCAACTTGAGGGGTGGCTCTGTGGGACCCTCTGGATTCCTAGGGATGCGTGGAGGGTGTGAGGTGCTGCTCCCTGGGGAGAAGGTGCCGCGAGCTGACGTCACCCTCGGAATTTGCTGGGGCTGGGGGAGAAGGGGAAGCTTTGCCTGGAACAATACAAGGAGCCCGATGACTTTGCCGGTGTTATTCTGAGCTGGGGGAATATTGTTACAGGGCAAGAATAGAAGGAGATGACAGCGTTTCCCCAGGCTGGGCCCGGCGATAACAGGAGGAGCTGGGAGGGCACAGGGAGGAGGGCGAGGTGGACGGGACCCCGGTGCCAGCGCCTGCAAGCTCGGATGGAGCTGCTGGAGCTCTGTTGCTCCGTGCCACCAGCATCACCGGTTAGAGCAGTCCCAGTGTGACTTGGCATGGAGGGGACTGTCCTCCCCCGGGAAAGGACCCCGTGTCTCTTGCAGGTCCCAGAAGAGGCGTTTCCCACCAGGTTGAGGGCATCGTGCTGCTGGCCACCTCCTCGCGGGAGGTGACAAATGTCTCCCCAGCAAGAGCAGGGTTGGGTACCCCAATGTCCTTGCCTGTTGGCTGCTGGGCTTGTCTGAGTGCCACCTCCTCTCTCGTGGGGACATGCGTGAGGCTGCTTAGGCTGGGGGTCAGCAGTGGCAGCTGGCGGCCTTCCTCAGCGGAGGGTGTCTGGGGACAAGGCTGCTCTCGTCAATGGTGCTTTTTGTCCTCTGTCCTGCAGCGGCGACAGCCTGGCCAGGGTCGGGGCAGTCGCTGGGATGGGGTTTCAGAGTCCAGTGGAGCCAAGATGCTTCCTCTCACCGTCTCCCTCCACAGCAGCTGGATGGGTGCCACCCCGAGCCAGTTGTGCCATTGTCCCAAAGCAGATCCAAGCCCGAATTCTACGGGATGCTGAGGTGACCATCATGGTGACACCGTGATGGTCACCTCAGCATCCCATAGAATTCGGGCTTGGATCTGCTTTGGGAGCCTTGACCATCAGACTCCAGTGTTTCAGGCTCTCAGGGGTGCTGGGAGGTGATGCCCATCCAGGGATGCAGCGTCCTCGAGCTGGTGCTGTGCCCCAAGCTCAATCCTTTTGCCGTGTCGAGGAGGAAGCCTCCCCGACAGCGAGGTCTGGTGCTGGTGGAGAGCTTTGTGTGCTGGTTTCCCCATGGCACTGGCTCGGTGCCGGCTATTGTGTCCCTGGCTGGCACCCAGGGAGGGGCAGGACCTGCTTTCTGCCTACACCATGTCCACTCTCACCACTCTCCTGGGCTCTGTGCGAGCCCAGCCGGGGCTGGAGATGGGCACGGGCATTGCCAGGCTCTTCCATGTCCCGGCTCACCGCGACACGGCCACGGTTGGAGCCTGGGGTGGTTCAGCTGGACCTTACTGGGAGCAAACTCGCAGGAAACTGGAGCATCTCCCATACGAGGACAGGCTGAGAGAGTTGGAGTTGTTCAGCCTGGAGAAGAGAAGGCTCTAAGAATCCTTAGAGCAGCTTCCAGCACGGAAAGGAGCTCCAGGAGAGCTGGGGAGGGTTGTTTCCCAAGGGCACGGAGTGACAGGATGAGGGGCAATGGCTTTAAATTGGAAGAGGGAAGATTTAGATTAGATACTAGGAAGAAATTCTTCACGATGAGGGTGGGGAGGCCCTGGCACTGGTTGCTCAGGGAAGTAATTGATGCCCCATCCCTGGAGGTGTTCAAGGCCAGGTTGGATGGGAATGGAGCAACCTGACCCAGTGGGAGGTGTCTCTGCCCATGGCAGGGGGTGGAACTGGATGATCTTTGAGGTTTCTTCCAAACCAAACACTTCTATGAGCCTGTGAAACCCTGCTGCCCACTGGCTCCATGGCTTTGTCCTTGGCTGGAAGGGAGAGCAGCACCCCAGGCCAGGGGAGGCTGGGATGTCTGTGTCTCTGGGAATGAATGGAGACGGATGTTGTTGCCTGCGGCAGACTGGAGCAGTTCTGCTGGCCTTGGGATGTCTGTGATACTCAGAAGCAGCAGCTTGGAGGGACCCTCCTACCTCTGTGCCCATCACAGCTCTCTGGTCTTGCCCTCAAAAAGCCGGGATTGCTCGGTGCCACCACTGGGGTGGGGGTCTAAGTATCCTTTCACATTTCCCAAGCAGATTTGAAAGGTGTTTGGGGGCTGGGAGACCACACGGCACCTGCTGTTGTGTTGCCCTGCTTTTTCACTTGCCACAGTGCCCCTTTGCAGCACCCTCTGATGGCTGCGTCCCCATCTGGGGGCGTTCCCAGGTATGAGAAGGCACTGTGGGACGTTATTCATCACTTTTCCCTCCTGTCCTTGTGTTGGGTGACAGCTCAGGGTCATGATGCTGTGCTGTCCCAGTTGGGTGGGCGTCCAGAGCTGGCATGCAGGGGACCTTGGCATGCACAGCAAGCGGAGGGACATGGTAAGGGCCACCAGGATGTCCCCCAGGCTTGAAAAGAGCGTTGTACCTGTGGCTTGGAGCAGATTTTTGGGGCAAGTGGTGCTCACAGAGCCCTGTTGGTCATCTGGGCTCCTCCTGACTCTTTCTTCCCCTCTCGGCAGAGCTTCTGAGCACCAACCGCTCTGTCCTCTTTGTTGGCCACCGAGGGTTCCTGGGCTTCCGCACCCTCTACCTGGATGAGTACCGCGACCGGCTCTTCATCGGGGGGAAGGATGTGCTCTACTCCCTGCTCCTGGACGGGGCCAACGCAGATGCCAAGGAGGTGAGCTGGGTCCTGCTGAGCATCCTGGGGGCTCCATCCCCATCCTCACCCCCTGTGCACCCCTCCTAGCAGATGGTGCCCAGCTGAGCCAGGAGGAGCCACCCTAAGGCAAGACATGCCTTGGGGATATCCCTAACCCCAGCACCCTGAAATGCCTCTGAAAACTTGCGCTGCCTGGCAAGGGAGGGCTGGCCGTGGTGGCTGCAGGACAATTAGCCAGCAGTTAGTCATGGTTGGCAGCCACCATGGCCCAATGATGAGTCCTGGGTGCTGAGTGCGGTCTTGGACGTTGGGTCTCCTAAAAAACTACCACCAGGACAGCAAGTGTCCCTCTTCACGGGTCAAATATCCAGCTGAACGCCTGCAGAGCAAGGGGCTAAGAGCATCCATCATTGCAATGAGCTGTACCAGGGCTCAACTGGAAAAGTCCCTGGAGCTCTCCTGGCTCCTTGGTGGGAGAAGCGATGGATCAGAGTGACCGTGCTTAGTGGTGGTTCCCCTCCCCCTTTACACTCTCTGTTTTGACGTGTTGTTTTTTAATCAAGGCTCTGTGCCCTTTCTGGCTGGAGAAAGCAGAGAAGGAAATGAAATGCCCCTTGGCGTGCTGGGTCACTTCGATGGGGTCAAGGGCTTGTGTACCCAAGCTGCCCTTGGTCTGAGAGCCACTGAAGGCTGTCGGGCACTAGGGTTGCATTGCTCCTTGATGTCCCCCAGCATCCTTTCCCCGTGTCACCCACAAGTCCACTCCCTTTCAGGCCCAGCATGACCACCCAAACCCAGCTGTGACCACCGAGGTGCATCTCCCATGGAGAAAGGGTTCTGCCCTGGTTTGAAGGGTAGGAGCCCTGGGCTGGGTGGGCTCTGGGGAGCTCTTGGTCCCTCTCTTGGTTCCTCTGTCCATCACTGTGCTACCAACAGCCTGGGGATGTGTGTTTGCAAGGCTGGGCCCCTGCTCCAACAGGTTCTTTGTGTTTCAGATCTACTGGCCACCTCTCCGGGGACAGACAGAGGAGTGTTTTCGGAAGGGGAAGGACCCAGGGGTGAGTCTTGTCCCACGTGTACTTCCCTCTTGGTCTGGAGAGGTCCCTGTGTGTCCCGGTGCCAGCTGGGTCCCCTGTGCTGGGGCTGGAGCTCGCAGGCCAGTTAGCGCCAGGGCAAAGGACCACCAGGGTGTAAGAGGGAAACTGAGGCAGTGAAATGCTTGTTCTGGAAATCCCATCTCCAGCGCTTTGCTCAACCTTGTGGCCCCAGAGCGGTGGCAAACGTGCCCCAGACACATCTGCGCTGAGCGGGCAGTGATAACCAGGCTCGGAGACCCAACCTGGGAGGAACCCAAAGCCTTGTGCTGCGCTCCAGACCCCGGGGAGGTCGTTTAATCCATCCTGGCCGTCCCCAATGGTGGGAAATCCACACTTTGCTCAGGCTCGGTGACCTCGCTCTGCAAATCTTACCCCTCTTTGCATCTCCCCCACTATGGAACAGGACTACGGCGGGGAGAAAATCCCCCATCCCAGACTAATTCCTCCCCAGAGCCGCCGTCCTGCCCTGTGTGTTTATTTTACAGACTCTCGCCGACAGATCCAAGCCGGGGCAGGCTTGAGTTTTTATTTTCCTTGAACATATTTTTTCTTTTTAACGTGCTATTTTGGAGGCTCTTTGCACAGGGAAAATAAACAGCGGGGAGGCTGGGAACCCCTGGGGCAGCTCAGCGGTGCTGTTCCCAGCAGACGAGGGGCCTCCTGTCCCGCCAGGGGAGGATGACGGGGGGCAGGCAGGGCCGGGGGAGCTGCCGAGCTGGCAGCCGTGATGCTCCAGTGGAAAAAGAATGAGATCCCTTTCACTGTGGGAACCACCAGGAGGGACCTCACAAGGTCAGAGGAGGTCTGAGCAGCAGGGGTGTCATTGCAGGTCTCAGGTAGAAGGGGACAATCGCAGACAGTAGCAACCCGAGCTGTCCTGCTGGAATGTCCTTGGGTATCCGTCTGTGTCTCCTACATTTCCTCCTTTTGTTTCATCCCTGGTGTAAGCAGGAACGCGAGGAAGGACATCCCTGCATCTGGTCACGTCCTGGGCGCTGGGAAGAGGAGGGCTGCTGGGATTTGGGGTTGGGTGTAGGAGCTGCTGGGCAGGTGACTTTGCTTCCCTGGCCAGCGTGGGCTGAGTGATGGATGGAGTGAGCACACGGGCGCCTGTGAACGAGAGATGGATCACATATGGATTCCCCGGGGATGCTCACAGAGGCAAGAGGATCACTCTACAGCCCTGTGCTTTTGCAGTGGGCTGGGGGCCACCCAGATGGAGTTGGTGCTAGTTGCCGTCTCACACCCTGGCTCTGGGGTGAAGGCAGAGAGCCTGGGAGCAGCCCAGGGAGCCAGGGCTGGGGCTCACCCACTGCTGAGGGGCTCAAGGCAGAGCTGGTGAAGCACTGAGCTCCGTGTGAGCTTTCCTCTCCCCTGCTGTCCCCCCCAGACCGACTGCGCCAACTACATCCGTGTGCTGCACCCCTACAACCGGACACACTTGCTGGCTTGCGGGACAGGCGCCTTCCATCCCATCTGTGCCTTCGTCTACGTGGGGCTGCGTGGTGAGGTAGGGCAGCACCACAAGTTGGTGCCCATCCTCAGCATCCCCAGTGAAAGGACACCTCTGGGAGGTAGAACCCCATCTTCTGCCTCCTCCCTTGGGGGGGCTTTGGGACACCATGGGGATGCTGGATGCAGTGTTTGGCCCACGCTGAATACTGAGAGGTGGGTCAGGAACCATCTCCCTGTGGCTGAGTCACCTTCCCTGGAGGGGTTTAAGAGATGGGTGGATGAGGCGCTGAGGGACATTGTTTAGTATTTGATGGGAATGGTTGGAGTTGATGATCCGATGGGTCTTTTCCGACCTGATGATTCTATGATGCCTCCAGGCTGACAACTAAGTGGTGGGGCTGGCAATCCCTCTGGTTGCTGTGCATCCTCATAGCATCAGACTTGCCCCAAAATGCAGAGATTCCACTTCCAGCTGGTCCTTTTGGGAGTGTCGGGGCTGTGGATACTTAGAGCAGGGTACCTGTGAGCTGGGCGGGGAGCAACAGCAGCCTGGGGCATGGCTTGAGGCTCACCTACCTGCTCTCCCTCACCCAGCACACCTTCAGCCTGGACCCCACCAACGTGGAGACCGGCCGGGGCAGGTGCCCACATGAGCCCAGCCGCCCTTTTGCCAGCATGGTCATCGGTGGGTTGTCTTCCTTGGGGAACGCGGAGTCTTCGGGGTGGTGGAACCAGGGATGGTCCCCACAGCAGGACCAGGGATGGTCCCCGTGGCAGCTGGGGCAGCTCTCAGCCCTGTGTTGGGGTGTTGTTGCCAGGTGGGGAGTTGTACGCTGGCCTCACCGCAGATTTCCTGGGACGTGATCCCGGCATCTTCCGCAGCGTGGGTGCTCGCTCAGCCTTGCGCACTGAGGTGGACCAGCGCTTGCTCAACGGTAACGATTCCCCTCTGCCTCGCCCTCCATCCTGGCTGGGCTAATACCGGGGACTGGAAGCCTTGTGGTGGCCAGAGAACCCACTGGCCATGGCACGGCCCCCTCTTTGTTGGGCACAAATGAGGAAAGACACCACGGCAGTGTGGTCTGAGGGTCCTCCTGGCACAGTGCAGGGGATCCAGAGGCTATGACCGTGCCATCTTGCCCCACCTAACCATAGCCAACTCTTCCTTGCAGACCCCAAATTTGTGGCAGCACACTTAATCCCGGACAACAATGACCGGGACAACGACAAAGCCTATTTCTTCTTCACGGAGAAGATGGTGGAGGCGGACAGCAAGGAGCACGCCATCATCAGCCGCATAGCGCGAGTCTGCCTGGTGAGATGCTGGTGGGGATCGTGGGACATGGGGATGTGCCAGGTCAGAGCAGCGGCCCTGATGTTCCCTGTGCTTGTAGAATGATGCTGGAGGCCAGAGGGTGCTGGTCAACAAGTGGAGTACCTTCAACAAAGCCCGGCTGGTGTGCTCTGTCCCTGGGCCTGGTGGCATTGACACCCACTTCGACGAGCTGGGTAAGGACTGCAGAGAGCTGGGGGCCCTGCTAGGGCTGCTCCCTTAGTTGGTGGCTTCGGGAAGCCCCTGGGCTTCCAGGAGAAACCCCAAGATTTCAACCCCAGAGGATGTCTTCTTGCTGAGGACGAAGGATGGGAAGAGCCCGGAGATCTACGCTCTCTTCAGCACCGTCAGGTGGGTGATCGAGCCTCTGGGGACATCCCTCTGCAGCTACCTGTAGCCTGACCAGTCCCCATCACCACGTGGCCGCTGGTTGCTCCTCAACCCCTGCCATCTCTACCCTGGTCTAGATGGGAATGTTGGCCCTCCCACGCCCCGTGCTGATGCTGCCAGCGCTGAGCGCAGCTTCGCTCAACCAATTCCCCATCCCCTTTCAGCCACGTCTTCCAGGGCTCTGCCGTCTGCGTGTACCGCGTGGCTGACATCCGAGAGGTCTTCAACGGGCCCTTTGCCCACCGGGAGAGCCCCCAGCACCAGTGGGGTGCCTACGAGGGGAAGGTGCCCTACCCCCGGCCCGGCGTGGTGAGTGACTCCCTGCACCTCTGGGTTCCCTTTCTTCCTCCAAATGCTCTTTCTGGGAGGTGATGGGGCTGATTCTCCATCTCCTTGCCTGCTGAGATGGGCTGCCTACGGGATCCACCCCGGCACATCTGGGGACCAAGATCTGGCAGAAGGGTGGCCCCTCACCACAAGGAGGATGTTGAGGGTCTGGAGTGAGTCCAGAGAAGAACAACCAAGCTGGGGAAGGGGCTGGAGAACAAGAGGAGCAGCTGAGAGAGCTGGGGGTGTTTAGCCTGGAGAAGAGGAGGCTGTGGGGAGACCTCATTGCTCTCTCCAACTCCCTAAGAGGAGGTTGTGGAGAGAAGGGAGCTGGGCTCTTCTGCCAAAGGACAGGGGACAGGACAAGAGGGAATGGCCTCAAGCTCCACCAGGGGAGGTTCAGGCTGAACATCAGGAAAAAGTTTTTCAGGGAAAGAGTCATTGGGCAGTGGCAGAGGCTCCCAGGGAGGGGGTTGAGTCACCTTCCCTGGGGGTATTTAAAAGACGGGTGGACGAGGTGCTGAGAGACATGGTTTAGTGACTGATGGGAATGGTTGGACTTGATGATCTGATGGGTCTTTTCCAACTTGGTAATTCTATGATTCTATGATAAGATGGATCCCAAATTTGAAGGCAGGGAGGCACCCAACCCAGCAGGGTGATGAGGGCGTGAGGATGGATGAATGCTGAGGTGGCCGGGCTGAGATGGTCCCATCTCATCCCTGCAGTGTCCCAGCAAGACCACCAACCAGCCGCGGCGGCAGTACGGCACCACCAAGGACTTCCCCGACGAGGTGCTGCACTTCGCCCGCGCCCACCCCCTCATGTACAAACCCGTGTACCCCTGGCACCGACGGCCCCTCCTGGTGAAGACTGACCTGCCCTACCGCCTGCGCCAGCTCGTGGTGGACCGAGTGGAGGCTGAGGATGGGCAGCATGATGTCCTCTTCCTTGGGACAGGTGAGTGGCAGGAGTGGTGTGTGGGAAGGACATGGAGCTGTTGGAGCTAGTCCAGGGGAGGCCACGGGAATTATCTGAGGGCTGGAGCACCTCTGTTATGAAGACAGGCTGAGAGAGCTGGGATTGTTCAGCCTGGAGAAGAGAAGGCTCCAGGGGGATCTTAAAGCACCGTCTGAAAGGGCTCCAGGAAAGCTGGGGAAGGGCTCTTGATGAAGGAGTGCAGGGACAGGATGAAGGGGAATGGTTTTAAGCTGAAACTGGGGAGACTGAGATGAGATCTTACAAAGAAATATTTTCCTGTGAGGGTGGGGAGGTCCTGGCCCAGGTTGCCCAGGGAAGCTGTGGCTGCCCCATCCCTGGAGGTGTTCAAGGCCAGGCTGGATGGGGATTGGAGGCCCTGATCCAGTGGGAGGTGTCCCTGCCCATGGCAGGGATGGAACTGGATGGGTTTTAAGGTTTCTTCCAACCCAAACCATCCAGCCCTGGTGCTAAGGCTACCTGTGGTCATGCTGGGGTGCACGATGGCAGGGAGCTCACAACTCCATCCTCCTCCTTCCTGCAGATGCTGGCTCCGTGCTGAAGGTGGTGGTCCTGCAGAAGACAAGCTCGGACATGGCTGAGGAAGTTGTCCTGGAGGAGCTACAGGTTTTCAAGGTGCTGTTTGCTGGCCTGCATGCAAGGGACGGGGGTAGTGGAGTGGGCTTGGGTTGGGGACACGTGGAGATGGAAGCTCATGGTTGTCACCGCACTGCTGGTCCCTGGGACATCTCAGGGCTGTGAGGGCAGAGGGCATCTGGGGGTGTTTTCACCCTTCCCAAAAGCATCCCCAGTGGCCCCAAAGCTCTGGTGTCTCTGAATGAGCCAGGCTCTCTNAGAAGTTGTCCTGGAGGAGCTACAGGTTTTCAAGGTGCTGTTTGCTGGCCTGCATGCAAGGGACGGGGGTAGCGGAGTGGGCTTGGGTTGGGGACACATGGAGATGGAGGCTCAGGGTTGTCACCGCGCTGCTGGGCACTGGAACATCTCAGGGCTGTGAGGGCAGAGGGCATCTGGGGGTGTTTTCACCCTTCCCAAAAGCATCCCCAGTGGCCCCAAAGCTCTGGTGCCTCTGAACGAGCCAGGCTCTCTGTGATGAAGTTCACCATCCTCAAGCCTGCTTACTCTCCCTGCAGGTGCCCGTGCCCATCACCCAGATGGAGATCTCTGTCAAACGTGTGAGTACGGACATGGCTTGGCCATGGAGCTGGGGACAGGGCAGGTGACCAGGAGGGACCGAGCTGTTGTCACCAGACTCTCAAAGCCCCATGGTGCTTGCTGGGTGTCTCGGTTGGGGACACTAGCTGCTGGTGCCAGCATCACCTTCTTGGTGCTGTTTCCCCAGCAAACGCTCTACGTGGGCTCCAGCGTCGGGGTGGCTCAGGTCCGGCTGCACCGGTGCGAGACCTATGGCAAGGCTTGTGCCGAGTGCTGCCTGGCCAGGGATCCCTACTGCGCCTGGGATGGTGCTGCCTGCACCCACTACCAGCCCTCAGGCAAACGCCGCTCGCGCCGCCAGGATCTCCACCATGGCAACCCCGTGCACCAGTGTCTGGACCAGAATCTGACTGGTGAGGAACTGGGGGGAGGCTCACAGGGCTTGGGGGCAGCTCATCCAAGTGCCCAGAGGTGTCCTGCTATCCGTGTCCCTCTGCACCCAGAAGGATTTGCAGCCGTCCCGGGTGGGCTGGAGGACAACTCATCTCCTTGTCTCATAGACCCCAAGAGAAGGTGGTTGCTGCTTGGCTGGTATCTCTCCTCAGGGAGATGGGGAGAAGGGGACTGAAGCCATAAGGTGGCCCCGAGGTGCTGATGCCTGGGTACATAGAAGCCTGGCTGTGCCCTCCCTATGAGCCTGTGTCTGTCTTTGCCTCAGTGGATGATTTTGAGAGCGTTGAGGAGAAGGTGCTTTATGGAGCTGAGGACAACAGCACCTTCCTGGAGTGCACACCCCGGTCCCCGCAGGCCAGCGTGCAGTGGTTTGTCCAGAGGCCCCCAGATGAGCATCGGGACGAGGTGAGGCTCCCCTAGCGAGTACATGGGATGTAGGGCTGAACCTGGCCCCCCTCTCAACCTCGTGGTGGCCAACAGGTAAAGACGGACGAGCGGATCCTGCAGACGGAGCAAGGGCTGCTCTTCCGCAAGCTGCACCGCCACGACGCCGGGATCTACTACTGCAAAACACTGGAGCACGGCTTCACCCAGACGGTGGCCAAAACGGTCTTGGAGGTGATCACCAGCAAGCAGCTGGCACACACCTTTCCCCGGGCACGGCTGGACGAGCGCCCACCTTGCCCTGAACCCTGGATGGTGCCACAAGCTCCCAAAACCTGGTTCAAGGACATCATGCACCTCGTCAGCTCTCAAAACCTGCGGCGGGTGGAGGAGTATTGCAGCCGCCTCTGGTGCGGCAGCCACCACCGTAAAAGCAAGCTGGCCCAGACCAAGCATGCCCTGGTCGGCGTGGACGTGGGCAAGAAGAAACGAGCAGCCAAACCTCACAGCGAGAGAACCCGCGTGCCTCGGCAAGCAGCGGCCACTTAGAGAGAGACGAGTAATGGACGTGGGGTGAGGACCAGCTCCCTGTGCTGCTGGTGACCCCAGAGGACTCCTGCCTTGGCAGCTGGCTTGCAGTGGCGCCACTCTGGTCCCACCATCCTCCTGGATGAAGTGGATGAAGTGCCAGGGCTGGCTCCTGGGCAGGTCCCTGTCGCCCTCGGTGGCTGCGGGGCCACCTCTGAAGTGGTGGTGGGACACATCAGCTCCTCAGCCGGGCACCGTGGTGGGGACGGGGCCACGCTCGCTGGGGTGGGTTGGGGCTTGGCATGAGCAGTCCCACCGTGCTGCCGTCATCCTAGGGAGCTTGCTGGCTGGCTTTGCAAATAAAGAAGCTGAGCGCGGCACCGTGGGGAGCAGCTGACAGCTCCAAGGCTCTTTCCATGCCAGCACAGGGCCTGGGAAAGATGATGCCTGCTCTCACGGAGGAGGAAAAAGTAACCGTTGCCCCAAAAAGCCTCCAAGATGAGCCCTGTTATCCACTGTGCCTGAGGAGCTGGAGCCAGGCTGTGCTCCCCAGGGGACAGAGGTCCCTCCAACCTCCGCTGTGGCACCAGGACATGCTCAGCCAACCTGTGTCTGGGTGCAGCTCCCCCCTTCCTCCCTGTCCCCTGCCAACCACGACTGTTTTAGGGCTGGGCAAGGTCAGAGAGGAAAAGCAAACGGCTGCAGGCAGGTTAGACCCGTTCCTGGGTAAACAC
>WAAB01014850.1:0-17074 GCA_013389865.1 Piaya cayana | reverse complement strand
GGGGCCTCTGACGGATGGGCCAGGGCTTAAGGAACTCTGAGGGACAGGCCGGGGGCTCGGGGAGGATCAGGAGTATAGGGCGGGGGGCTGTGAGGGACTTCGGGGATTGGGGATGAGGAGGGGTGGGTGGGAGGCTCTGAGGAGCAGAACGGGATCAGGGGAGATCAGGAGGGCAGGCTGGGGGGCTGGAGACCTCAGGGAGCAGGCTTAGGGGCCTTAGAGGGGCTCTGGAGGGCAGGCTGGAGGACTAGGGACTGTGAAGCTCTGAGGGTCAGTCTGGAAGCTGGGGATGGTCAGGAGGGTGGGATGGAGTCTGGGGCGTGCTGGGGGCCTCAGGAGGACAGAGGGCTCAGAGAGGCAGGCTAGTGGTGGTCATGAGGGCAGGCTAGGGGGTTCATGGGAGCAGGAGGAGGCTGTCACTGGATCGAAGCATGTTATTTCCATAGTGTTTTACTTCCCACTGACAATTTTGTAAGAAATAAGTCATTTTCTGCTAAATTAATGAAGTTGTTTTGCTTGCAGAAGTTTCCCCCTGTTTTAGTCATTTTAACTTTGTTGTGGAAGCCCCTTGGGCTCTGCNGGAGTACTAAGGACTGTGAAGCTCTGAGGGTCAGTCTGGAAGCTGGGGATGGTCAGGACGGTGGGATGGAGTCTGGGGAGTGCTGGGGGCCTCAGGAGGGCAGGGGGCTCTGAGAGACAGGCTAGTGGGTTCATGGGAGCAGGAGGAGGCTGTCACTGGATCGAAGCATGTTATTTCCATAGTGTTTTACTTCCCACTGACAATTTTGTAAGAAATAAGTCATTTTCTGCTAAATTAATGAAGTTGTTTTGCTTGCAGAAGTTTCCCCCTGTTTTAGTCATTTTAACTTTGTTGTGGAAGCCCCTTGGGCTCTGCCTTTCTTGACTGAGCCACTTATATCAGGTTCCTTAAATCCTTTGCTTACAGGGATGTTTCTTGGGGTTGAATCCTTCTTATTGATATTCCTTGTACTTCCTCCCAGGCTTTCAGCAGCCTTTACATGGGAGTGAAAGAAGCAGATTTATTATTCTAGTCTCGAGCTCACTAACTCCTCTTGCAGAGGCATTGCCTGAAAATTGGGCCAACTGCCTTGGCTTCAGCATCGTAACGGAAGCTGCTGCTTGGTTGCTGAGGTGTAATAAACCTTCAGTCTCTTTGCTGTTTTGTCTGTATCCCTGGTTATGTCCCTCTGTAACGGGAATTTTGGAGATGGATTCTTGGATTTGGTAACTGAGAAGAGAGGGAAATGTTGACAAGCCATTCAGCCTTTTGATTTCCCCACAGCCCTGTTGCTGTCAGCTGCTTTTCCCTTTGCTCTCTGTCTTTCCCTAGCCAGAATGTAAATTATCTTCTTTTGAAGTGCCCTGTGATCTGTTCAGCTGCGTTTCCCTCTAGTCAAAAGTGTGTGTGTTGTTTAGATGCTCCCTGCTCATGGTGATTTGCTCCTCAACTGGTTGTCTGCAGTGCGTTAGGACACAGGAGGTGGACTTGGCATCACTGGATTCTGGCAGGAGAAGCTTAGTTCAGGTCCTCTTGAGGAAGAGGATGATGAATGGGGACAGAGGGGTAAAGGGAGCCTGTCACCTCTATAGTCAGACAGGGTTCAAGAGCTCTGCTGCAGTTTTTCTGGCTGCACCTTGGCCTGGGACCACGTGGGACCTTTGGGGGCTGGTGGGAGCAAGTTTCCTCTTTGCTTTCTTCAGACAGAAGTAATCTATTGGTTTTGTTCCTTTCAGGTCTCTTCACACTCCTGGTTGAAGATTTTGGTGAGTACAAGAAACCTTCCTAGGGAGTTGTCCTTCCTGTGGAATCATCCTTTCTGCTGGGCTTCACACCAGCCTCTCCCCTTTCCTTTGCAGGAGTCAAGGGCGTGCAGGTTGAAGAGATTTATGATCTGCAAAGCAAGTGCCAAGGGTAAGGCCCAGGCGTGAAAGTGTTGGTTTTATTATGCAGAATGTGTCCCTGGACCCAGGAACTCATTGTCAGGTGTTCAGAAGGGCCCATGGGAGCTTGCCAGTCAGCTTTGAAAGTGATAAGTGCTTTGAAAGAGTGAGTGCTTTGTCAGGTTTGGGGCAGGTGGGCTAGCTCGTGCTTTGAGAAGGGCCTCGTGGGGCAGATGGGGGACATCGTACTTGAGAGGATTCCTCTCCCTTTCTCCATGGAGAGGTGCAGTGCCAACTGGCGTGCTTGCAGCTTGGGCTTTCTCCCTGTCTCAGTGCTTTGAAATGGCTTTGAGGCTGTCGCTCTCTCCAAAGCCATTGTCTGAACTCCTCTTGAAAATGAACATAACGTGTTTGAAAGGAGGGGTCTTTTGGTGGCCAGGCACTATCCTGCAGGTCGATCAGTATCCTGGGGTGAATTTCACCTCCCATTTCCCTTTTGTCTAGAGACTCTTAAGGTCTGTCAGTCTCCAAAGTTTTCAAACGTGATTGTTGTTTGAGCTCAGAGAGCCAGTGCAGGAGAGTCTCGTGGGTGATGTGGTGCTGGGGGCACCTGTGGCAGGGTTAGTCACATCCAGAAGGATGGGGATGGTGCTTCTGCTCGTTCTTTCTGTCTTTGCTTTGCACGTGGTTTGAAACAGAAGGTTTCTGGTGCTGGGCAGGGAAACCCCAGTGGTGTGGTCCATCTAAAACGATGGAGCTGCTGACTTCTCTCTGCAGCCCTGTGTATGGGTTCATCTTCCTGTTCAAGTGGATTGAGGAGCGCAGGTCACGCCGGAAGGTCTCTACCCTGGTGGATGAGACGTCGGTGATCGACGATGACATCGTTAATAACATGTTCTTTGCTCACCAGGTAGGCTGGAGGCGAGGGAAAAGGGGGAGGGGTGTCTCGTGTGACACCTCAAGGAAGCAACATGGTGCTGAGAGACTGCACTGTTCTTGCTGGCTCCTCTTTCCTGGGAGTCTATATCCTGAGCTTCAGGTTGGTGGGAATTCAGTGAGGGCTGTGAGCAGATGCTCGTGGGGGCTCGGTGTGGCTCAGAGAACAAGACTGACCCCTGCTCTTCACTGAGAATTGAGGTCAAGTGGCTGCTCTCACGCGTGGTTCTTGCATCAGTACTTTTCAATTGATTATTGTCGACTCCAAGGGATTGTTGAAGGGTTGCCTGTTCCTGCTGCTTAAGATGATACTTGTGTCACCCTCCAGCTGATCCCCAATTCCTGTGCCACCCACGCCCTGCTGAGCGTCCTCCTGAACTGCAACAATGTCGACCTGGGCCCCACGCTGAGCCGCATGAAGGATTTCACCAAAGGTTTCAGCCCTGAGGTAGGGGCAGGGCTGTGCATGGGCGGCGCGTGGGAATCTGCCTCTAACTCCGCTCTTGGGATGATGCTCTAATGAGCTGGCTCCTCTCCAGCCCCCTCATGGCAGCTTGCAGCATCAGTGTTGCCTCTTGGCTGCGGCCTTCCTGCCTCGCCTTGCTCAGAGCCTTGGTCCCGTTGCACTGGGGCACATCCCTGGGCCTTCTGTCCTCTTAATCCCTTGCCGAGGTCCATTTTCTATGTATGTGACCCAAAGTCCTGACTCCCTTCGCACCTATTTCTTCCTGCCTGTGTATGAATGTGGGGAGGGAGTTGGGAGCCAGTGAGTGAAGCATTTTCTTTGTTTCCTGCCCCTTCTCAATTGTTTTCCTCTCTCGCTGTGGCTGCAGAGCAAAGGCTATGCCATCGGCAACGCCCCGGAGCTGGCCAAGGCCCACAACAGCCATGCCAGGTGAGTCACGGGTTGTCTTCCAGCTCACATTTGATGCAGGAGGCAGACTTTACACTGACCTCTCGCCCTTGCAGGCCAGAGCCACGACACTTGCCGGAGAAGCAGAACGGAATCAGCGCTGTACGAACCATGGAAGCTTTTCATTTTGTCAGTTATGTTCCCATCAAGGGACGACTGTTTGAGCTGGACGGGCTGAAGGTCTATCCCATTGACCACGGTAAGAGCCTGCCTGTTGCCTCTTACTGAACCATCAAATAGAAACCCTGGTGTGTCCAAACATGTTTTATTTTCCATTGCCCCTAAGCATGGGCTAATATTTGGGTCGAATCACTCTGGTGGCTGCTAGATTTGTCCTGAGTTTTGTTTGCTCATTTCGGAGCCTGTGTACTGAGCACTGTGTCTGAAAGGCAATTATTTCTAAATGCATTGCGTCATTTTTCCGGTCTTGCCATTTTCCTCCCCTGTTGCTCAGGGTCATGAGGCCCTTCTGCAGCTCTGAAATATCTTGGTATCACAAGTAGCATTTGTGTCCTCTTTACTCTCTCCTTGTGCCAAATAACCACTGTGTGTTGAGGCACAAGGTCCCAACACAGATCCCAGGAGGCCACTCTGGTTACTCTCTTCTCTTACAACTTGACCCCTGGTTCTGCCTTTAACTTACTTGTCGCTGCTAGGACTTCGTTTTTGCCAGGCCCTTTGGAAAGGTCCCTGGCTCGTGTACCTGTGTTTCTTAAGCATGGCACCAGATCCAGTGGCAGGTGGATCCCAGCAAAACCTGTTATTTCCTTGTACGCCTTGGGTTTCCCAGAGCCCGTGAGTCCCTTGTGGTGTGTAGGGTTCAAAATTCACCTTTCTGCCCTGAGATGACTCTTGTTTTCTGTTTGGAAGGCAGAGGGTTCTACATCTGGGCTGACAGTGTTGTCCTTCTGCATCGCAGGCCCCTTCTTGATTTGCTCCCTGGTAAGGGGGCTGTGACATTGCCTCTAGTGGGGCTGACAGGATCTGCTCTGTCTGAAGCAGCAGCCTTGGCTTGCCTAGCTAATTCCAGCTCTGTATCGTTATCACAGGGCCGTGGGCTGACGATGAAGAATGGACCGACAAAGCCAGGAGGGTAATCATGGAGCGCATTGGCCTGGCCACTGCAGGGTAATGTCCTCAACCACAGAATCACCCCAGTCACGGTGCAGGCACTGATCTCTTGCCATTTTTACCTGGGATCGTTTCTGCTTTGGCCTCTGCATGGCAAGTTGTGGAAGCAGAGATGGAGAATGTTGCATGGGGGAGGTTCTGGTGCACTGCTGCTTCTTGCCTTCTCTTGCCTGCAATTTTCCTGCCTTCTGAGCACGCAGAAAAGCTGCTCCCTGTGTGAGACAGAGTCCCTGCAAATGGCCATGCATTTGGAAGTGTGGCTAGATCTGGGCCCTCCTAGCTTGAGTCCACGGGAGAAGGAATGTGCTTCTTGTCCTGAGGTGGAAAATCACCCATGAGGGTGACTGAGCACTGGCACAGGTTATCCAGAGAGGTTGTGGAGTCTCTGTCCTTGGAGATACTCAAGCCATGTGGATGTGATCCTGGGCAATCTGCTCTGGGTTACCCTGATGGAGCATGGAACAGATGACAGGTCCCTTCCCTCCTCAACTAATCTGTGACTTTGTGAAGGGTGTTTTGTGTGGTGACTGAAACAACCTTGCTCTGCTTCTTCATCCACTGAGATTGACTTGGTTTTTGTCCCATCCTGCAGGGAACCGTACCACGACATCCGCTTCAACCTGATGGCGGTGGTGCCTGATCGGAGGATGAAGTACGAGTCCAAACTGCACGTCCTGAAGATGAACCGCCAGACTGTGCTGGAGGCCTTGCAGCAGGTAGGAGAGCCCAGGCCTTGAGGGACCGCAAGCCTGGGGTGGGCATAGGCTCTAATTTCAGAGTATCTCCATGTGTTGTGAAGGGCTTGGGTTTGTTTTGGTTTTTTCACCTTGGGAAATGTCTTCTGGGAAGAGGAGATAACCAGCCTTGCTACTTGATCGTTTGCTGCTTTCCTGGGAGGTTATCCTGGGAGGTGGTGTTTATTCTGCAGTGCTCAGACAGGGGGTATGTGGCTTGGGTCACCCCAGTCCAGCACTCAGTTTCTGTCTGTCATTTGTCTTCAAGCTCATCCGAGTAACTCAGCCTGAGCTGATCCAGACCCAGAAGTCTCAGGAGTCTCAGCCTACTGAAGAGGCAAAGCCAGCCAGCAGCAAGACTGTGACTCCAGAGAGCACCCATCCAGGTAGAACCTCATAGCAGCAGTGTTGCCATGGAACAAGCTCAGGCTGGTGACGATGGGCGGCTGACCTGGAATTTGAGGTGGTTTTATGGTCAGCTCCACTTACTTTCCTCCAAGCCCAGCCCTGTGCACTCAGTGCTAGGCTGTGGTAGGTGCCTCTGTGCCCAGGAGAAGTGTTGGAGTGACGAAGACCTTGAAAATGGGGGGGCTCAAGCTTGCGGACACTGGTGACAGCTGGAGGTGGAATGGGAAGTGGGTGTGATGGTCTGGTGGAGCGCAAGAGCTCTTCTTTTATGGGGGGGTGGGAAGGGGTGGCAGAAGACATTCAGTAAAAGTGGTGGTGCTGGTCGTGAAAGGCTGTGCTGTGCTTGTGTGACAGATGGCACTGATGAACCTGCCAGCCACGGCCACGCTGTGACCTCGCAGAGCCAACCCAACAAATCCAAAGCGGTGGCGAAGACATCAGCGAGTGGGATCAATGGGGCGCCTCCAGCAAACCCCATCGTGCAGAGGTTGCCGGCCTTCCTGGATAATCACAACTATGCCAAATCCCCCATGCAGGTAAGCAGGTTGCTGACTCGAGCTGAGCTTTTGCTTCCCCGCTCAGTGGGATGGTGGCTGTCAGATGGTCTAAACCCTTCCCCTGCCTTGTAGTCGGCCTGCCTCGTGCTAACCTCAGTGGGAAAGGGAGAGGGTAAATAGACTGACCCGGCAAAAGAAATTAGTGTTAATGTAGGTTGACTGAGCAAATGCAGGGAAGAGTCCCCTGTCTCTTGGAAGGAGCAAGCCCCAGTACTTGCTGGGCAGGGAACATGACCCCTAGGCTCTTGCCCTGCTGCCAACAAGCCATCGGCAACTGTGTTTTGCAGGAGGAGGAAGACCTTGCGGCAGGAGTGGGTCGCAGCCGAGTCCCAGTCCGGCAGCACCAGCAGTACTCAGATGATGAGGATGACTACGATGATGATGATGAGGAGGAAGTTCGTAACACCAACACGGCCATCAGGTAATGGCTTAAGCCAAGTGGGGAGCTGATATTTGTAGGATGCGACTCCCAGATCTTTCTGGAGTGCTGTTTGCTGTGTTGGAGGTATCACCTGTGTGCGCCATTAGGGCTTTTCCTCCTTGCCTCCTATTTTACTGTTCACTTGCTGGATTTTGTAAAGCTTTTCTGTAGCTCTTCACAATCAGCCCCGACTTCTCTCTGCCCTGGCTCTGGGGAACCCCAGTTCCCAGTGCTGATGACCAGATTGGCTCTTGGTGACACTGTTTATGCGCTTGAACTGCTGTGGATGTTGGGTCACAGGGAGGCTGCTTTTGTGGCTTCTGGAAGAAGAGTTGGGGTACACAGCACCCTGTACCCCCCAGCTGCATAACGGGTACTGGCAGCTGAGTGGTTCAGGGGGTTGGGTGCTGTTAGAGAAGATTGTGGCAGTGGGGGCAACGTAGAAATGTTTCAGGCCCTGCCTCAGAGCTGGCGGTGCCTGAACTAGGCCCCTGCTTCCTTCCAGCAGCTTCTCACCCCTTGTGCTTTGTCCCTGGGCAGGTATAAGAGGAAAGGGCAGGTAAAGCAAGAGCACGTGGCAGGGAGTGCAGATGGGCAGCTCTCCGTCCTCCAGCCCAACACCATCAACGTCCTGGCTGAGAAGCTGAAGGAATCTCAGAAGGATCTTTCCATTCCGCTGTCCATCAAGACGAGCAGCGGGGGTGCCGCCGTGGCAGTGGTCACACACTCCCAGCCCTCTCCCACCCCCAGCAACGAGAGCACGGACACCGCTTCCGAGATCGGCAGCGCCTTCAACTCCCCGCTGCGCTCTCCCATCCGCTCGGCCAACCCCACGCGCCCTTCCAGCCCTGTCACCTCCCACATCTCCAAGGTGCTTTTCGGCGAGGAGGACGGCCTGCTCCGTGTCGACTGCATGCGTTACAACCGGGCCGTCAGGGACCTGGGGCCTGTTATCAGCACTGGGCTGCTGCATCTCACCGAGGATGGCATGTTCTGCCCCCTGGCTGTTGCAGGTAGGTGCTTTGCCAGCTTTTGGGGGGTGGCATGTCCCCTGTGGTGACAAGACACTGTCCCGTGACTTCGGGAGCGGGCACCCATCCTTTGTGATGACTCCTAACGTGTCCTTCCCCTGTGTGCAGATGGGGGGAAAAGCTCCCCCCCTTCCATCAAACCTGGTGAAGAGGCCCCAGTCGCAATCAAAGTGGACGAGAAGGAGGGCAGTGAGGCCAGTGACAGCAAAGAGAAGGTGGGACTTGGCAGGACCAGTGATCACCCTGGGGGGGAAAAGTATTCTCCCAAGGTGAGTTTTGTGCTGCGACAGCCCTGGGAACGTGGAGCTCCCTGCGCTCACCCCAGAGATGCAGCAGCGCTGGCCGTGACCAAACCGCATGTGCACGCTGTCCCGCTCGCGTGTGGCTGCCACCGTCCCTCGAGGCACAGGGCAGAGCAGGGTTTGTGGCTCGTGTTGTCTTGGGGGTACTTGCCAGGGCTGCAGGCAGAGCTGATGTCTCCCACAGCCGAGAGGTTGGGCGTGCTGGGCTCTCCTTGGGGCCAGAGGCTGGCGGGGTCCTGCACCCCAAATCCCAGCCTAATCTTTGCTGCTGGAACAGGCTCGGGCAGCACAAGCTCATCAGGGGGTCCTTGAAGGAAAGCCAGCTAGAAACTCTCTGATTCAAAAGGAAAGTCTTCAGAGTTTGGGATTGAGAAGAGTCAGGCTCTGGGGTGTTTCTTGGGCACGCAGGGAATGCTTGCCCTTGCCCCTGAGAATGGGGTTCCCTGGCTCAGCAGTTGCCCTCTGAGTCAGAAATTTCCTACAATTAACTGATTTTTTTTTTTTTAGATTTATTTATTTTTTGTTACCCATGGCAAGCATTTTTTTTTTTGTTCAATCCTTTTTTTCTTTTTTTAATGAATCCTCCCTTTCCCAGCTCGGAGAGGAACACCCACCAGCTCACTCTGCTGGCTCCCGGGCTGCAGCGGGGTTCTGTCTGCTCACATTTGATCTGCTTGATCCCGGCAGGAGCTGCTGGCGCTGCTGAAGTGCGTGGAGGCAGAGATTGCAAACTATGAGGCCTGCCTGAAGGAAGAGGTGGAGAAGAGGAAGAAATTCAAGGTGTGTTTGTTGAAGGCTTGTTTACATTGCTGATCGGGCTCCCTGGGGGCTTCTCTCTGGGGTGTATTTTTATGTCAAAGTGAAGGGAGAGCAGTTCCACTAAGAACAGTGATGGGGAGCACTTGGGGTCCTTTTCCTCATTCCCAAACAGCCCCCGCAGGACCCAGACAAACCGAATTCCCTGGGCAGCGCTAACGAGCTTGAGGAGGGTGGTGGAGCAGCTGGGGCACTGCAGGAAGGAGGGAATCATTGCAGGATTTCTCCCCTGCCCACCTTGCCTTTTCCCAGCTTCCCTTTATGCAAAATGTTGACGTCTGAACTGGGGTGGAGCCTGTCCCAGTTGTGAACTGGCCTGAGCTGGGTTGTGTGGTGGGTCCCTTCCTGCTGTGCTCACTTTGAGCTGTGGCTTGGGCCACGTGCACTGGTTCTTTGCCCTGTTAGCCTTGATCTCTCCTTTCTCTCTGCCCCCCCATATGTGGATTTTATGTGGATTTCTCATCTCTTTGTAGATCGATGACCAGAGGAGAACCCACAACTACGACGAGTTCATCTGTACCTTCATCTCCATGCTGGCCCAAGAAGGTGAGCTGTGCCGTGGTGCCGAGGGGGGTTGGATCTGCAGGTGGGAGCCTGGGAAGTTCCCCCTGCCCTGCTTCCTGGACCTGCCAGGTCTTGGGCACGAGGTAGTGCTCGCTCTAGGGAGCTGCACATCTCCACTTGGGATCCTTAGGATTTTATAGTCCTGGGAGAAGCCTGCTTGCTGCTGAATTTTGGGTGAGAGAGGGAGGGCTGCACCCAGGCAGGGGACACATCTCTCTGCTTCTCCCCCCACAGGGATGCTGGCAAGCCTGGTGGAGCAGAACATCTCAGTCCGCAGGCGGCAGGGGGTCAGCATCGGCCGCCTCCACAAGCAGAGGAAGCCGGACCGCCGGAAACGCTCCCGGCCCTATAAGGCCAAGCGGCAGTAGCGTGAGAGTCAGGACTGTGAGAAGGAGGAGCTGCGCTTTGTGGCTTTGGGCAGTGGCACTTGGATCTGTGTTACCCTTTGCCCAAGGAAGAGGGACTGCAGTGACAAGCCCTTGGCCAAGGTGGAGCTGGAGGACAAAGGAAAATTGGATTTTCCTCTGAGCCTGAGTTGTGAAAGATGGAAACGCATTGTCTTGAGGGCATTCCCTGCAGGGGAAGGTGAGCCCGAGTGCCCGGCTGCCTGACGGTGCCACTGCAGCACATGGATGACACGGGCCTGTGTCTGAGGACTGTGGCAGGAGGGAAGAGCCCACCCGCCCGTGGCAGGTTTGGTGCTGTGCGAACTGCCAGCGTTGCCGACAGGGGGCTGTGGAGGCTGCAGCTGGCTGTGCCTTGTGTCCTGTGTCCAGGCCTCTAGCTCTGTGCTTCCCCAGGACATTTGTAACCGATTTTTATCCCTCCCCCAAATCTGTGGCTCTGCTGCCACAGCTGCTCTCATAGGGACCAGCTCTGTGGTTCTGGCAGTGCCCGTGGCTCACACGGGGCTGCTCCAGGCCCAGGAAACTCTGTGTGTTATGAAAAGACCAAGTTCATAGTGTGGCCACAGTGCTGCCAGGCACGGTACGGGGGGGACATCAGATATGGAGTCACTTGGTGCCCTTGGTGAAGCCTCTTGGCCTGGGGAGAAAGAGGTAACAGGGGTTGCTGTGACACTCAAGGCAGGGTGGGGACAGCAGAGGAGGGAGCCCAAAGCTGCTCCTGCCCAAGCTGCTAGCTGGCTGCTAACCCAGAGCCTACAGCAGCTGCTTCTGCAGCAGGGCCTGGCCCACCTCTCCCCTGCTGCTTTTGCCCAGGCCTCCTGCACGTGTCCCTGCCAGTCCAGCCAGGTCTCAGAAGCCAGAGGTCAGCATCGCTCTTACTCTCCTGAGGTGGAGCTGGGCCAAGGGGAGCTGCCCAGGAGAGCACCGAGTTTGCAAATGTGCAAATTTGTACAGATCTTTATCATGGAATGAAACTGTTTTTTTTGGTATTTGTTGAAGGGAAGAAAGCCCTTCCCTCTCTTGCTGTGTCCAATATCAAGTGCTGTAAATAATGGATCTGTCTGAAGGAATAAAGCTATCCTGTAAGAGCCAGCTACGGGAGAGGCATGTGTGCAGCTGGGAGGACTGAAACCTTGCTTGCGCCACAGCGTGGTGCTAAAAACTTCAGGTAATGGTGAAGTTTGCCACACAACCACGTGAAGGCAATGCTAGTGGAGTCAAACTCAATTTATTAACAGGGCAGGAGAGGGGGAGCAGCTGCTGGCACCCCCTCTGTGGCTCCTGCTGCCTGCCCCACGCCGCTTACCTTCTGCAGTGGGTTCCTGGGCAGGTTTTCAGGCTAGAAGTCCAGGGTGCAGATCAGAGCTGTCATGATCTGTTCTTGATCATCAGGGCCGTAAATGTTGGGAACTTCACCTGAGTTGAGCAGGTTGTTGATATCCTCAAGGAAGGATTCATTTTTAATCTAGATGGTAGGGAGATTAAAAAAAAAAGCAGTTTCCTGAGTCGTAAGTCTCCACATGCCATGTACATCATGTCCAGATAAATATAGCCCTCAGCCTCTGTTCTAACAAATCACTTCTAGGATCACTTGGCCTCAGTAAAGCAACTCTAACCCCTGTCAGTATTTATGATCAAACAGCCGATTTCAGCCAGTCCAGGGGCAGGGGGCGTGCCTAGAACAAACCTCCTCCCCATTCACATCTCTTTACAGACAAGTTGCACTTGGGCCTCACCATGACTGCAAGCAGACCCCAGGTTGCTCTGGGTCTTCATTCCTTCAGCACATGAATTTCACTATTAGGATAAAGCTCATCAATGTGGGAGACAGAATAATTGTAAGGATGTGTCACAGTCTGTAGGACAAACCCCCTCCAGAGCTACTCTTGCCTCTCCACCTTTGCTGAATCAGAACTACACAAGATCCACTGATGTGACTAACTGCACCCTTTCTCCCATATGTGCTTCTCACTGCAGGGGAAAGATGCAGGAACAAGCAGGATTTGACAGGCGCTCGTTTCACTGCTTAGGGCACTGCCAGAAGGGCCTTGGTTCCTATGATAACGAAGGCAGTAAAAAAGCCTTTGGGGAACATAACTGTGAATTCCAGAAGTTGGCCTAGTCATTAGCAAGCTACAGTTTACGGTAACAACCCAACATTACCCTGTGAAACCAGAAGGCAAAAAGCCTTAAATCTCCTAATATCTTTGAAAAGAAAGAGAATAACGTTGCTTGGGACCTTTAGTATCAGTGGTCAGCACAACTCCTAGCTTCAGGTGTAAAACCTTGAATCCTACCAAAGCCCTGGATGGAGCTGAAAGAAGCTCCCTGAAGCAAGAGAAGAACGAGCCAACTTTGACACAGCTCTACAGGCCCTCCAGCAACCAACGCACCAGCTTTAGTGTCCCTGGGGCTTTTTCACATGATGAAGATGCACTACATAAGAAATACAAGCTGTGTTCTCATTTGTATCAACCTCCTCAATCCTCTTTACGGGGATTTATTGAGCTTGGAGATGTGTTTCTGACTCCCTTTGAGGTGGAGTCCACCATAACGATATTCCTGTACCTCTGTNGGATACCTGAGCTACTAAGAAACCAGAAGCACAACTCCCTGAGCTAGCAGTCACCCTGCTACTTGGGCCCAGTGCCTCTGGGCACAGAGGGGAAAAAACTCCACGTGGATTTTTTTGTGATGCTGCCCTTGGAGACTGGTGCACCTGGGAACTGTGATTGCACTTCTCCAGGATCACACTCTGTATTCAAAGCTGGAAGAATTTGCTTCCCCAGCCTAGTTCCGTATCTCTTCATGTTTCCCCCTTGAGACCCCTTGGATCCCAAGACTCACAAGTCCTACTTGCCAGGCTGCTTGTGTCACTTGATCACTTCTCACCCATCTTTGTCTTCCTGCTGTCTAGCTCCCAGGAAGGCTTTTTCTAGGGTAGATGTGTATATTAACGGAGCCCTAGCTCTTGAGTTTTAAATCTGAAGAGTCAGCAACCAGAAAAATGTGTAACCAGTAGAGGAAGGGCAGGAAAAGTGATTATCTGCAGGCAACCCCAACGGAGCTGCTCCATATTAAGTGCAGAGAGTGCATCACTCACATGTGAGGTGCCAGTCTGGTGAGAGACTGTTTCCCACATCCCGCAACACCCAGGAGAAGGGCGTTTCCCGGAGCCTGCCACAGGATCCGGCTGATTCGGCAGATGTGCTGTATTGCGTCCATGAAAAGCTCAAGCTTCAGCTCTGGGGTGTTGCTTTGATTGTCCCCCTCCAGGTAATCTTCAATCACAATCTTCAGCTGTGGGCAGAATCGCTCAGTTGTAGCTACCAGGCAAAAGCGACTGGGAGGGGGTGGGTAAGCACAGCCAGGCCTCTAGGAGGGCACAGCCTGGTGCCCAGGAGCAGCTGCCTCTCTCAATTGCTCCCTAGGAGCTGCTCACGGTGACAACTCTCTTTGCTCCATGCTCCTATAGCAACTGCCACTGAACCGAGCTGCATTTAGCTAGTGCTGGTGGCAGAACCTGCTGGATGGTGACCTCAAACTAACCGAGGCAAGTGATTAAGGCCTCCTGTTCCTGACGGTGCTGTGGGCCTGGAGAAACAGCAAGGCATAGTTCAAAATAAAATAGCTCAAGGCTGCCTGACCCATGCTGTTCCGGGTTTCCCCTCTGGGAGACCTTCCTTGCTCTGTAGTTGACCACTGCCTGCTGCTGCATCCTGGGTCGAGGATCCTGCCTGGAAAGGGCAGGTGCTGGGAGAAAACCCTGCTGGTTGTAGATAAGCAGAGGAATGCACTCCTCTCCTGGTCCAGCCATCACAGAGAATACCTGCGGGAGCTGCCTCTCCTGCCCTTTCCAGGGCTCTCTTCAACCGCACCCTCAGATCAGAGCAGATGAACTGTGAAGACACCTGGGATTTGGTCCTACACCCTCACTGTGGATCTGGGCGAGCAACATCAGCTGGAATTCATACAGCACCGAGATCCCTGCCTAGATGCCCAAGTCCTGCGTATATCAGTGGACCGCACAGCAGCCTGGGAAGTCTGCCTATCTCCGCTGCGCTCCCATCAGTGGGGCACAGGCCTACCCACTTTGCAAAAGAGACTGGAAAGCTCAGTTAATTACTAGTCCTTGTCCTTGTCTCAGAGCTATCACATGAGGAGAGACGACAGGATAATCATCTGTTTCTGATAATGAGTGCAAAACACACTGCTCATTGCCTTTGCTTAATTATCACTACCAAAGTACTCGCAGTATCTTATCCAACGGGGAATCTGGCAGTAACATTAATTACTCGTAAAGGTCAATTGTGAAGTCTTTAATGGCAAAAGTAGTATAGTCTGGGGGTAATGTGCCATTTCTTTCCAGTGGATTTCACTTTTCAGTCCCAAGTGCTGCTCATCTGGGACATTTGGCATCGCAGGCTGCCCCCAGGATGGCAATGCAGAGATAGCTTGTTCCACCTCAGCTTCCCACTGCACCAAATGCAACCACTATCCACATCTCGGGTAGGAGTTCACAGAAGGGCCCGTAGGAGCATTTGTGATCCCAGGCACTTTCAATTCAATCAGCCCCGTGGTTACTATTAACTGCTCTCTTTTGTTTGCAGAAGACTTGGAAGATATGAGCCCAGTTCACATTATCATCGTTCCCAGGGTTCTTACCTCTTCCTGACTGTCGATTGCTTGGTACAGTTTGGTACTGGCACCTGTTTCCACAAAGTCCCCAAACAGAACTGGCTGGGAGGGGACAACCTCCTCAAAAGCGGTGCCTAACTCCTCCATCATACTCTTCATCAGGTTGTCAAACCAGGTCCGGTCCTCTTTGCTGACCAGGTGGTCACGGAAGACCCGACAGCTCTCGTGGTACCACAGTCTCAGCAGGTGCAGTTTGTCCTAGAAGGAAATCCCAGCAAAACAGCCCCATGAGGGAAGCAGAGAAGTAGGAAGAGCTTTGCTGTCAGGAAAGCTGGTTCCTGCCCAGCAGGTGGCCAGCTCTGCTCCTCCTAGAAGGCAGCTGGAGTGGAGGAAGAACTGGGTGGAGGAACCTGCCCTCCCTTCTCTCAAAACCAGCTCTTGTCATAACAGCTGCTTTACAGAGAGCTCATTACAGCTTCAGCCAATCCCCTCTCTATTTGTCCACATGTCAGGCTTTCTTTACATGTTGTTTGTCCTTCTCTTCCCCCCGAGGTTGATTAAATTGTTACTGTTCTCAAAAGTACTCGTGTTTTATGGAAAGACTCTTTTATTTGAACCAGGCTCCCAGGTAAAAGCTAATCTGTACTGGCTATGCTGGAGTCAGAGCAAGGTCCTCAAGACAGCCAAAGGGGCAGAAGCCCTCTGCTGTTACAAGTTAGTAACAGGACAACCCCTCTGCCCTGTGTGGTCTCCTCTAAGGCTCCATCCAGGCTGTGACTCTCTGTGGTCCCTGGCCTGCTCCCATGCCGAGGAAGGGCTGGGTGGCAGGAGGTCTCGTACCAGCCAATGTAGCCAAAGGGAAGGTAACCACACTTGCTCAACAGCACCAAAATGCGGCTTCAACAAGAAATTGAGGCCCGTTTGCAGGCCTATCAGTGAGGCCTTAACTGGACCACTTCTAGCCTTCCCCTGGAGGGGCTAATGAGGGGACTCACCTTGATCTTGCTGGGCTCAGTCATGAGAATGCCCTGGAACACCTTGGCGAGGTCTCTCAGGTTGAAGGTGTAATGTGATTTTGCTGGCGTGGGCAGCAGCTGCGACCTGAAGGTCGAATACACACACATAGTGGCATCAACCAAGGGCTCATTCAGGTCTTTGAATGTAGGCGCTGCTGCAGAGACAGAGAAAGGTAATGAGAATGGTAAGGTGAGGACTGTTGTTGAGAAGGTCTGAGCAGTGCAGACAGAAGCACTCAGTACCAGAGGTGTTGCTAGAACTTGGCCAGGAATGTGCTTTTCTTCTGCTTTCTTAAAGCAGAGATTGTGTGGGGACCTGACCAAGCACCTGCTCGCTGCAATGGACAGTTTGCCAATGAGTTTCCCAACCAAAAGGAATCAGATCTGGGGAGGGAAGAATGCGTCACAACAATTCTGCATTGTTAAGACTTCATGCGCCCCAGGAAAGAGGAAATGCTGCCAGATGGGTAATTGGTGCCTACCTGAAATACTCCAAACAGGTATCCCTTCTCCCTCCTTGTACTCCCACAGTGGAATCTCAGCTGCTTTAAAGCTAGAAGGTGTGAGTGCCCTCCTAGCTAAAGCACCTTGTAATTCATTGAGCTCAGCAAGTTCAAAGCCACCAAGGAATAATTTCTTATGTAATAGTCTGGCAAGAATTAAACACAGATGCCAGTTTTAGAGCACAAAATTGTGGTGTGGGGTTTTTTTTACCCCCAATTAAGTTCATTACAAACACTCCCGTGGAAGCAGAGCCCTGTGACACCCTTAGCATTTTGCACTTTTTTGATCATTTCCAACATTCTTTAATTTCTTTTCAAATCCCAGCTATACGCGTCAGTGCGCCCCTGAGCTCACAGTCAGGTACTGACGCTTCTGAATATTGCAAGCTCTCAAAGCTCTACTCCCCTCCTCTCCTAGCTCACTATTCTCACTCCTTCCTACTAGCAGATTTGCAGATAAGGGCACAGTTGCAAAAATGATCCTGAATTCCCACCCTGTCAAATATAAGAGGACTCATTTCACTTCAAATGAACCCTTTTTTTCAGGGTGGCTGTAGCACCGTGCTTAGATCCACCCTGCTCAGCTGTCCACAGGCTGCAGCAGATGGAGAGTAACAGAAGGCTTTGCTTCCACAGAAGGCTTTTGTCTGGCCAAGTGTCTGTCTGCTGAACCACAGGTAGGCTGTGCTGCGCCCATCGGCTTGTTCTGCTCACGGTCTTTCTCTGTCTCCGCTCTCACTTATGCGCTGGATCTCTGTAACCTTTTTCTCTGAGGAGCCCAGTTAAAAAAAAAAA
>WAAB01014849.1:6103-28271 GCA_013389865.1 Piaya cayana | reverse complement strand
CTATGATTCTATGATCCTTACTGCCTTTGGAGAAGCAGAGCACAGACCCTCTTAAATCTTCTGCCTAGGGAAGTTTTTACCTAATGCTATGGATTTTTGATTTTGCTAAGCTCTCCTTAACTTTCAAATTATAGAAATACTACTCTTTCTCCTTTTTCTCCAAAAAAACTTTACTTACTGGAATCTACAGAGAATAAGTGGCATGACTCAAAACACAGGGCAGAGCTGTGGTTTTGCTGGTGGGTGGGGTAGGGAGGAGAAAAATAGCCCTTGTCAAAGCAGACACTGCTTGGTTAGAAATAAAATACTGCCTGATTTCACCTGAAGTGTTCCATCTAGCTTCTTTTTAACTACTAATTTTATTCTTCTACCTTAAGTCGTCCAGTATACAAATGTGGGAAAGTCATGTGCCAATTTGCGATCATTTATCTTATGGATAAACACAATCAAAAGTCCCTCAGGATGGCATTAACCTTTGTATTGATTCACGTGATTTCTCAAGTTGTTCTGTGCTTGGTATTAAGGGAGCGCACTTGAATGTTATGCATCTCATAGAGTTGTTAATTAAGTAGTGTTTTGGTAAGAGTAATAAAGCAAAGGTTGCTCACTCTGATAGAATATGTCGGAGTTTTATGATTACAGAATGTTACTTTGATTTTTCTTTTGTCTCTCCCCTACCTTTTGAAGTTCAGAAATCATCATACTGAAAAATATATCCTCTTGTCCCTTCCCTCCATGATTGGCTGCTGGTTTAAAGGTAGCTGTGCCTTTAATTACCCATTAGCACTTGCTTGAGTGGCCTTCAGAATGCTCCTATATAAACCCACTGCTGCAATAGATTTGCTACTGCTAAGCCTAAAAACAGTGTCCCAGAGGTTACTGCAAAGGGCTACCTCGAAGTGACTGGCTTTCTTTCAGAAACCTGTCATTAAGAGGAGTTTCCATTTGAGTCCCTTGTTTGCAAGATTGGATTGTGGCACCGTGGTAACAGGTGAGCAGTTACAAGTTCCTAAAAATCTCTTGCCCTGCTTCTGTAATTGTATGTGTGTGTGTTTGGGTTTTTTCTATTTTTTGATTTTTCCTTTCAGTCCCCATTGGTCTGCCTGTGTTCTAAGACTCAAGAATGTTCGTAGCCCTGGGAATATTTAGTTGTCAGTAGAGTGTGTTCATCATACTTGGTGGGTTTTTTTTAATGGAGATTATTTAGGGAAAAAAAAGACCACAACAAAACCAACCCACCCCCGCTATTGTGTGTGAGTTCTTGTTTCAGAGGAGCTAATTAAAAATAATAGGGAAGAAACTGCCCAGAAGAGTATAGTTGAAATTAAATCCAAATGGAAATCTCAGTTTTGGCCTTTCTTTTACTTTCTCCTGATTTTTTTTTTTTTGAGCTCTTATTTGAGCCTTGTGGGATGAAGTTTATTTTATAATACGCCTGAACTAGAATGGAGAATCCAAAGACACTGGGGTGTAGGTTAAGTATGGAACTCTTGTGGCTTGTGTATATGCATATCTACAATACTTTCTGTGTGGTCTTTTTAACTACTTACAGAAGTTACATACTTATAAAATGCTTTCTATCCCTGTATCATTAGCAATAGCCGCTCTTAATTCTCCGTGTTGAAATTCCTGTATAATTTCACTGTATGCCAGTGTAAACCCTTATACTTCCCTGCACACAGTGCAAACGAGTGGTCTGTGGGCTGAAGACAAAGTTCTACCCTCTTTACTTACAGTTCTGAGAGTCTATCTCAGTTGTTTTATGAACAGAGAAAACTATATTTAACAGTGCTAGTAAAAAAACCTAAGAGACTCTCAGTCATGTAGACAGTATACCACAGGTTATTAATATCTGCTTAAGACTTTGCAGTTGAGCAAGAAAATTCTTGTGGCCAGTGGTAAATGATTTGTCTGGCATTTTGATCACCTCTAGATGAGAAACTTGCATTTGAGGTTTTTATTGTCATTTGTACAAGCTGTCCAAGTGTTTATGCCCCATCCCTATGGAAAACAAAAGGTGATGTAGATGCAATTCAGTTCTGATGGGTTTGCTGCCACAGTGAATACACATCCTTAAAAAGGAGAAGAAACAGCAAGTCGTTAGGGTTTAAAGACATGTTACTTAATAGGAATAATCTGAGTGGCTTTATCAGTACAGCACAAGGCAACAGATTTGCAGTCTGTGGCCTTGCCAGTGCTTTCCCCTTTGTTCTAAGGCTTTGAGTCCTTTCATGTGCAAAGATTCAGCAGAGGTGTCCATTAACTCTAAAGACCTTTCAGTCTATTGAGAGCTCCCTATACATCATTGGTGCTTTGCCTGTAAGGTCTCTGTTTTGGGTGCAACTGCAACCTTTCCCTCAGGCACTTCTTGTTCTCTGTTGCCTTTGTAATCACCTAAAGGAGCTAAACTTCTCTTCTGAATGAGAAAGGAAGAGGTAATGGCAAGGTAGCAGCCAAGGCAGCTCTTGCCCCACAGGGTGTGCTATAATCTGCAGCAAGCCTTCATCTCACCAACATCTGCCTTGGTGTTGTTATCACCCAGGAGTGCATTGAAGGGAAGAGTGAAGGTCAGATGAGATTTTTTGAGTCCTACTCGTGCTGCTGCCCTTCTAACCCCAGGAGAGTGAGCTGCATTACTTGTCCGCCCTGCCTTGCTGGAGAGTCAATGCTGTAGCACAGCTGTGGTTTGTTATAAGGCTGAACTTGGAAAAGAACTTTTTTCCCATGCATTTGTTTAATGTCAGAATGCACGTGACTTCCAGGCTCCTGAGGTCTGTATATAATACAGTGTGTTGTCACTTGTCTGTGGGTAACATAATGCTAAAATGCCTGCTGTGCTCTGAGACAAAACTATTCCCCTTAAGGAGAGTGGGGAAGTAATAATGAGTTCAACCTACAGCTTGTGCATCCTTCCTATATCCAGAATGTCATGCCCTCTGTGTAAGAGATGTGAGTAATAAACCCCCCAAACATTGTTACCTATAGGTATCCAGTAAAACCCTGTGCTGATAAATCAACTTCTTGGGTTGCACTGTGAATTGAATCTGCTCTGCACACAGTCAAACCTCTATCATTTTACACTGCCTGTATTCACAAATACTTCTGAATAACTGCCCAGGAGTACCTGGCTGACTGTGAGGTAATGAGCACTTCGCTCTTAAATTGCCACTTTCTTGGTGGTGTGGTCAGAAGCCACCTGGCCAAGTGTGAAACTTTGAGTATGTCTTTCTAGTCCATCCTAGGGGATGGCTCTGACTGTTCAGAGCTGATCAGAGATCATGGGATTGTCTAGAGGTGGTGACTGGCCAGAGCTGATGCCCTTGAGGGGGGATGATGTGCGCCTGAGTACAGCTTAGGGCATGGCTGAGCACACTTGCACAGAAGCAGCTCGCTTGTATCAGCAGTAGATGACACAGGTGCATTGTTATAAACCAATTTAGTCTTTGCACACCAGGGGTGTTAGTGAAGTTGTTTAAAGGGCTGTTTTGCATACAACACACCTCTTGGAGTGATTCTGCAGACTACCTCAAGGTTAGTCTGAGCAGCAGTCTGTGAGGAGCTGGCAGGTTTTTCTGCTAAGAGCTGTTGAGTAGTAAGACGTGTGAGGATGATATGCTTGACCACCAAAGCTCAGTTGAAGAAATTCTAGTCGTAGTATTAGGAAGTGATGTTCTCTAACTCAGAGTTTGGATGACTCCAGGAGAAGATATTCACATGCTGTGGGATAAGGAGAGTTCAGTTCCGAAGATGCTACATGTTGGTTGTTCTTTAAGCAATGCTGCATTGTCTGAAGATCAGTGGTAGAACAGCATGAATTGTCTGTTCTAACCACCATGGGTCGGTCCCAGCGGCTGCAATTCTTTCCTCAAATCTGTAGGAACATGAGGTTAAATAGTCTCGCGAAATACTTTTGTTGCTTTTCAGAACTACTGATGAGCTGGTATTTAAAAATTAAGATTCTTTTTTTTAAATAGCCCTGAAGTTCCAAACGGCGTATTCTGAATGCAAATTAATCGTGGATCCTGTGGATAAAATATTGTGTGATCATGTAATTAAAACCATGCTCATATACAGTGGGGCCAAACTGAAGTTGCATGGGCCGTTCTAATTCTGGCAATTCTTAATTTTGAAGTGCTTGGCTTAGCAATAAAATGCTGTTTTATTATAGTTCTTGGATGTAATTGAAAATATGCTGGGAGATGAACAAGTGAAGTAGGAATCAACACTGAAGATAATTACAAGCAGATCTTCATTTCAAGCAGAGAAGTTAATCTTCCTTTGGGCTCTTGGGCCTGCTTTAACAGGGTAATTAGCCATAGACCCTGTGGCTTTTGACTCCCACTCCTAGCTCAAACCTCTGTCCTAATAAATGAGGACGCACAGTTCTGTGACTGGGAGAAGCTTTTGGAGGCACACGTGCGGCGTGGTTGAACCACAGGGACAGCAGCCTGAGTTCAGCAGGACTCTGCTTATTTCAGCAAGGACATAAGTACAGCTGGTTTCAAAGAAGCCAAGAACCACTAAAGCAATTTAATGCACGTGAATGGAGGAGTTTTTCTTCCCCCTTTTCCTTTACATTGACCTTTCTTTCCAAAGGCGTACAGGCATAGCAGAATTCAGCCTGGCAGAGATGTAAAACAAATTAATTTAATTTCTTCTTTTTCCACACTTGGTTTTTGGGTCATCGTGTTCAGCCCTTCTGTTCCCCTTAGTTTAGTGAGATGGGCATTGCCAGAGGTGAGTCACACTCGAATGCCCTTTTGTTACGAATCTGGTGCAAATGATTATTTCTGTCTGTCTCCTGTTCAAAGCAGGTTCTGTCTTCTAGGAGCAGCCCCTTGATGTTTTTTCACTCGCTCATTTCCCTTGCCTTTTCAGGCTCAACCACCCTTCTGGTAGAGTCTTCAGAACACATTTGGGAGATGGGTCTCTGGCCACCATTGCTGCTACAGAGAGTTTATGGACTTGCAGGAGCAGGGAAGGATTCTTATCTCTGACAATAGTTTGCTGGCTCATGTCATAGGATCAAGCCCAACCCTTATAAAAACAGAACCCGCCTAACAATGAGGGGAGATTGAACCTGCCTAACAATGAGGGGAGATTCGAGTGTAGCAGTCCTGGGGTGAACTGTATGATTAGCAGCCTTGAGAGATACAGTCTGTGCCGTCAAGCCCTTCAGGATCATTCTGGAATATCTATCAACCTCTGAATAATGGCTTCTTTTTTTTTTTCCTCCTTTACATTTCAAGAATACTTACAATAAGAATGGGTAAAGATTGAAAAAAAAAAAAAACTAAAGAAAATTTAAAAAAAAAAAAAAGCTAAGGATAATTTGTGACATGTCCTTCCAGGCCACTGGGAAGGAAGGCTTTTGCCAAGCTAGAAAAATCCAAGGTCTGAAAATTGAAAGGGCAATCTAACAGGGCAGAAAAAAATAAACATTGCTGTCTGCTTCCTATGGAAGTTAACATTTTTTCAGGTTTACACAGTGATTGGTATTTAACACTGGCTGATCCTTTTTGTAAGACTGTTGACATGAGTGTGTGATGTAGAGCTCGCCATTAACATCAGGAAGAAGAGGCTCAACTGGCTGTCGTTGCTCCGTTTCTGCCCTGTTTCTTGGGGGAGGAGGAGAAGTCATTGTTAAAAGCCTCCCAATGTGGCTATTGATGTGAAAACCAAAAGAGCTGCTCCTTCTATGGGAAGATTATTCCCTTTGGCAAAATGTGTGTGCATTGAGTGATCTACAATTCAGTTACTCTGTTTCCAGTTTTCTGACATACTTGGAGGGAACTCACTGGGCTACTCGTTAACACTTTCCCTTTTTCTCTGCATTGTGGGTTGTGCTGTGTTCAGTCCTTCACCCGAACCAGTGTGATGCCAAAAGGTGATCGGCAAAAATACAGGAGCCCCCACATCATCCTCTCCACTCTTTCTCTGGGGAATTTCTTACCCTTCTATTTCTTAGATGTGTCAAATATTTGGTTCTGCAAGTAGCACACTTCAGCACATTTTTTCCTAAAGAAGCCGTGTTGTACAGCTCTATCCTCTCGCTGTAAGACTGCAGCAATGCCAACTAGTAGGCACAGTTTGAAGCTAAAGAAATGTGAAGCTGCATGTTTTTTCTTTTGTGTGTTTGTGTGCTATAAATGAAGGAGGAAGGATTAAAACTTCACACAGACTGGAGGTAGCTTGGTCTACTTAATATTGTATGATTGACTTTGCCATCAATAATTCAGGAAAACTTGAGTCCAAAATGACAAAAATCTCGCTTGGACAGCTGTGGCTGCAGGCAGAACAGAAAGGTTTTCAGCCAATTGTGGACTTGGTGCTTTGACTATAAAGGTTGAAGAACACCTGAGGTCCCTGCAGTCATTAAAAGAAAAGAGCAGAGCAAACCAGAATATTGCTGCAGAAAAGGCAAAGTGTGTTTTAACATTTCCTACAGTTGTATTGATAGATGTAAGGGTGCTGGATACCTACTGCAACATGAGTAGTGCTACCATGAAATGCTAGATTAATATAGGAACGTACTGAATGTAATTTCTTCCTATTTGTGTAATGCGATCAGTTAGCCCCTGCTCTCTTTTAATCACTAAATTGGATGCAGAGAAAAGAAGGCAGGACAGGGATTTCTGTCACTTGGAGGATGCAGATGTTGATCCATGTGTACACAACGCCAACAGGAGGATGGGAGGACCCGGAGTTGTGCCATTATTCCAGCACTGCAGAACTGCTCTCTGTGGCACATGGTGATGCTGGGTTGTGCCACTCATTCCTGGGTTTTATTTGATGGAAAAGTGATGTTACAGCAATGACTGTACACAGATTAGTGGTCCTCAACAGTGGCTTGAGGAGCTCCTCTCTATTGAATTCTCACTTGTCTTCAAAAAAAGAAGAGAANGGAATGGTTGGACTCGATGATCCGGTGGGTCTCTTCCAACCTGGTTATTCTGTGATTCTATGAAATGAAAGAGCAAAGGGGTGGTATTACTAGTTGGCAAAATGCCTGTAGATGAATGGAAGGACATGTCAATCGCTTCTTTGCTCTTCACCTACTACTATTGTGGAGGTCAGAAATACTCAGCTGGTTTCTGCATGGGTAGCACAAATTTATTCCCCTAACAAGGGAAGGTGCTAAAGCCACCTTGGCAATAAAGGTCAGTTGCTTATATTCTCAGTGAAGATGCACCTCTTGTTCACGTGCCTCACGTTATTCAGTAGTATTACTGCTGAGACCTTGAAAAATCACCATCATAAACTGACTGAATGCTACAAAGAGGAAAAATTTACTGAAGGGATATTAATAGCTAAGGAGACATGGGTTTGGTTTTTTTTGCTGTTAAGAACCTGACCAGGCTTCAGACATTACTGGTGCAAAGATGAAAGTATTTGACTGGGAAACCCAATTCTACCTTCTGAAACAACCCCAACACTCTCAGCCTGTCCTCGTATGGGAGATGCTCCAACCCTCAGCTCATCTTTATGGCCCTCCTCTGGACCCATCCCAACACTCCACTTCAGGCTGGGAGCGAGTCCAAATTGTTCCTCTCCTCCTAGGACCTGGCCTGGGTTATGGCCCTCCTCTGGATCCTTAAGATGTACTGTCCATCAAAAAGTCGGGGTTGTGCCCAGGTATCATCAAATATACCCTGAAGTCACCTAATGTCTTTGTAACTGGGCCTGGAGGGGTTTTTTTACGTTGAATTAAGCAATACGTTTAGAACTCCAATTATGAAAACTTACTTTTTTCTATTCCCTAGATTTAGGCCTTTACCACTGTTGACATAGAGCTTGTTTTTCAGTAAATCTCTCTTATGCAAGTCATTAATGTAAATAGCTAGTTTAATATGAAATATTTTTGCTTTAAGCAACACGGCTATGGTTAGAAGCGGTATATTTCCTTTAATGTGTTGTAGCTGCATTATGTTTCACTTATTTTAATGTAATTATAGGCACAAATTGTTCGCGTTTGGTCTTATGAAGCCCTGAAAAGTTATGTCTCATGAGTCAGCATGTAATTTTCTCCTGCGCAAATTGCAGAATTATGCATTGAAGCTAAGTACATCGAATAATGGTAATTTACAATTGAATTCCTATGGATTTACATTTTACAATCACATTAATGCCAAAGGAATCCACAGTATTGTCAAATAGGTTAATAGTGGTTACTGTTAGTACAGAGAATGCCAGCGAAATTAATAATGATTAACCACTTACTTTAAATGTATGCAAAATTATGCACCTACCTTGAAATTATGAAAATTACAGAAATGTCATGGAAAGTAAAGGCTACAAAGTGAATTAGAGCTCTGTTTTCCAGACTTACACCTACAAAACTCTGGGCTTTCCTAGGGAGCTCTGTTGGCATCTAAAAGTTACTGGAAATTTGACACTCTTGAAACTGTAGAATTTATCCTGCTTTCCAATGCACCACTCGTAATTGCACTTACACCTCTGGTGTCTGCTCCATTCATCTTTCTTGTGCCTTTCATGCCACGTACAATGCCAGACTGACAGAATTATGAACTTATTCACGTGTACCATCCAAAAAAAATCCCTTTTCAGCACTTCTTCACTGTTAAGACCACTATTCGTGGAGTCCTGTACACCACTTCCAGTGACTTTGAACTTGGCTCATAAATAACCTGTCTGTCTTAATTCTAATCTTTCTCAAAATACAATTTGTCCGTGGGAAGCTTCGGAGATAAGCAACCGAAAATAGATGTTGAGAAATTGGCACTGCTTGGAGATTAAGCCTTAAATCTAGGCACAACATGCTTTTTGCACTGTGGTGTTAACTTGGGGACTATCAGCGCAGGTTTCTTTCGGTGGCTCTTTCCCCTTGTTTGCACACAGCTAAGGGTGTTTAGCCTAGATAGAAAGAGCCTTTTCTACTGTGGACTTGGGTGAGACCACAAGTATCTTTGAGCAGAGGTGACTGGAGCCTCAGTTCCACAATTAAACACTGTTATCGAGCAGTGCATGAACTTAATGCAGCCTTGCACCCGTCTTAGAGGTTAAAAGGATACCTCCGTTGGGGGCTGTCGGACAGGAGAGAAGCAGATTCTAAGCAACCAACAGGGGTTCCCACATCATGACAATGAGCACTAGTGGGCTAATCTGCAGATTTATTCAGACTGCTTAATTTGTGGTGGTGTTGGCACTCAGCTCCTCATGTCTGAGTATTTGTGTGTATATCAATGCAGCGACAAAAAATTCTGGTTGTCTTGTAAGCATTTCTGAATGGGTGTGGCAAGCCTCCTCTGGATCTCTTCTAAGAGGAGAATGCAAATAAAGGATTCTAGAGTGCACGGAGGATGGGACTGAAAATGGATGAGGCTCGTTATTTGTATGATCATTAATATTTAATTTTCCCTTTTCACAGGCTATTATCACTTGAATTCATAGGATGTCAAAGCTTGCTTGCTTTGGATACGACAGATTTGATCCTGGCACACTTGAAAGATGCTCAGATTTTATTTTTTTGGATCACAGTACACAGAGTATCTGAGACATGTTTACAACTGAAAAGCAGTCAGCCCTGGTCCTTGGCAGCCTGAGCTTTGCAGCGGGCTTTGTGTTTGACCCTATTTGATTTGCTGGGGAAGACAGCCTCATACAAAAGTTTGGAGGGTTTTTTTTTGGTGTGTTTTCTTTTTACCCTCCTCCTCAGCACCAGTTAATGGTATTTGAGCTGTAGGAATATGTTTTAATCCTTCAGTCAAAGAAGGAACTGACTTTGCTAATTATTCCAGCCAATATGAGTAGATGGCCACAACACAAAGCTGAACAAATAATTGAGACTTTGCACCTCCTTTTAAAAAGGGAGGAGGAAAGGATGAAATGAAAGATGTTTGTTCCTTCCTGCTTCATTCAGAGCAAATGATGGCTGCCTGTTAAAAGGGCTGCTGTTTAAGAAAGCCTCACCACAAAGGCTGGTCTTAAAAAAAAAATATTAAAAAATTGTAAATTATGATTTTGTGAAGTAGGAAAAATAATTAATCCATGGCCCCACCTGGTCTCTGTATAAGCAAATAGCTAATAAGCTGGTTTGAGAAAGCAGCTGGTTTGCTTTCTTCACCAGAATAACAAAAGCGTGCTCAAGCTTTGATTTAGGACAACCTTTTGATGAACAGGAACAGTATAAGGAAAAATATTCTTCTTGTCAATTTGCATGTTTTATGGAGATATGTCTAGAAGGTGGCTGTTACAGGAAGATAAGGATTCTAATTTTGTAATTGAGTGCACTCTGAAAAGACAATTAGGAGCTAATGTGATAAATAATTGTAAATTATAACAGCAGAAGAAACCTGATTCACAGTCCTCTGTGAAAACTCTATTTGTCTATTCAAACAATGCATCAGTACTTTTATTTCCACTGTGCATGTTCATTTTATTAAATAAAGGTAGACAGGAATCCAAAAAATGTTGAAATGTGGATGCATCTCATCTTCGTGCTAATCTCAGTGCAGTACAAAGGTAGGTAGAATAATAATTTGGCGGCTCTGCCACTTGCAAAGAATTATCTGGTGTGGTGCTCACTCTCCCCTAGTCTTATGGGGTTTTACGGGATTTGATCTATGTCTCTGTCAGAGCTAAATGCCCAAGTCAGTGGAGCACAGGCAGAAGTTTTAGTGCCTTTGTTATGGCAAGAGAATGGTGCTGAGCTCTGTCTGTGTAAATCCTTCTGGTGCAGGTTACGCTAACGGTTCCAACGCTGGAACTGAAGCCTCAGGCGAAGGCAAGATGCTGCTTTGATTATGGTGCTATCTTATTGCTTGGCAGGGATGTGCACAGTTCCTCGATTTGCTCTGTGTTTCTTGCCTTGCTGTAGATGTTCCACATAGAAACAGAAGCAAACTGTGTTCTAATCATTAAAGTAGGGATAATGTTCTCACACCGCCAGGGAAACAATATGATTTTTAGGGAACGAAGTGCTCTCTACCCATGGGTAAGGTGACCCAGCTGCTCTAATGCTGTTCTCTACTCAGGTGTGCGGTGGCCCCACATGGTTCTGCTGTGAAAGGGTGTCAGTGACACCTACCTCACTATGCTGACTGCTCCAGGCAGACTGAAAAACCTTCCAGGAGCCCTCTGTCAGGCATGGCTAGAGCAGGTGCTATCAGAGATTTGAATAAATATTCATAAACGCTTCCTGCACTCTGATTTGTAGTTTTGTGGGGTTTGGTTTTGTGGTTTTTCTTTCTTGTAAATTCTACTAAATTCTTTGAACAAACCACCCAAGTATCTTCTCACAAGAGCTTTAACATCAGTAACAAAATGACTTCAAGGAGCTGGAAGTTTATTATCGAGTTAAAACAAAAAAAAGTCAAGGGTCCTACTTTCTAAGCCTTCTCATGAGACTGCTCCAAAGAACCCATGCTAACAAGTTTTGGGTGGCAGACTTTGAAGACTTCTGCATGTGTATGAGCCTGTAGCAGCACTAAGGTTTTAGATATCCCCTTTAAAAGCTGAGGACAGGCTTGTGTGTGTTACGGGATTGCTATCAAGTTAGTGATGAAAACTACATGAATCTTTTGGTGAGTAGTTTCTGAGTAGCGGAGTACAGGTTCGCAGGAGTCTCCTGTAGCTGAAGTCAGAATAAAAGTGGTTGCAGCAATGCTGCTCTTAGTGGGTTCTTAATTATATGCAACAATGTTAATCAGAGGAATTGATATATATATCAGTTTCACCTGAACTGGACAGAAAAAAAAAATCTTTCAGCAAGTTGTTCCTGAATGTTGCCCAAATATCTGCTGATGTGGAAATTGCCCTTTGTACCTGGAAGCTGGGACCCTCACCTACTGCTTCTCAGATGCTTTTGGCTAGAGCTACTTTATGAACCTCATCAAAGAACATTTTGCTATTAAAAACCCTCTTGACTGTAGAGTGATTTAATTACATTCAATTAAACATATCTTACTTAAATCTTTTTCTATTTTATTTCGTTGATGAGGAGAATTGGAAATGTCATCCAAGAATGGTGCTGAATCAGGTTCTTCTGGGACATTAATTTCATTCAGAGGATGTATCTGGATTACAGGCATATTGTTTATTAGACAATAATAGCTTTGTTGTTTCTTTCTCAAGCAGGTAAAAGCCTTTTGGCAATTTGACACTGCCGGAATTCTTGTCACGTTCAGAACCTCTTAGAGGAAGCTAAAACATCAGGATGAGATTAAGCATTAAAATTTAAAAGCTTTAAGGTTTAGTGAGAGCCTGCAAACCATGATTCTTTTGAAAATACATATGTACCATGTGTGTGTACATGTATGCATATGTGTGTAAATAAGGAATATATGAATTATTTTGTGAGAATATATATACATATGTAACAAATAATATTTGGGGTTGGCCAATTCCCATATTTGTTTCTATGCTCAACTTCCTAAACCTGTTGAACTGCCCAATTACTTCTATTCTTTCCTACAAAAATAATTGCTGGAATCTTAGAACTAAGAATATTAAGCAGCACAAATTACCTCTAGCCTCCCTGAAGTCTTTGTGCTATTTGGAGTTTGTGCTTGCTAGAGGGATGTGATGCAGTGGCTAACACACAGATGCCTTCCCCGCTGTGGAGTAGATACCAGCTGTTTCTCTTACAACTTTAAAACACACTGATTCACTGCCGAGCCAACAAAACCTATCAATATGCTCATTACCCAAACCAGGAGCTAACCCATAGAGAAGGTAGTGGACTTCCAGCTATGTTAACAACTGAGAAGAATTTAGACTCCCTCCCACCCTCTCCAAAAAACCCAAACCAGAAACTAACTATTTTCCTCTTAGAACTCAGTGGTTATACTGAGGCAAGGACTTTCCCAAGCCATCAGCTGGGCAAGAAAGGTCAAAATGTGATATTGAAAGTTTGCCTGGGTGATGAGTGTATTAACCTGTTTGTATTGGAAAAAAAAACCAAAACCCATTCCTTTGCAGAGAAGCCAACAACATGGTAGGATATTCCCAAACAGCGAAGCTATTTTGTTGTGTAAAGTTCCAGTCCAGAGAAAAAAAAACAAAACAGAGGGAAGGGAAAGAGGAACAACGAATAAAATGTTTCCAGTGACAACTGTTATTCCCTGCTAACAGAGGTTTATGCTAACATATTTTAGTTTAATAGGGTTTTTAAATGTCAGCCTATTACTCCTTGGCATTAGTGTTCTAGCACTTCAAACATAAATTAGGGTGTATTAAAAATGTGAAGCTCTTGAAAGGCTACGCAGGTTATTTGTTCAGGGTTTCATGAGCATCAATTTGGTGCATGCATCTAATTATAATCATCATAAGCAAGAGTGTATGGAATGTTCCAGTGCATGAATCTCTAATATTAATTCCTTATAAAAATGAGGCAGCCCATATGGGTGAACAGATGAAACCCTGATAAGCATTGTGAAATAGAGCAGATGTAGGAGTTACGCCAAAGGTTCTTCACTCCTAATATTTACTGTCCATGAGGAGAGGGAATTAATTAGCTACACACCTCTGAAATTCTAGGTACAAAATACTAGTGCAGTGATGATGTTACAAACGTGAGTCACCAGAGGTGTTGCTGTAGAAGGACATAGTGTTCATAGAATCATAGAATCACCAGGTTGGAAGGGACCCACCGGATTGAGTCCAACCATCAAGTGTTGTAAAGCTGTATTTGTGGGTCATGGTGTGATGCTGGCTAGAACAATCGTGAAGGGAGTGTTGGGTTGCTACCCTGGTAAATGTTTTCTAAATGAAATCATAGAATGGTTTGGGCTGGAAGGGACCTTAGGGGTCCTCCAGTTCCAACCCCCTGTGCTGTGGGCAGGGGCAACTCCCACTGCGTCAGGTAACAGAGATGGAGTCTGGGGCTAATTCTGCTGCAGTTTTGGGATCAGAGGACACTCGGGCTACTGCAGCTAAACACAGACTTCTGAAGAATATGGAATACAATTAGGTTATTGCCTTCAGGGAGGCAGCTTAGCCACAAAATTGGAAAGGATGTTCTGGGATGTAGTTAGCAGTGTCTCTCGGCATCCATAGCTGTGTTTTGATAAGCATCAGTCAGTAAGATTTATTAAAAAGATAAAACTTATTGGAGAAACCCAGACTATTAAATGTCTATTACTAGTGATGGCATTCTGGAGATTAGAATTAGTTGTGCTCAGCAAAGAAAAGAAACCCAGATTGTTAGATATGGCCTATGATGGGTACTGGTTTCTTGGCTTGGTTACTCAGGATTTCCTCAGGATTTGTTAAAATATATTGAATGAAAAGGTTGATTTGTCCAAAGGATTTGCAAGTGAATAGGTGAAAGTGTATATTTTATTGAAACTAATAAAAAGCAATGGGAAGATAACTTATAGTGGATAATTTATTCATGAATCTTCCTTTTTGTTCATGAATTTGTTGAAGCAGATGGCAATAGTCTAGAATGCATTTGAACTTGTTCTTGTAACTTCTTTGAAGAATTCTTCATTAGGGGCTTGCTGGTAAGTTGGAAGCATTTTGTTTAATTTGAGCAATTTTGATTGGCTCACCCGTGTCGCCAGAGATCCTGCTCCCTGATTAAAGAAATGAAACTCTCGGTGCGGTGCTCTTCATTCAAAGCCAGGCTAATTCCCTGTGGATCTTTACTGCCTTACTCTATGTAGATGATACTTTTATCCGAGGGCAGGGATCATCAGAGCAAAAGTAATTAAACTTGATGTGCAGAAGGGGGGGGGAACTTCTTTATTTCCATTCTCTACAGATTTCCCCAGGGGTGGAAGCAGGTGAGCAGCACCCAGTGCAACCACTCAGCGTGCCTGCTCTTCTGCTGCTGACGTGCAGAAACACCGGGAAGAGAGTTCTCAGCATGTGAGAGGAGGGGAAGGCGGCCACTGAAAGGACTGTACTCACTTAATTTGTCAAACAGCAGGTTTGCCTTGCAAACAACAATGATTTGCAAAGCCATGAGACCTATGGATTGTCTTCCCATGGTGGGCATCAGGGCAGTGGGGGACAGCAAGCTGCAGGCTTCAAAACAATCTGANCATCAGGCCTGTTCTCCAGCCCCTTCCCCAGCTTCGTTGCTCTTCTCTGGACTCGCACCAGAGCCTCAACATCCTTGTGGTGAGGGGCCCACAACTGAACACGGATTTGAGGAGCGGCCTCACCAGTGCCGAGTCCAGAGGGAGAATAACCTCCCTGGCCCTGCTGGTCACACCGTTTCTGAAACAAGCCAAGATGCCATTGGCCTTCTTGGCCACCTGGGCACACTGCTATGATGTTGGGAGACACAGCTCTTAACACCTGGCTCCTACCAAATTCTGAAGGCAACGGGACCTGGAAACTGCTGCCTCATACAGATTAAAGCACCACAGACAGAACAGCTGGGAGAAGTTGGCCTTTTTTGAGAAGCACTTCCTGGTGCTCACTGGGTTTCTACTTCATCTTTACCTTCCAAAACAGAAAAGTAATCTGGCACGTCTTTCTGGGAGCTTTTATGCTCCTCATGCAAATCAGTGCGAGGGGGAAAAGGTGGTAAAGTGGTTTTTATAAAGTTCTTAGGTCTGATAGTACCATGCCTCATTTCTATGTGTTTGAAAGCCAATGAATCCTAAGAGCACGTTAGCCATTCAGTTAAGTCTATGCTTAAGTAGTTTGTAAGATCAATAAGGCCAAATTTTTCATTAAAGAAAAGAAAAAGAGTTGGCAGTATTGGATTTGGGTTTTTTTTCCCTGTAGTAATGTGTGCACAATCTTTTATAAATGGGACTCTGTCATACTGGATTGATTATCGCTACTTCCATATAATATTTAATAATAACTCTGTCAATATTACAGGGGAGATGTACCTTTTGTTTTTCGGGAGACATTTAGGGAGTACTCAGGAGTAAGTAATATTTCCATAATTTAAATTCATGCTTTATCCAAGAGAGCTGTGTCTGAGGCACACGGAATTATGTTTCACAAAATGTTTTTATAGCTACAACTATCTCTTTTTATAGTTCATTTGTTAAGCGAAATGATGATGTATAGCTGCTTACACTAAGGTAATAACAACTCTTCCCTATTTTTCATTCTTGCCATCTCTTCTCCCCCTTAAATATCAATACTCATTGAGGGCTTTGTTAAAGGAAGTCTCTGACATATCAGTAACGGTTTATTTTGTTTGGAAAAGGACTCAAACCAAAAAACCCCAACAAACCCAAATAAAATCAGACCTAGAAAAAACAACTCTCTATTATCTAAAGAGATGAGACAGCATAAAACAAAAGCCTCCCTTGAAAGACTCTTGGTATTACGTTTTTCTTCAAAATTTGGTCCTTTAGAAAACACTAGTGCCATAGACAGAAATTGTCTGTAGCCCAAAATAAAAATTAATTTCTAAGAGAAACATCACCTTTGAAACAGGACTACTGTAAAGATTGTTCAGTAATATTTGACCTTTCATTTTAGTGACAGACATAAAACCCGGAGACTAGGTCTGCTGCTGCCATAAAGGAAAACAGCCAGTACTTGACTTGTGCTTTATAACACTTCTAGATCATATTGAGTGTAATAACTCCTGAATTTCAGAACTCACAGGGTAGGAATCCTTCCTCTTTCATCAGGGAAAGACAACTGAGTGATAAAAAGAGGAGGAAGACTTTCTGTATTAAAAAAAGTCGTTATCCTTCTTGCCGCTGGAGCTAAAGCAATTTCTTTGTTGTTGTTTTCCTCATTGCTTAAGTCTGTGGAAGCAGCACCTACCAAATAGCCATTGTTACAGTTGCCTGAGGGACTGGCCATGAGCTTAGGAGATGCTGCGTGAATTTTTGTGTGTTTGAGCAAGAAGAGTGGGTGGTTGGTGAGAGCTGAAGTTCTACGCCCGTTTCTTCCTTGGGTACTGCTTCCTCTCGAAGGTTTGTGCAGCATAAACATGAGCTTAAATACAAATTTTAGTGCAACCAGAGTTCTGCAGCTTTCAAACCTGCTACAGGCAAGGCGATAGGGTTATGTGTGTGGTGAGAAGGCAGGTTGGTGTTGTGGCATCCCAAAGTAATAATGCATGTTTATATTCCCAAAAGGACTGAATCTGGTTTTTAAAGTCCTTGTGCTGCAGTGTGGTGCACATGGAGCTCTGCACAGTGCTGGAGTCCAGACTGCAACAACCCTTCTCTCTCAGCTGCAGCAGTAACGCACCTGCTGAAGCCTTCTGTGCTTTTGCACAAAGCAAAATTGCTCAGGCTGGTTTTCACGTAGTTCTTGTAAAGAAGGTCTCATAAAAGAATTCCTGTATTTGGGTCATGTTTCCCCCTCCCCTCATCCCAGTTGCAAAGCCATTGGTTGCTGCTTTATTTGTTGTGATGGATTACCCCATGGTCCTTCAGATATCCCAGACTGAGAGGCACTGATGTGAGTATTCAGCGACTGATGCTTTCAGAATAAGGTGTGTGACAACAGCAATAAGTATGCAGTCGCTTCTGAGGCTGCTCATGGAAATGGAAGTGCTTTAACTGACAATGTTTTCAGTAGCAAAGGCCCCAGGGAGTCTCAGACAAAGGAAATATTCTACAAGACTGCAGGAAACAGAGTCCTACTCAATTATTCATATTTTCACTGGGTTTCCATGTTTTGAGAATGGCATTAATTGCTTGACGGAAGCTTGGTTTATTTTTGAGGATTTTTTTAATTATTGTTACTTTTGTTTGAAGAATATTAGAAATGCCATTTGAAATGGTAACTATGCTGCAAATTTCAAAGGGGTTAGGGTCTGCCGGGAAGTCAAATGGAGCTGGGAACTAAAACCCTCCGGCAAAATCTTAGTTCTCATGTCCATCATTAAAATCGCCCTGTAAGTAGCCTGAGGGCAAACAGAAGGCAAATTAAGTTTTTCCCTCATGTACTACAATACACACACACAATTCAGAAACACAGGCTGAAAGGGGGAGTCAGATAACATAGGATACTAAAGTTTTGGGGAGAAAGGAGTGAAGTGGGAACCTTGATATTATCAAACCATAATGCTCTGGTGTAGTTGCAGAGAACCCATGAAACTGCATCACCATCTATTTGTCTCGTAGCTTTCTTGATGATTTTAATCAACAGCATCTGGAGCAAAGTTGTTTTTGTTCTGTTACAGTGTCTTCCTTTTCCATGGCCTTCCTGTGCTTGATATTTCTGTTTAAAATGTATCATCAGGAACTTAGAGCTGTTGTGCTTTTCCATTTCTTAATCTTTTTATGCAAAAGAAGACGGTTTGGGGATCGATCCTTTTCAATGTAGAGAGAAAGAACAATAATGGTTCTGGGACCATTTTGGAGCTAGTAAGTAATTAGGAAATACTGCATGTTTGCCTTTGTATATACCAAAGCATATTGTGTTCATTACATTAATAGGTGAGTTTACTTGAAGGTGATTTCTTCAGAGACAGAATGGGAGGAGAAAGTTATACTTGAAATGACAAATGCTTTTTGTGGAACAAAGCGAGACCTTGAGTTTCTAAACTGACCTGTTGAATTTATCCCACTTCTTTCACTGAGGAGAAAAACCTGAGCAGTCATGGCTATGAAAGGAGTTGGTCCCTCTTGAGGGGGATGGTTAAGGGGACTTTCTTGCTCAACAGCAGGGAGTCCTAGACATGCAGACACTTCCTCTGGTGTCTTGGAAAACTGAGACTGCCTGAGTTATCCCTGGGAGACAGTAATCCCCAAGTAAGCGAGACATATGTTAACATTGTCTGGTTTAATAACATCTTCTTGTAATGTCTTGCTCCTACTGGGAGAATAAACTATTTTGAGTATGAGCAGATTTCTAATGTCTGAAGTGTTGTCAAAAGATTAAAACAGGGAAAAAGGAAGGGAAGAAAAGGAGAGATGGAAGAGAATGGGGGGGAAGAGAGAAGGAAGAGGCAAAGAAGAAGCAGTGTTGGAAAATTTTCCTAGGTGAACATCCTAAGATGTTGCTGAACAAATAATTAATCATTTGTTGTGAAGACTGTGGTCTCTTCTTGAGGAGAATGGGAGCTGAAGTATGGTGTCCTGAATTAATGTTCAAGCCCACAGGCCATAATTAAATATGGAATCTGGCTTTCACCCAAATGAGTTTGATACCTGTGCCCTGAGCACCAGCATCTCTGAAGTCAATCAAATCTGTTGCCATTATCATGCTCCTCATGCCAAACAGTGATGAGAAATTATGCATTGTTTTTGCTTGAGGTATCCATTACTTACGTGACTGGTACTTACTTTTTACATACAGACGGCATCATAATCAACTTTCATTAGGACTAATGCTGAGTGTTGATTTACAACAAAGAGTATTTCGATTCAATTTAGCATTTTGGGTAGGACGTGATAACTGTCTGGCATTGACATTCAATTTTGCAGGCCTGAAGTTTACAAACAAACCCCACATCTTTGTTAGGTGCATTAGCAATTGAAATACCCTCCTAAATCACTGTCTGTGTAAATGGTAGATCTCTGCAATCAATCTTCCTTTTCTTTAAAAATAAATTTAGGAGGAATTTGCATAATTGGCCATGCTTGATAAAAGTCTGATGTATAATGTTGTCTCTTAAATGCACTGCTACCTGGAATCGTGATGAAGTGTCAACATGCAGGAGGTAAATATAAAACAAGCATTTAGGAAAGGATGCAGCTGATCTCACAAGGTGAGAAATGGCATCTAGTGGTGTTATAATTTGAAGAGACTTTGTAGTTTGATGTAGGACTTTCACTATGAAGTGAGGGAAAAAGAGCTCAAATGCCTCAAAAAGCTGAACTTTGAGGTGACATTTACACCGAAAAGAGCTTTTAAGACACAGGATGAAGCAAATGAATGTTTGCGCTTCAGTTTGAAGATATGTAAAACTTACGGTATGGAGTTAGTATGAGCTAATGCCTGTGTAAAGGCCTGGGTGTCTCAGTAGCTTGGTAGTGGTCTTGAAATGACAAAATAAACTGAGGGAATGCTGCACTGGGATGTTAGACTGCAGCTGAGTTGGTGGGGTACCTGGTACCACACTGCTAGTCCAGACGCGGTAGTAGATAATGGCCTGTTCTTACGTTTTGCAGCTGTCTGCAGGTTAATGTTCCCTCATCTTTTCAGATTAAGAGGCAAATGTGCAGTCATTCATCTAATAAAATAAGCAGGCATTACTTCAATGGTGTGTATCTGTGCTTATCCCACTAATGACTTAGGATATGTTCGTGCAGCTGAATAACTGTAGAGTCCTACTCTAATGTCACAAATATAGGGTATAATAGCAGTGGTAGTATAATAGTTTTGAGGTTAGCATGCACTAGCAACTGGAATATGTACCTGGGTTCTGTTTTTTTGTTTAATGTTTGAACCATAACTGTACCATTAAAGACAAACTTAATTCATCATTGTTTTCTAGTTGAAAGCATTAGCCTTGCCTGCTTTGTACTCTAATTCCTCTTTGTTCTGTATTTTCAATCTAGTGGGATTTTGATGTGCACAACACATCAAAGAATTGAGTTGATGGGATTTTTGAAACTTCTCTAACATAACACGTTGTAAGAAGTAATCTGCTGCTTTGTCTGTAATATGTTGTAAAACATCATTGTCATCCTGCCATAGTAAATGCTGACGCTTGTTCTCACAGCATCGCATGTTAGCATGTGAATTCGATCGTGTACATGGGGGCCGTGAGGAGGAAGGAAGGCAGAGCAAACAGGAGAGGTTCTGTGTACTCAGATGAGTGGAGAAAACCCACTAGAATGAGAGCTGCTGGTCTTGTTTCTCTGTAACCTGCTTGTATGTGTGCGCTGATGAACCAAGAAGGCTTGTGAGTCTTTGGGGATTCTTCTCTAGAGCCTAGGCTAAAGATTTTTTGAAGCCCTTTTTTTCTTTTCCAACAAGAATGAGATGATCCACAAGTAGCGTATTGATCTTTAAAGCTTAATACATGAATTTTTGTTTCTGATGAAACCACAGGCAAAACCTTCTTGACTTGGATGAGGATAAGCTTACTTTCTTTTATTTTCCTTTTAAAAGCAGTAGCTGAATAGACTGGTTATGTCAACAGACTAGATATGAGAGCAATGGAGGTCAGTGGCACAGTTCTGCATAGTCAGAGATGCTCAGGTTCACTCTCCAGCTCTGTCCCTTGCCCCTCTGGGTGGGCAGGACCACAGCATATAGAAAGGACGGGGGTTGGGTCTGCAGAAGTTGTACAGTGTTATTGATCAGTCATTTCATTAGTTCTGGAGATAGAAACACTGATGGCTTTGTTGAGAATCCATTTCACTTTGTGGCTGATAACGTAATGGATTTTGGGGAAAGACTTGTGGAAACTATAGAGTAATTAGAAGTATTGACAGAGATGCCAGCTTTCGCTATTTCTATTTTTGTTAATTCTCCTATTGACCCTGACATGCTGTCCAGGGTAACCTCCTGATTTAGTGTTTTGCATTTTCTGACCATCATCTTATTTCTGTAGGAAGGGCTGCAGGAATCTGCCTTTTCCTCTGGTGAAGGCAGAGTATATTGAGGAAGCCTCTATATATAGCGCTTCAAGAATATTTTTGAAGCACTAACCGTGCTCTCCATATTTTAAATGGGTGAGTTGGGTTATGTGATTTCATCCCAGAAATATGTTTTCTGTCATCCAGTGTGCAGTCAAAGCTGCAGAGGGAACACTCATCTCCTCACAAGAAACGTGGTGTTGAAAGTCCTGTGGGATCTTACTTATCTACTCTGTCCACTGCTTACTGGGAAACTTGAAATGTTCACAAGCACAGACACGTCTCTTGCAGATAAGGAATTTATTTATTGATTTTGATAACACAGCTGTTTAAATATAGGAGGCCCAAGGCAGGGATGGGGGTTAAACTGGACCAGTAGGACCAAATAGTTCTCTGGGATAAACTGACACTGGCACTGAAACTGCTCTAATTTAAACCTTCTGAGAATCTGGCCTTTCTTCTCTCTGCCATCACTTGTGTATTTTAGGAGACCAGCGATAATAACACTGGTGTGGGAGGGTGGAGCCCTCAGAGCAATTGATTGCGGGAGGTTGGGGCTCCTCAGCACAATCAATACACGCTGAACTAGCTGCACAGACAAGGACACTCTGTCCTTGGCAGGCTGGAGATACCCCCAGGAGCGCCCGATGTAACAATTTCGTGAACACCTGACTGAAATAGGTGGGGCTGACACTTGGCCTGGGAGCCAATGGTGAGGCGTGATGCCCTATAGGGTG
>WAAB01014848.1:9551-39356 GCA_013389865.1 Piaya cayana | reverse complement strand
CCAGGATGCCATTGGCCTTCTTGGCCACCCAGGAACTCTACTGGGTCGTGTTCAGTTGTCTGTCAATCAACACTCCCAGGTCCTTCTCCTCCAGGCATTTCTAGCCACTCTTCCCCTAGTCTGTAGCACTGCATAGGGTTGTTGTGCCCCAAGTGCAGGACCCAGCATCTCCTTAGTGGGAATGACCCTCTGCAAGAAAATGGGATCTGGAGCACTGTTGGGTTTCTGGAACATCTCTGCATCTGCTGTCTCATTACCCTTGGTGGGAAAGAAAGAAATAGAAAACAGATTAACCTATGTTGTCACACTCAATCCTTTTATTGATTGTCCTTAAAGGATGTTTTTCATTGCACAATTAGCCTGACCTTTTGATGTAAATCCTTTCCTTCAGACTTTTTTAAGCCTGAGATAACTGGAAAACACACATCTTGTGTAAGCATGCAGGCTTACACTATGTACAGAAGCAGCCTCAGGTCCATGCTCATCTGCTAATGCTGCTGATGCACTACGTCATCCTGACTGATGTGCTTCTGTAGAAATACCTTCCCTCATGGCTTACAAAGTGGTCTTGAGCATAGTGGGGCAGTAGAACAGAGTGACCTTGTTGTGAAAATGCTGTTTTTTGTTCAAGGTCTGTATTATAAGTAACCCTCAAAATGCTTTGAACATGAGACTCAACTGTTGACCCCTAAAAATCCTAAGTATCATGATAAATCTTTCATTCTGCTCTGTAAGGAGTAGCAAAATGTCTTCATGAAGGGGTGTAAGTATACTTGGAGCCTCTCTCTGTAAGTTATGAAGTTATGTGTCAGAAGTGTGACAAGATCCCAGGCATGTAAGGTTTGCACAACATTCCCTGTTGCTGTCTTCCAAGTTGTGATGGGAATTAGGCAGAAATGTTGCCCTGGGCTGGTATAGGCACAGGGAAATTATTAAACCCACTATCACTCACCAGGCTGTAGTGCCAACAATGCTCATGTTGCCCTGAGTGCTTCAACAAACTGAGTCAGAGCTGCCAGGGAGGGTAGGAAGCAGGTAACGAGGAAGCTTGTATCCTGCCTTTCTCTTTCTCCTTATGGCCTTTGTTGAACCTGACATCAGACTAGAATTCCGAGAGGATGCACCAGGGTTTAGCTGGACAAAGCATTTTAGGTTGCACTTTGTTTGTGAACAGAGTGTTTAAGTAGTTGCTATGTAGTCACTCCTGGTTAAATCTCAAAGCATTAAGCTTATTAATATTTAATAGCTATATGCAAATGATAGCTATCCAATTAGTTTTCTCTGCAGCTTCAGCAGTCTCCCAAGAGACTGACGCTTAAGTACCTTATCTGTCTGACAAAGGTGAAAGTGTTAAAAGAAGCTTTAATTTGTTGTTTAGTTGTCTTTTCAGGTTTCTTAGGAATCACTTGAAAGATCATCAGGTGAAATGTGTTTACTTTCCTTTTATTTCCTGCAAAAGGCAATTGAAATGTTGATACTGAAGAAAAGATAAATCTTGCTACTATAAGTAGGTAGACTCACTTTATTGGCATACTTACACCCACATGTATAAGACATTTTACTCTTTCTGTAGCTTTGAATTAGCTGCAGTCTATTAATAGATTGACTTATTGTATGTAATTGCCTCCTACCTATATAAAACCAGAATTCACCTGCTGACTAACAACTAGTGTAATTTTTTGCTTTAGCTCTGAAGTCAGGCTTTTGCTCATTTGATGTTCAAGGTTATGATGGTCATTTTGTTCCTCAGTTTTGGAACAGAGGCAAAGCATGATAGCATAGGACAATGCGTGTAGCAAAATGATAATGTAATCAAACAGAGTTAGAAATTTGCAGATTGATCCTAAAATTGGGTAGATAATGTGTAAAACAATAACCCAAAGAACGTGTCTGTTTTAAAGTACTTCTTACCTCTTCTATGAAGAGGTATTTGACACACAGTACACTTGGATGTCTAAATTTTCTGATGATTTCTCAAATATCTGAAGACCATGACAATTGGTAACACTTTTTTTCAATGTTTCATTGCTGTTAATATGACAGAGCTGGTCATAGTCTGCATGTAATGTGGTTAAAACACTGTAGAGCACTGCTGAGAGAAGTGAAAGACTCCACTTACCTGTTCCAGTCAAACATGTTGGGCTTATACGTGAGTCATTACTTAGCTCAAGCAATGCTTTTAGGATTTGATAATAAAACTCTGCACTAGCCCTTTCCACTTTTCTAATAAGCCTCATCCTTACTAGGGCACCTCTGTTCTTACCTTCATTTCTTGCCACCTGAACTTCACCTTGCCTCTGCTGAGCACCTATTAACTGACTACAGAGCTGACATTTCAGATCTACCATACCCTACTCCATTTGCCTAGGGAAGTGGTAGAGTCACCATCCCTGAAAGTTTTCAAAAGCATGCACATGTGGCACTTCGGGACATAGTTCAGTAGGCATGGTGGTGTTAGGCTGACAGTTGGACTTGGTGATCTTAGAGGTATTTCCCAACCTGAGTTATTCTATAATTTTATTCTATGATTTTTTTAAAAAATGAGTAAATGCATTGGTTACCACAGGTGGTGCTTTTATTTGTTGGGCTCTTTGTCTTTTAATCATTTCAAAAACACAGGCAAAGCACTGCCGGGTAAGCTACAGAGATTTCTCTACCAACATAATGCATTGTCCTCATGCATTGCTTAGAACTGCTAAAAAGTTGCAGTAAAGGATCTCACTGTGAACAAGTTACATTTCCTCTCTTCTGACTATAGGCAGAGCAGCTGCTATGTACTGACAATCTATATGGTACTAGGGAAAGAACCATCAGTGATGTACTTTGTTTCACAGGAGTAAGTAAATTAATGTCAGGACTAGGATAAAAATAATTCATTTTTAAATGCTAAGCCATTTCATAGCATTTTTTGATATTTCAAGTAATTATCAAGTTGGTGGTTTATACCCTACTTTCACCTATAATTTCTTTCTTGTCTTTAAGGCATGATGTTACTTTTTAGGGTTATACTTGGACTTGCTCAAAATATTGTCAGCCCTGGTTCAAATTCAACCTGACATCCCAAATGCAATGAGGTTAGTGGTTTCATCGTAGCCTCAAGTGCACAGTAGTATGCTGAATAAACCCACACATATAATTCTGCTAAATTTGGACTGTAAGGGGGCCCTAGAACTGAGTTACTATGGAAACAGAATTCTTCTTTTCTTTAGAAAGAAATTCCCCCTAGGTTTAGTAATGTGAAAAAATTCCCAATATTAGAGCTCTGTGATGTTTCCCTACATTATCCTTTTGTGCCCACACTTTCTTAATAAGAGTTTAAAGATGACTTTTTGACTTGTCCACTTAATATTCAATTTTATCACTGAGTTTATTTTATTTAAGGGAAGAAGCAGTGCTCTTCCTTCAAAGCCGTTTGGATAGCTGTATGTATGAGCACTGATGATTTATAGAGGGCTGTGCACAGGCACGGTGCTGAGCAGAGCATAGACAGTGTTTGCTCTTCAGTAGGTTATGTAGGCATAGGAGAAATCTCTTTCTATCAGGCTGTCATATAAAGGATAAAATCTTGGCTCTGCTCATGACATTTGCCATTTCACCCAGGTCTTGGAGTGGAAGATTTTATGACAGAACCCAGATAAGGGATTTACAACATGGGAAACTAGTGCTTAAACAGGATGACAGTGAATCGAGAATCACGTCTTACACAAACTGGACAGAGACCTGAACAGGGCTTCTTTTCCTGAGACTATCTTTACAAGAAATACTTCTTTTAAAGCAGGTTTAGGAAGGGCTGTGGGAAAACTGCATAGCAAGAGAGCTAAACTAAACATGGATGAAAGGTGCCAAGGTGCAGAGAGGCTGCAGGAAGCAAAGCAGAATATGTGTAGAGAAAGAAACTGTGAAAGAGCACATAGCATGAGGGAGCAGCTGAGAGGACCTGAGAAGGGAATTAGCAGTTTCTTGAAAGAGAAGCTTTGAAGCTTGATTTAATGTGAGGAATACTGGTGCAGGGAAGTGTAATTATGTTTGTAAGCTCACCAACGATAGACTGAGCAGTTGCAGAACACTCTGCTCTCATGAGGTTAATATTAATAATAATCTTGTGTGAAAGGGACAAAAAGAAAAGGGGAAGAAAAAGAAATTTTCCAATTTAATCACAGATTGAACTGACTAGTCCTTTCTAAACTCTTACTATGTTAAACATAACATTAACTCTATATTGAAGTATAAATCCATTATTTTCATGGCCTTTCAAGCTTATGTCCTTTCCTGTAGAGATCATCAAAACAACATGTTTTAAAAAAAATACTGTTTTGCTTAAGTAGTGAAAAATTACTGATGAGAAACATCATTAAAACTCTCTTCATATCATCCAACTAGTCTTCAACAGCCATTCATTACCCTTGTCTTGAAAACCTAGGTTGGTAAGGTCATACAAGGAAAAGGAAATGAGATCATTATAAATTTATACTCCTTGAACAATTTCCATCATTTCAGTAAATACAAAGCAAATTTAGTATCCCTTTATAATACTCATAGAAATTATATGTGGGACAGAGCAACAGTGCATGCTTAGAAGAACATTAGCATACATGCTTTTTAATGTAGAGAGCATAGACAATCCTCCATTTATGTGTAATATGGACTGTAGGGTCTATGGCCAGGTTCAGCATGCTGCTGAGGGTATTAGCAATGCCCACAGATGTCTGCAACTGCCTGCAACTTGTCCTTGCAGAGTTCCAGAGGGACAGAAAGCTCATAGAAGTAGTTGTACCTCCAGCTGTGGAAGTTGCCTCATGAGTAGATACGTGGATGCAGTTGGTCTGTTACGAGGCATGAGACAAGCACTGCATGTTGCAGCAAGGTCCTCTTGTTTCTCCTCTAGTATATTGTAAAATGCCAGTAGCAAGGGGCACAACAAGCCCTTCCAACTCAGTCTGTCTGACTCTGCTTTGAAAATAATTTCAAACAATATTTGGAGAGAACAAATCTACCAAGTGGCATGTAAATAGTTCCTGTTCCCTGCCACTATCTCTATCACTCCTCTTTTCTTGCTGATCAAGGAAAGAGAACTCTGCATTAGGAAGGCTGTGTAGCATCCCTGAAGAAAATGATAGATTTAAGAAATTTAATTATTGTAAAATGTGAAGGTGGTTGTGCTTAAATGATACACTACAGATAACATACAGTCTCTTGTCAACAGCAGCTCTCAATGTTATTTTTCAAAAAGAGCAGAAGTATATTACAATTTTTTCATGCTGCCTATTTACCAGACAATTACAAGGGAACACAAGCTTTGATAAAGTAATTATACCTCTTCTGAATTTACCATTCTGGACATACTGGCAGAATTCTCCCAGTTCAGTTTTTATTAACCAGAAGCTGAAAAAAAACATTGCAGTCATATATTTGTGAGTGGGTTCCTTTTAAGCAATGACACTGCTATGGCTGTCTGAAATATCATGTGTACTAAATTCATTTTTGGAATTGATTCCAGTTTGTGGTACTTTGTAAATATCGAACTTTGGACTAGACATCCTGAAATCGTGCATAATGTGCTTAAAACCCTTCAGCCTATTGAAGCAGTTCATAATATGCCACAGTATGGGCCTAATTCTGCACTGCATTGTGCCATCTGTGCAAACGCACCTGGAAGCATCGGAGAAGGTTGGACATCTTGAGAAACTGGCCATGGGGAGGTGTGAGAGCCCCAAGAAAGGTTCAAGCTATTACCCTAAACTCCTGTGACCTCCTATTGCTCTATTGCTTAGCTAATTCAGTGCCACACTGAATAGGCTTATAAAAGGAAAACACACCTGAAGACTATTCCTGCATTTCACAGCTCTCATTCTGCCCTTGTTGTTCACCTGTGGTGCTTAAACCAAGTTGCCATTCAGTACTTTACTGCTTGTATTGTCGTAGCACCCAGGGAGCCTGAGAAGTGAATCAGAAGAGCACAGTACAAGCAGAGATCAGAAGCCTGTCTCAGTTCCAAAGACCTTACAATACAGGAGAAAAGCCTGGGAAAACAAAGGGAGATAAGCAGGTTGATGGAAACAAAAGGAAACAAAGTGTTGATGTAGACTGGGTGATAAAACTAGCATACAAGCAGGCAAGCCTGAGAATTTTATTATTTTATTTATTTTTACTACATAGTAGGGAAAGTAAGTGGTTTTAGACAAGAGTTTAACAGGGAAAATTGAGGTAATTTGCAGGTGTCAAGGAAACTTTCTCCCCAGCATTAGACGCTTCATGAGAAAAGATACAAAAGAAGGAGACTCTCCCTCTTATCAATTGGAAAAAATAATGAAGGACAGCATGCAGAGAGCATTAACAGTGAAGACAAACATCTACTAGATGCATCAGGGAAGTGAAAGACCATTCCGGCCACATAGAGAGAAGGATAATATGGTCAAATTGATAAGCTGGAAAAATGATGTTATGACAGCATCTAGAATAGATCTGAACAGGCAAAGTTAGGATCTGTCATGGCTAAATAGAAGATAGAATTTAAAGAGATGATGAGGTTGGAAAAATGATTATCCATGTTGATGGCTGGCATAGATTTCATCTTTAGACACTGTGCATGAAGAGTTTAACATGACAGGGGCAGGAAAGGTAAAGAGATTTAAGACAGACTGCAGTTCTCTGAAATCACTCAAAAATCAGTAGCATATTCAGGAGCGGGATTCAGAATTGCTGAATTCCAGCACATGCTGGATCATCCATTGCTTGGGAAACAGCTTATTTTTATAGCTCTGTGAACTTGGTGTGAACTTTGCATGTTTTTACAATACCATAATTTGCAGAGTTCCAGACTGAGAGCAGATGAGTCACATTGTTTAGGCAGAGAAGGATATACTACAGAGCCACTCCTGTAGCGCAGAAAATCTCCTTTCCCTAAGGACAAAATCCTCTCCTCCCACAAAACAACTAGCACGTTTCAGAACTCAACGTTCACTGGCAAATACATTGCTTATTTTGGCATTTAATTTCAACATGACTTCTTAAAGATAATACAAAGGATTAAAGCTGTCAATATTTTTGACTGACAAAGGCAGCACTGAAACTGTTACTCTTTTTTTCCCTTTCAAGTGACAAACATGATTTCTGTTATGTATTGAGTAAACTTACTGTGCTGTAATGAGAAACCTTCCCAGTTCGCTTTAGCCATATGCCCATACAGGCATTGGCTGTGTCTCTAAACATGGTTGTGTAGCACTAGGCATCAGGAGGTTCTAATCCCCAAACAAGATTGTTGTCCACTCATTATTTCGAGTGATAGTTTGAAAAGTAATAGGAGAGAATGGCACACTTAGCAGCAGCTTTAAGCTGCAGTTCAGCACAGTGATTCAAGCTGGTGCATTCTTTTCATCTGTTCCTGTTGCTTCCCTACAGCACTCTCCTCTTAAAATAAAAGCAGGAATTTTCCATGTAATTCAAGAATTCAAGTTTGTCTTTGTGTGAGCAAGGGGAGGTCGGGCTCAAGAGCAGAGTTAGTGGTTCTGTGTGTGATTTCACTCCATTCTGTATATCTGGTCAGCTCTTACCCTCTACATCATGCACTCTCCACATCTTCCCACTGACATGTAGTTTGAAGTATCAACCAGAACAGATGTGTCACCATCAGAAACCCAGTCACCCTGTTCAACATCTTTACAAAGGATCTGATGCTGCTGTAAAGCATATAAAGGCTTCAATGCTGCAAATTCACATTCAGAAGAGGGAAAAAAAAAGTAGCATCCCCTCTTGGGACAGGAGAAATTGTACTTAGAGAGGTTTATTTAAAGCAAGAATAGAGACTAAGGAGAGACACTAAATGGTGGACTCTAGTAAAACACATCTACATCACTAAAGGGCAACTGTTAGCTTTTTCCCTGCCTCTGTATGGGATATTCCAGCTAGTGTTTTCCAACATGAAGCTGATCAGGAATGGATTAAGCCTAAGCATGAATAGTTTCCAGTTTGTGCCACTTGGATTTTTTGTGGACAAAACCACAACTTCCATATAAATGTTTAGATAATATTATCCTTTTATCTGTTTGATTTCCTGCTCCTAGTCCTCTAGGTGAAAAGTTCAGTCTGCTTTTACATTTAGAAAACTTATTTCCAGACCAAATGCTTCATAGTCAAATTACATTCTGTGTCTTTTTTCTATTTTTGCTTCTTTTGCAACTTTCCAGTTTGAAATTCTTTTGTTTGACAAGAGATGAAAACCATTGCATTCGCTCTTCTTTTATGAGGTCTTGCCAGTGTCATTAGTCTTGCTTTCTTCTCTAGAACTGCCTTGCTCAGTTTTTTGTAGAACTGTGATTACCTTCTCACAAAACTTGGAGGCTCACAGTCCATTCCCCTCCTTCATTTTAATCAATCATCTACTGATTTACAGGGGCTATTCTTTTTATTAGTCCCTGAAGTCTTATTTTCCTTTCAAAGACCCCTTTTTAAAAAATTTGTATTTTTATAGTAAAATTTCAATCAGAAGTCTGATTCACATTTTAAAGTATGATGTTAATGTTGAAAGCAGTATACAGATCAAGCAGCATTGCTGAAACAGCAGTCTGGTAAAGATTCTTCACTGGTGTCTGTTGGTTACTGGAACAGGCTGCCCAGGGAAGTGGTCACAGCACCAAACCTGTCAGAGTTCAAGGAGCATCTGGGTGATGCTTTTAGTCATATGATTTGATATTAGGTAGTTTTGTGAGGAGGAGCAATTTGAACTCAATGATCCTCATGGGTCCCTTCCAGCTTGAGATGTTCTGTGAGTTTATGAGCATAAGGCTAGAGAATGGATAAGCAAAATTATAAGTACTATACAGTTCAGTTTTCATTAGAAATATTGTAGGAATAGTTGAAGATCTATTGACAGTTGTGTTTGTCTGATGTTAGCCATGCTGTTTAGAAAATGATATATACTATTGTTCCTTCCCAATACCATCATGTTTTCATTAAAAAAACCCCAAACCTCTCAGGAGAGAGATAGCTATGACCTTGGTTTGTAACAGTAACTAATTTGTCCAATTCTTGGTACTATAGGACAGAGAAAACAACTGGCAACCCAGGGCATAGGGTATGGGTATGGGTTTAGGACAAGAGTGCTGGGTTTAGCAGTTGCTATATGCTAGTGGTTTGACCTTCACCAAATTGCTTGGCTTCTTGGTATTATTCTCTCACACCTGTAAAATAGAAATTTTGGTAGCTTTCCACTTCCCACACCATTGGGAGAATCAATGTATTCACACACTGTAGTACTGATATCAAAACAGTTATATTACATAGGTGTGATCCCAGGGAAGCTTGGATTTGTTGTTTCTGCTGCACAGCCAATACAAGTATGCCATATCCTTCATTGTATTCTTCATCACTAACCATTTGATAGTTATTAGATACAGTTGTAGACCTTATATTGCTGAATTAAAGCAGTTCTCCAGCTTTATGCTAGAGGAATTCACCATCAATTTTTGTTTCCTGGTTTAGTCTTCAGAACTGACAGCTGAGGAAAAACAGTACCTTTTTTCTTTCACTTTAAACTGTGAAAGTGGAGGATGAAAATTATTTAGACATGGGAAAATTAGGATCCTTCAAAGGCAGATTCTTTTAAACACTATAGATGCATTTTAATATTACATTGCAACACTGGCATAAAATGCTGCACAACACATTACCATACACTGATTTAGCAGTGGAGTTAAAATGTCAAAAAACATTATTTGCTGTTAATAATTTTACCACGTTGAGACAAAAGATGGCAGGCATAAAAGAAGACAGAGAATAAATTCTACATTGACTGTAAACTAATAGTTATTGCAGTTCACTGACTATTTCAAATGATTTTGAGTTTTCGATATTTATGAAGTCCAGTTATTCCTTTAAATGAGAGTAAGAACTTAAGCAAGGATATTCTCTGCATGATAAGATCAAAACACATCAATATTTGAATTTTGAACATGCTAGTGTGTGTTATAATTTCATTTCATAAGCTGGATCTTATCTATTAAAATAAACACATTAATAAAATGTGGCAAGAAGGATATGAATAAATGAATATAAAGCCGTGATAGACATTCTTCTATTGCAAGCTGTTTATTTCTGGAGATCAAGTCTTCAAGAAGATTAAACAATGTTGAGAGGTGATTAAGCTGAAAAACTAATAGGCACAGGCTTAAGAAGATGCTGATATGATAAAGTAATATTAGCAATGCTGCAAACTAGTGCACAGGGCCAGATTGTCCTTGGTCCTTGTGTGGGTCTGTGTTATATGTAGCAGCAACATTGCTGGGAGTCTTCTTTTGTTGCTTATGTCAAGGATCTGAAGCATGCATTCCATAGGGATGGCGTGGGGTGACGCCGTTGCATCATGGTATGGGAAGGGCAAGAAGGGTGCTCATGGCTTACCAGTCTACTGCTCTTTTTGGGCTCCTATCTTGGCTGCTCTGAGTCTGTGTAGCCATCGTGATGAAATCTCTCAATCTGGTCCATGGGAAATAGCAGCTACAGGGAGAGGAGACCATGCCAAGGAGTTCTGCAGAGCAAGTTCTTGTGCTGTATGCAAGTCCGGTCTTTGTACAAAAGGAGTCATTCATCAGGTATAATATTTTCCCTTTTGCATTCTGCTCTCCTTCAGAAGCACAATATTTTGTTTTGTTATTTGCAGAGGTTTACAATACTGTATCTTCTTGCTTATCAGCCCATGCACCAGGAGCATTTGGCTGAGTGAGTAGGTTCCTGGGGATATCTAAGGATTTCTTTCCTCATTCAGCCAGTACCAGGAAGAGTGATAGGTCATCACTGTAAAATGAAGAAAACATCTTAAAAAAATCAATTTAGATACAAATATGTATCTGCTGCTTTATTCACCTGTGGCTTTTAAAAGCTAGGGGGGGAAATCAGAAAAAAAATATTTGCTATGATTGAAAGTGTTTACTTTGCCCATTGGGAGTTTTGCATGTATTGTCACTTTCACTGTAGTTAGTTTGTAGTCCTGATCCAAGCAATAAAAATCATACATTTACCCCTTTTGAAACATTAGACTTTTAGATGATTACATTTGCATGCTAGTTAAGAGTTGGTAGGTGCTATCATGTCATGTTTTTAAGCTTTTCCCTTTAATCAGAAGCTCTAGAAAAGTTGGCCCTTGTAGGGTAAAAGCATAAGTGCCTCCAAAAATCAAGCATTTCTAGGAGCTAGAGTTTTAACACAAACACCCTACGTTACTAGAGCTATGTAATATTGCAGATGTCAGAAACGACTATGCAGCATTAGATTGTTAGAGAGCTTGGAGGCATCACTGCAAAACAGAGAGTCACTCCTGGGTCTGTGTTAGCAACTCAGAGCACAACAAACAGATCAGCTGGTACAGAAGTTCCTGTATCCAAACAGTTAAGCATCTCAAGAATTTTATTTGGGACTAAGTTTGGCCTGAACATCTCTGCCATATACCTGGTTTAAAGGCAGTCAGCCTGAGGTTATATGGATGGTAAGAAGGAAGGAATTGGGTAGCGATGCATACTAAAAAGATCTAGAAGGTAGGTGAACTTTTCCTTTTGCATTTTGGAATAAAAGATTTCAACCTGTGTGCTCAATAAATAAGTCAAAATTTCTTCTCTGTGAGAATCCAGTAACTCAGGGAAAAGTTGCCTTTCGCTGGAACTTGTTCACTGACGGTATGTGACAGACAAAGGACTTTTCTGTAATAATTTATGAGTACCATATGTTTGCCTGGCTATTTTCGTTATCATGTTTACAGTATAACTATTTTGAGTTATCCAACAAGGTATTGTCTAGATACGAATGGGAAAAATATGGGTTGAGGTGGTTCTCATCTCCTCTTCCAGAACAATCTAGTTTCATTAGAAGGTTGTTGATTGGCCTCTGGAGAGCCTTCAAACCTAAGATGTTTAGAAATAGTAAAGATTCATTACACAAAGGAGAAAGAAGTGATACAGTATTTTAAAGACTGTTTCTGGTGAAGGAAGCACCACCAAACCAACACAGGTGATAGACTTGGTAGATGCCTGAGGAAGATAATCTTGTTTAAGTCACCAGTATCACACGGAAAAACTGTTTAACCCATATAAAATAAATGGACTTGGGGGTACTGATAGGCAAAAACCTGGATATGCACAATGTGCACTTGCAGCCCAGAAGGCCAACCTTATCCTGGGATGCATCAACAGAGTTGTGTCCAGCAAGTCCAGGGAGGTGATTCTACCACTCTACTCAGTTCTTCTGAGACCTCACCTGGAGCAGGGTGTCCAGCTATGCGGCCTTCACCACCAGAAGAACGTGGTCCATTTGAGTGAATCCAGAGGAAGACCACAAAAATTATCTGAGGGCTGGAGCACCTCCCATATGAGGACAAGCTAAGAGAGTTAGAGTTGTTCAGCCCAGAGAAGGCAAGGCTCTGATTAGACCTTATAGCAGTTTTCCAGTACTTAAAGAGCACCTATAGGAAAGCTGGGGAGGGTATCTTTATCAGAGAATGTGGTGATAGGACAGGGGATAATGGTTATAAACTAAAGGAAGTTAGATTTAGAATGGATATAAGGAAGAAATTTTTTACACTGAGGATGGTGAAAAACTGGCATAGGTTGTCCAGGAGGGAATTGGAGGCCCCATCCCTGGAAACATTCAATGTCAGGTTGGGTGGGACTCTGAACAACCTGATCCAGTGGAAGGTGTTCCTACCCATGGCAGGAGTATTGGACTAAATGACCTATAAAGGTTCCTTTTGCTCAAAAGCTTTCTATGATTCTAAATCAAATCAGCATTGAAGTGATGCATTGATCTGTTAATGGCTTTTATTTAACTGGCAAACAAATTTTTCATTCAGGATCTTTGTTAGCAGTGTAAGGATAAGCCCCAATACTGGAGGCTTAGGAAATGTTAATATATACCTAGAAATTTCTACACACCTTCCTAGAACTACTTCTATAAACATATATACACACACATTCACTAAGAGACACACAGAACATCACACACAGAGAAACAACCTCCATCTTCTGAGGAGCAGGTCCCTCTCCTTTCTTACTGTTAAGCCAGTTCCAGCTTCATGGCCAACCATGTTTGTTGCCCTGACAATGTGGTAATTGATCTGCTGATAAGAAAACAGGACTCACTGACACCCAGGCATGCCAGGTGTTGCCCCTGCACTGTGAGCTCATTAACTGAGTGCATGGTATCTGGAAAGGGGAATGCTCTGTTGGGCCTCAGATGGATGATATTGATTATACAAATTCTGGCAGTGTCAAAACAGATTGTCTACTGCCCTGTCTCCATGACAAAGCATCTCCCTACTCTTATGGCCTTTCATGATTCTTTTAAACTTCTTTTCAAGGTGACTCCTTTGTTTCAAAAGGCTCTGTAATTCCCTGGTTACTCTTCAATCCAGCTGATGTTTGTCTTCTGCCTTTGCATGATCACTGTCAGACAAACACCCGCTGAGGTTTTTGGGTGCTCATTGTACATAGCCTGTTTATGAGTACTCCCACACACCACTGTGGGTGACACATGGTGATCTTGCAGAAAGGCAGGAAACTCAGCAAGAGAGTTGTTTGTGTCAACACACTGAAATGGCTGTTTTTTTGGTTTTGTTTTTGTTTTTTCCTTTTAAGGCTTATTCATCCAGCTAGAAGTGCATGTATACATAGAAACGACTACTACAAGTTAAGTATTTTATTATCATTGCACATTATAAATATTTATGTATATTTACAGACCTACTCGTACAAAGGAGTCTGGCAGCTATAAATTCAATTGGCTGCAAACTTCTGGAGGGGAAAAAGAAAAATGAGATAAACAGTTGGATTAGGAGAGTAAAATAACCTGATAGGTTATTAATGTCAAAATAGACTTCAAAAGGCCAAGACCTGAGGTGAGCATACTCAGAGATACTAGAAAAGAGGACTGAGATAATCCACAATACAATGAATCTCTCTAATACATACCAGGATATAAAGGCTTCCTAGAGTGAGGCTTGGTGTGCACACCTATGTGGAAGCAATTATCCATTTAGAACACACAAGCTGATGGAAGAGCAAAGGCACAAACCTGGTAAGCAAAGAAGTTTTTGAAGGCCACTTAACTGAGTCAATGGTAGATCTGCTCATCTTCTGAGTTTCAGGCTCATATCCTGCTCGCAGCTCCATGCATTATCAGATAGGATGATCTATGAGGATCAGTAAAGTGCCAAGTAAATTAGGCAAGGAGAACAATATGACCAACACTTGATGTTGCTTGGCTACTGCAAAACTTACAGTAAGAGAGAATATTGTGTTCCGATGGAAAATTCTGTAGTGCAACTGAGTGTTCATTACAGCTGTACTTCATTATAAAGATTGACTGATTATTGCAATCACTCTGAAGATCTCTTGAATGGCCGAGGTGACTCTATAATTTCTGATTTGTGGCTAAGAGGCAATTTTGAAGTTTCTAGAACAGACAGGAAGGAAATGAATTTTATTTTAGGACTGCAACTCAGCAATGGATCAGCAAAACCAAAAATGTATTGATTTTTCTTGTCATCAGTGAAGAAAGAGGTGGGGTTTCACTGAAAATTTTAACTTTCAGCCTTTTTTCTCTTTTAAAGATACTTTTCTTATATCGATATCTTAATACCAGCCAAAATAACCTCTTATATCAATGTAAACAACAGCAAGGAAGGTAGCCTCCAAATTTCAAGATGTACAATAATTTAATTGTAAAGCACTCTTTTATTTGCTTGTAAAAAGCTCCCTTCTTCCTTTAAAATTTAATCTGTGCAGCCTTTAAGACTAGAATAAAAAAATGACATGCAAGGGACTTATTATCTTATTTTAAACTCTTGAAGAATTTAATCTACATTATAGATTATATATCCTGCCTAAGATAAACAAACAGAGCATATCTAAACTATGCTGTAGGATTTAAATAATTAGAAAATGCTTTCCTAGTTATCCAGAAATAAGATCATAAAAGTGGTGTAAAAATAGAAATACCATTAGATGAGAATGTTGTCGTTGTTCTGTTTCATAAATCCATATTTTGCAGCAGAGGGCAAGGTGCATGAAGTGTGAAGTTCTTCACTTGTCTAATTTGATGACTTTGCTGCCTCCAGCATCAACATGTTTTGTGGTGTTATTCAGTAACGTAAGGACAATACAATGTCCAGTTCTTTAAAACTAGCTTTAATTTTAGTTCTTTGTGTCTTGTAATGTCATCATATAGCAAGACCACTTTTTGAAAGACAGTTTTCTCTGGACAACATCTAAGTGCCTTGTGTCTCAAAATNCCTGATCCACTGGAAGGTGTCCATACCCATTGTAGGGGGTTAGAACTGGATGATCTTTAAGGTCTCTTCCAACCCAAACAGGTCTATGATTCTATGAAGTCTGTTATTTNTAAGTGCCTTGTGTCTCAAAATTCAAATCATAGACAACAGGAGTTTGGAAAGGGATGCAAACGTGAACACCTCAAAGTAGCAGTTTATAGAGAAGATGAGAAAAAACTTTCTTAAGAATATCATCCACAAATTATCTCCAGCACAATTTTTATTACTTTCTTTGAACTTGTTCATTTCAGAAAACTCAGTATTAAAATTAATAATAATAAAAACATTTTAATAGGAAGTTTTCAAGGATGAGGGTAGATACAGAATAAGTATAAGGAAGAAAAGTTTTCCTGTGAAGGTGAGGAGGCACTGGAACAGGCTGCCCAGAGAAGTCATAGATGTCCCATCCCTGGAAGGGTTCAAGGCCAGGTTGGATGAGGCTTTGAGCAACCTGATCCACTGGAAGGTGTCCATACCCATTGTAGGGGGTTAGAACTGGATGATCTTTAAGGTCTCTTCCAACCCAAACAGGTCTATGATTCTATGAAGTCTGTTATTTATAAGTTGTTCATCACTAAATCTGAGGACACTGTATATAAGATGAAATGTGATTTCCAGTTATGGAACATACACAATATGACTCAACACACTTTCATCACTTGTATTAAACTAGGGTTTTATTGAAGCCGTACTCCATTTTTAGGGTATGGTAATAAAACTGCAGTTATCAAGTTGATAATAACTCACAGGGAAAGTTTTCATAGCTTCAGTTTAATTTCCAATTGCTTTTTAAAATTTTTACATTTTCCATGGCTGATAGATTCTTTACTGTCACCAAGATCTTGTGAAAGCTATGTTTGCAGTACTGTTGTTTCTCAAATCTTTTCACTTCTGACATTAACATTAGGTATTTTGAATTTTTACATTGGCTATTTGGGAAATGTAGGCACTGATCTTGTCTCTAAAGTCTTTTAATCATCTAGATTCTTCTTTAGTGATCAATCTGAAAATAGTTTTACATCATCCTGCAGCAATTGTTTAAAGCTCTTTGTTGAAAACATAGATCTTGTTAGAGAGACCCCAAATAGTAATTGATCATCACTTCTAAAGGAAACACTTCTGAATATATTTTACAGATGCTCTTGATATGATTAAGAATTACATGAACGATGCTTGAAATCTTCATTTTGGTCTTCCCTACTAAATTATCATTTGGCTGTTTTAATACTTACCACATTATGTTCTAACAGTAGATAGATATATTGTTCACAGCTGTGCTGGAAACATGTTCTACTGTGACAAGGCTATCCCAAATTATTCATTAAAGGATTAGCCAGGAAGCAAGATAAGTAAAAATAGAATTAGTGCTTTATTTGGGCACTGCAAATATAGAATCATAGATTCATAGAATGATTTGAGTCAGAAGGAACCTTAAAGACCATCCAGTTCTTTAAGGGACACGTTTAAGGACAGTTCTTTAAGGCAGGGACACATTCCACTGGATCAGATTGCTCAGTCTTATCCAGACAGGCCTTGAAGACCTTCAGGGATGGGGCACTGACAACTTCTCTGGTCAACCTCTTCCAGTGAAATCTGTACTTATATGTGAAGGCCTGTTGGACTCGATGATCCGGTGGGTCTCTTCCAACCTGGTTATTCTATGATTCTATGATTCTATCTATACTAATACATGAAACTATGTGAAATCTGTATTTGTACGCTCTACCAGTTCTATCATTATCTGCAGAATTCATGTTTTTTTCACTCCAGGAAATGAAAAAGAAATGAAGGTTAGGGCAATCACTTTTCATCAGCTCTCCAGACCTGTTTGAGATGGCATAATTCAGGTTTTCATCTAGTGAGCGGTCCTATTTCCATTTCCCAAGACTCACCTAGTTTGATTGCTTTTGAATCTGCATTCAGCAGTCATAGCCTGGCTGTTTTACTGCTCAGAATGAGACTTGGCAACTTTTGCACATCAACTCCTTGTTTGTAACATTCATCCTAAGCTCATGATTAGCATGGCTTAGGCCATATATGAAATTTCAAGTGCTAGTTGGCAGCAGAATGCTCCAAATTTTGCTTGTGGTTCTTATCTTTGACACGCAGAATAACAAAGTGATTACAGAAAAAAACAGAGAAGGAAAGAGGGCTTATTTATGTGTCTAAAACCTCAAAATCATGACAGCAGGTCTTATCCCAGTGGAAGAGCAGTCTCAGAACAGATGGACTGTAGCAGTGCTCTGATCTGTTTTGGACAGTCAGTGGAACAGATTTCAAAGATGCAAAGACTAGACTGACTAAAAAGGTGTTTGAGACGTAAAGATAAAATTATAGCGTTATTTACAAGGAAAAACATCTATTACTTAGATATTTAGACTTTACATTTGTGTAGAAACCCTACTGGTTCTATTCTACCTAACTTCTATGCTTTTTACAGAGAAGTACCCGAAGAGAAAGAAATAATATTAACCAACAACATTTACAGAAAAAAGGTTATTTTTCCTGTTATGAGAATGTGAGAGAATCTTAAGTTTCAGAGTAACCTAAAAATGCTTGAGTGCTATATCATTCTCATCAGCATCAAAGCAATTCCTGTCTAGGGGAACATTGTGAATGACAAGAAAGATATGTTATGATAAAGTCCACCAAAAGAGTCGATGCTATGTGATGAACGTGTATTGAGCCAGTCCATGTCAGACAGAGCCTTTCTAAGAGATTTATTTCTTCTCAGGCTTTGGTCTAATGTTTCAAAAATATATATGTTTCATAGTTAGTGCAGTATTAATGCACTTCAATGTTTTATCTTGCTGAAAGATATATGAAATTGTGCAGGAGGAGTACTATAGATTTCCTTATGCATTCTGTACACTATACATATAAGAAAAGATACATGGCTCATTTCCTCTATATGCAAAGGGTTTTTTTGGTACTTCTGTAAGAACCACACATTCTGGAGTCAATATCATAATAAATTTGATGGGAATGATGTTATTTTCCAGCTGCTTAACAGTATTGCATACCTTCATGTCTGACAGTTTAATGTGAATGTACACAAAGATGAACATGTTTACAAGAAGTGTTCTTGTTGAATTGAAGATAGAGCATAAGGGATTGGTCTTAAAATCATGAATACCTCCACTTTATGGACTGTGAGTGGTGTGGGTCTCCTTTTAGCTACATTCCAGTCTTGAATTTTGTCTATGTCTGAATTTGTAAATGTTACACCATTCTCTAAAACTATGAATAATCATAGAACCATGGAATCATTAAGGTTGGAAAAGACCTCTAAGATCAAGTCCAACTGTCAGCCCAACACCACTGTGACTACTAAACCACGTCCTGAAGTGCCGCAGCTAGACACTTTTGAACACTTCCAAGGTTACTGCAGCACCTCCCTGAGCAGCCTGCTTCAATGCTTTAATATTTTCAGTAAAGACATTTTTCCCAATATCCAGTCTAAACCTCCCCTGACACAACTGGGGGCCATTTCCTCTCATTCTATCACTTGTTAAGTAATAAGTTTCTAAAATGTGTTCGATCTCAGTAATTCTTTTTTTTCCATTTGATGAGTACTCAACAACTCATTTCTATACCAACCATCCCATTTAAGAAGAGTTAGAAGAACTTGTTTATTTGCACCACAGATAAAATAATGCTACTGATTCACAGATATTTTAGTGAAAGTTTGGTCTGAATGTGGCTTGCTATATTTTGCCAGTTCCTATGGTTTTGTTGCTATGAATATATAACTACTGCATACTTCTGACATGGCTTGGAATTCCAAAAACTATCTGCCTTTTTCAATGACTACTTTATATTTGAAGCACACTGCTATTGATTTCACATATGTCATCAGTGATGACAAACTCTGTGATGGGACATGTAATGTTAGGTGGTGTAACACAGAGCATGATCAAAGCTTGAGTACTTGGCTTCTCTGTCTTTCTGCAAGCTATTTTTGGATCATATGTCTTCATTTCACCTCCCAGAATTTGAGGGCCAACAAATTTTTGTCTTTGTTTCTCTGTTTTGGAAGATAGTAAGTGGCTGCTAGCAGCTGAAGATAGGAAGTGCATCCCTGGCTAACATAAATATTTGGAGAAAGAAATTCTTTCCTGAACTGATGTCCTGGTTTGAGCTAAAACTGAACCAATTCTGCTTTCACTAATTTTACTCTTCAGTTAAGCCATTTCTAAGTGACTGCATTTCCTGAACTTAATGATATGTTTTTCAGACAGCGTCTGCTTCTGGAAGAGATAACACTTGATATATATAGTTATTACTAAGGTAACGGTATGAATGGTATGCAGAAAGGCTCTCGTAAATACTTACTCTTACAGAAATCAAGGCCACTGCTAAAGCTGTTATATGTGATGTTGGAGTGCCATAAATGAAAGGTCTAAAAGGATCGCCTGCTATTCACTCAGAGGGCAGCGGAAAACTGGAACAGGTTTCCAAGGGAGTCATGGCACCAAGCCTGACAATATTCAAGAAGCGTTTGGACAATGCCCTCAGACACGTGGTGTGAATGTTGGGGTTGTCCTATGCAGAGACAGGAATTGAACTCGATGATCTTTGTGGGTCCCTTCCATCTCAGGCCATTCTTTGATTCTATGATTCTATGATTCTGTGATTATGATACTATAACTGAGGGACCAGCCCAGCTTTAAACTGTGGCAATTGACTACCCTAACTTGGGAGAAGTGAGGAGCCAACAGGAGCCAAACTCATGTCGACCAGGCCCTCGATGTCTTCATTGGTACCTGCAAGTCCATAACCTATAGTCCAAGGGATCACTCCTCCCACCCTGTTTCGGTCCAGTTTTATCCAAAGGATGTCTGCCATATAAAAGACCAAATGAAAGCTGCTAGGAACCTCACTTACATGAAACAAAATCCTTTGAAATACCCAACAGGAGTGATCTGTCCAACTCAGCCTGCAGGCTGAGTCACTTCAGCAAAGTAAACAATTTTTTTTGGCCACAAAAGTCATAGGAAAAATGTCAGTCTAATAAGAGCTGGGATCTGCCTTCTGTACTCCATCTCTTCCTGATTACCAGGTGAGGACCAAACAACAGAATGTTTGAACTGCAGCTTCTCCTTGTATAAGTCTCCATACAAGTCTTTTTTACCATCAGCTTATCTCTGAACTCTGACTTCTTAGCCCCCCACATGGCTGCTTGTTCCACCATTAATCATTTTACTGCCCAGCTAATGAAAGTACCTGAAACTCAAGCTTAAGTATGCCATGAATTTCTAAGTGCTGAACGTCAGTTTCCTGCTTAATTGTTGGTGCCTCTGGTATCCCCTAGACAAGTTCTATAATTATCTTATGCATTTTTATCTGAGAAAAAAAAAAAAGGTGTACTTCCTGGAAATACAGAATTTTCAAAAATTAGTAACTTAATATAAAATTAAAGAAGACAGATGTACTTTAGTACCTGTATTGTTTATATTTAATGAAAGAGAACACATTTCCTTAATTTATCTGAAGCCAACACAATCTCCTGCCTCATGCACTGGAGCATTGCAGAATTTAGGTCAAGCAGTAAACAGGGCTTTGCAAATAATCACATGGAATAGCTCATGAGAAATAACCCATAGTAGTCACAATAATCGGCTAAGCTATTCTTTGGCTTCTACTGTAATGCAATAGATCCCAAGGATCCCAATGAGCTACAAAGTGTATGGAGGTGCAAGGTGGATAAGGATTCTGTTCCAAAAGTTTCAAAGTTTACAATGTGTCCAAAAACAGTGGATCAACTGGGAAACATAACCAAGAGGTGCAAGCCAGAAAGTTTTCCAAGAATAAATAAGGTTTCTTCAATACTAATTGAGACTTGCTAGAATTTAACTAGCTCAAGTTATATATATTCCCCTGTGTACAAAACTCATATCCATGCAGAGGGGTTTGAGGTGCTAGTTCCAAGAGTGATGGGGCCACATGTGAGCAGCATGCTGAAAGCTAAGTAGGTGATGGCAGACCAGCTCCCCTCCCACTGTTGTGTTGCTGTGCTTGTTAAGAAGCATGATGCTGCAGCTGCTTGCAGCTGCAGAACTCCTGGACCAGAGCTTGACTGAGGCACATCAGAGAGAGGTCAGATCAGGCTGATGTTCTCTGTGTAAATGTATCATCCAATAGAATAAAAATGCAAACTAGCCATCTCACATGTTTGGTTGCTGTGTCACTAAAAGTATATCAGCATCGTAGCCAAAACTGAACTTTATCTCTTCCTGGCTAAAGGCCGAGATGAAGTCTTGTCCTCCTCCGCCAGGGAGCCAGCAGGACTGAGACAAGGTGGGAGAAAAATCTGGAGTTGTGCTCACGTTCCTTTCTAGCTGGGTTAAGTAGCAGCCACGGATGGCTGAAATACTCTATGACTTTCATTTTACAGCAGCAGTGTTTGCTAGCCTAGCCACCTAGATCTTTGACATGGTCAAAATAAGTAGTGGAGTCACGGTTATTTGCCTGTCTCTTGGCACTCTGCTGTCCTTCACAGCTGCTTAGTTGATCTGTGCTTGGAGCTGGCCCCAGTCAGCCTCTTATAAACAAGTCCAATTGTGTGGGATTCATTTTCAAGGGAAAAAAAAAAAGAAACTGACCTCTTTCAACAGTTGTATTTACAACCTTGTAACTATTTACAAAAAAAAACCTCATCATGTCCCTTACATTTAAAAACCAGGTAGACTGGCATTTGTTGCAGAGTTCCTTAAACCCCTCAGTAACTAAAAAAAAAATCCACCTAAGGTGTAGACTTTATACTGAAAGGCTCTCCCAGGTCAAACAATGTAATATTAGGATATTTAGTCCTGTAGAAAACATCGTTTGATCTGCTAGAACTAATGAGAAGGTCTCCCAAAGTTCCCAGCTCCCCATAAAAGGAGGTGTTCTGGTACAATCGGATTTTATAACCACTTTCTTTAACCCCTGTATAGGCAAGATATATGAAATACGCCCCTCTAAGTTAGTTTCTGATGCCATTTTAAAACGTCTGTCTTGATGTTCCAAATAATTAATGAAGTATTTTTCAGGTGTATCAAAGACAAAGTAGTGATGGATGAATCATCATGACAGCTACACTTTTAACTATACAGATTGCAAAGTGAACCACTTTGTTTGCTGAGGGTGCTTGGTTATGTGATCCAGTTATGGACAGCATAGCAGGGGCATGCAGGAAACCCCAGAATCTGGTCAACATAAAGAAATTCTCCAGTGCCTTTATTTTTTTGCAAGAAACCCTCCACTAGAAAAGTGACACCACAGTGATTCTCTGTTTCAGCCAACAGTAAAAAGTAGGGAAATAGGAAAATGGAAAATACACAAATGTGAAATCGCACCCTTAGCAGATTTCTTATCATTGAAATGGAGATGTGTATGCTGTTCTATAAAATCCATAACAAATATTAAAATCATTCTCAGTGACAGGACCTCTGATATGACTTGATGAGTAGCAATATAAAACATAATATAGGTCATTATGGTTAAGGCAAGTGGTGGTAATCTTTAATGGAGATGCAGAAATAACTGTTAGGGCTATAAAGCCGAAGTAAATTCTCAGGAAGCTCAATCCATTGCTCCCTCTGCTGCTTTTGACACTATTTACCTCTCTTCTAGTTCTGTTCTGTGCTTGAATTCACTGAAGGTCTTTTTTTTTTCAAACTCCAGCTGTTTTAGAAATGCATATCAAAGCATGAAGAGACCTTCCTTTATCATCTGTGTTAACACATGGTGACCTGCTGAAATATCTGCCAGGTCTCCCCCATGCTCCCACTTTATTGTCTCCCTGTGCCTGCTAGGACAACAGGGATCATTTCAAAGCAAGCCAAGTCTCACTCCATTTCCTAAGCAGTGGAGCGTGGACTCCCTCTAGCCTCTCTCTTGTTTTCTGCAGCAGAAATGCATTGATTCAGCTTCTCTGAATTTTCAGATCTTGCTTTGTTCATTTTCCAGCCTGCACCAAGCTGACCCCTTTGCTAGCTTTAGGCAGCGTCCTGTGAGAAGTAGGTTTCCAGGTCAAAACACAGTTCTCACTGGCAATCATAAGTGGAAGGCTTTCGAGAGAAATGCCATCTTCTACAGCATTACGCTTTTTTGGAGTTACTCCCTCCAGGCCCGGGTCTGGCCAACTTGAGACCAGCCACTATGGCACATTAACAGGATATGCAGCATAGCATTTCATGCTTTGTGCATGCTGAAGACATTACTCACAGCTGAGAATCTCTAAACAGCTGAGCCTTTTGGTTAGGATAAATGTGCCACACTAGTTTAATTCTAAGCTCAATTATCTTATAAAAATACCAGAATGGGTCCTATGGCTGCCTGGGAGGCAGACGCTTTTGATTTGGACAGTGCTGAGCAGAGGAAGAAAGAATGAGTTTGATTCTCTTGTCTCCCTCATCCTGCATGGCAATAGATTAGCACAAGCAGGAAAAGGCATGTAGAGTTGTACAGCCCTTTTAGGGAGGAATTGTACCCTAGGGTAAGTGATGACATTGTTTACCTCCCCAGCACTCCTAGACAATCCTGGTGCACTGATACGCATTATGATAAACTGTCATCTCTGCTTACAAAGGTTGGTGCCTGAAACAAGTGAGGCGGCAGACTGTGATCTGGGCAGTAGAAGCATCTCACAGCTATAAAAAAACCATGGGCAATTCCCAGTGCCAGATTCAACCCAATGTGCTGTGGCATTCACACAACTGAGCAAGTGCAAGAAGTGCCCTGGGACAGTGAGGAGTCATCTTGACTTTTTCTAGGAGAGCATTGTTTGAGGACACTGCCTATTTGCATTCAGTTTTAGCATTGCAGATACATGCAGAGATACATCAAAACACAGATTTGACCCAGTGCTCTGTGCCTGGCTGCTTCAGGCTGAGATATGGAGGCATCCAATTTACACTCTTACAGGTTTACAGGGCATCTCACCCCTTGGAGTAAGCAGATAAGCAGAAAATATGCTTTCAGTGCTCATTGCTTATACCTAGGCCACTTATTTAGTCACTTAAATTAAAAATGAAGTATTTAAATTTAGGATCTCAATCTTGAACTTTTATCCAAGGTCTCTAAACCCAGCTACTAACTGTGGTTTAAAAACACTGATTTCATTTTTTAGTTTTCAGGAGCTCTAAATGTGCAGGACTTTAGCTTTGAAACTGTTGTGTGTGCAAGTTTTAAAAATACAGCCCCTGTCAGGCTGCTTATGCAACGTCTGATGCCCATGTTGCTATGGTTAGGATATGTTTTGGGTGAAGGTTTTGGTAACTAGTTGCATATGGTATTCTTGCAAAGCACTGCACAGGAATTGCATATTAAATTACAAATCCAAGGGAGTATATCCTGGCTGTACAAGGAACTGAGTATGCAAATGCATTGCCTTTTTTTCCCAGCTTAAATTCCCAATTAGTTCATTAAGGATTTAAACATGTAGCACTGGCTCCTGCTCTGTGTTGGTAATGCAGGGCAAAACTAAATGATAAATACTGTGTGCATAAGCAAAGGAAGGTCTCAGGGAGGTGTGGAGATAGTGTAACACAGCATATATATATGATAGAAAAGAAAGTAATTTGAGGCATCTTTAGTTTTGGAGCAGTGTAAAAATTAGTGGCATGTCAGAGAAACTATCTGATTCCAAAAGAAAAGATCCACAGAATCATAGAATGATTTGGGTTGGAGAGGACCTTAAAAATCACCCAGTTCCAACTCCTCTGCCATAGGCAGGGACACTTCCTCTGGATCAAGTTGCTCAAAGCCTCATCCAATCTTGGCCTCGAACACCTCCATGGATAGGGCGGTGTTCTGTGACTTCTCTAGGCAACCTGTTCCTGTGCCTCCCCACCCTCACAGCAAAAAATTTCTTCCTAATAAAAAGTTTCTTCCTATATTCACAGAACATATGTATGACACTTCTATGGGTGTCACATATTTATGTTTTTTTCTGTGTTTCCTTTGTTCTATACAAATATCTGATGGGTATAAACTGAATTAAGGTAGGCCAGCTCTAATTTTTCCTGAAGAATGAGTGATTAAACATTGCCTTATTTGAATACCATTTCCTGTAAGCAATGCATGCACATTGATTTTTTTAAAAAAGAATATATTTTTCCAGATTTATTCAATAGTTAAATAAGCAAGCAAATTTTTAAAAAACCATAGAATTATGGTTAAGTTGTGAAAAATACTTCCAAAAGGAAGCTAATAAATCATTGCCCTTCTAAATTAGTGTGCTGCAACTGAGAAAAAAAAAAGAATGTCTTAAAGCACTTTTTTCTGAAAAAGGTGAAGAAGGGCAAGTATTGAACAACAGTACAATATATAATAATTACGCCTTTAGTTACAAAGGACGCTATGGCAGCAATGGTTAGGAAATTGCTCTGAGAGAAGTTTTTGGTACAATTAAAATCACTTTAGTTTTGAAAATGTCACTAGTAGTAATCCCATAGAGTAATTTCAGAAAGAGTGAAAACATGACATAAAAGTGTACATTGGAAATTCAATCCATACTGTGGGGATGAGACATATGGCTCATTCCCATGCTAGAAGCATGCCAGAAACACAGTCATCTCTTAGAAACCTTCCTTTTTTCAATAAAAGTAGCATTAGCTCTGCAAGAACAAAATGCAGTAAAAATACACTGTGCTTTATAGCACAGAAAGTCATTTTCATTCGTCCTTTATCTCCGATCATGAAACTGTGACACACAACCCAAAACCACTAATGTATGGTGATTTTGGTCACCTTTGAACTGAGGATGTCCAAGCAGCGCTGCTCCCCTGTAACTCTGTGTTTGCACAGGATTAACTACTTGGTAGTGGGCTAAGATAGGGTGGAGAGTTTGACTTGAATTACAACAGAGTGAAAATTGGATATTCTTGCCCTGCTGGAAATAAAAGGGAGTTTTGAGAAAGAATCTCAGGGTACGTGACTAGATGGTTGTAGCCTTGACTGAGGATCAGCTGCCACAAGTTGTGTAAGTTCTTCAAGGGTAGCTGAGGTTTCCTCACTGCCCAGGTCAGGAGTTGTTGCTGATCAATAGTGTTGCACTAGTCTAAGGCAGCTGCTGCTGCAGCACACATTTTCCAGGTGCCAATAGAGACATCAGTTTTGATAAAAGAGGCATAGAAGGCTGGAAAGGTCTTCAATCTATTGCTAAAGGTTTTATGTAGAACAGCCTTCTCTAGCACTCATTGTGCATGCTAATTAATTGCTTGTGCTGTGATAGCAATCATAAAAAACCATCATGGTAGGAGCAAACTAGTAAATAAGTGAGTCATCAGAATTCACAAAGGATCAGCAGGAAAAATTTGACTGACATTGAATTTGAGTTTTCTTGTTTTGTTTTAATGTATTGAGGTTTGCTCCCACTGTGATTATTGAAAACACTGAATGGAAATATTACTATGAATTTGTGGAATTTTTATCACTATATATTTCTTAAACTGTATCAAACACATTAACCTGTATTTTGAACACACCTGAAATTGAAAAAGAAACTAGGGACAGTGTCTGAGAACATGGAATTTAAACATAGGAGTAGATTTCTTACTTGCAAAAAAATCCTATACAGCATTTTGCCAAACTTTGTTGACAGTTTTTGGCTGGGAAGTCCCTTTGCAGAGTCTATGCACCAAGAACTGAGGTATTCACAATGCATCATACTCCTAGTACTATCAATGCTGTTTGATATATGAGAATAATGGTTTGATACACGAGATCAAATTTTAGAAATTTATTTGAACAATGCAAAGTTTTGAAGTTAATTTAATGATGAACATGTGAAATGTACAGAATCACAGAATCATGGAATGGTTTGAGTTGGAAGGGACCTTAAAGCCTGTCCAGCTCCAATTCTCTTGCCATGGACAGGGACACTTTCCACTAGATCACGTTGCTCAAAGCCTCAGCCAACCTGGCCTTGAAGACCTCCAGGGACAGGGCACACACAACTTCTCTGGGCAACCTGTGCCAGTGCCTCATCACCCTCACAGTAAAAGATTTCTTCTTCACAGTTTATCTACATCTCCCATCTTTCAGCTTAAAACCATTACCCTTCACTCTATTACTGCACTCCTTTATGCCACTGGGCTCACATGCAGACTATTTACTTTGATGGCTGCAATATAAAAATCATAGCAAGTGGGCCTAAATCTGTTAGAGAAGATATTATTTTCTTCCTATTAGAGCATTGGGAGATATTTTGTCATAGAGGTATATAAAGTAACCGCTTATATGTTCCTCCACTGCCTTGTGATGTAGTTTATTTCGAAGAACAAGTGAGGAAACTACAAGCAAAAGAAAATTTTCTTATGCAAATTTTAACTATCATGACAGGTATTGTTGCTTTTCTATGAGTGAGGAAATCCAGATGTCAATGAGGTCACTTCTGCTGCAGTCCAGTGTCTCTCCTGCTTCTTTTTACAGCATCAGCATAAGGGTAGATATTGTGGTCTGTGGTGGAAGCAGGGTGATTTATGTATGCAGCAAAGAGAAATGCACTTGTTGAGAAATAATATTTATTCACCTAGGTGGAGCACAGCATTAATCTGTGTATAGCGCTGCATTGTGCCTTGTAGGCATATCTTGTATGTGTCTAATGGCAAGAGATATGAATGGAAAGTGAGGGTGTGCAGCACAGAGGGGGAACAGTCTATGGTTGGAGTGATGCTGTTGCCAAAAGGTGCAGAACAAGAGGTATTCTACCTGAGTGAGTGGGAGGAAGAGGTATGGTGCAGCAGGCTGGGAAAAATCAAGCTACAGCTGAAAGGCTTGGTTATTAACAAACAGGCTGGAGAAAACAAAATCTGTTTTTCCATTCATCTGCCTTTTGATTTTTTTAATCAGATTAAACTGAATGTGTGCTTTAGTAAAAGCTTCTTAAGGGGTTGTCTGCAAGTAGCTGGAAGAACATAAAGTTGCCCTTTAGTGCTTCTCATGGTTACTTAGGATAAAATTGCAAAATTAGTAAGTTTCAACTGTCATTGTCACACATAAAATACTCTGATCTAGTTTATTTCAGTATTACAACCTTGTTAAATTGTTTGTTAAAAAATGAGCCTGAGGTTTCAGAGTTTACCCTCTGCTTGGTGCATTTTTTTCTTTTTTCCAAGCTGACTATAATTTTATTTCTATATTCTTCAGGCTTTGTTTGTTTTATTTTTGACTATGAATATTTATAACAACTCCCAAAGATTAGTTTAATTATGTGCCTTAAAGACCAGGTATAATTAACAAAGGGACTTGGTAAGACTGAATTTGATACCAATCCATCTTTACATCACTAACCTTCTCCAAAGACCTGGCACATTGCCTCTTATCTTTGTATTAGGTACGAACTGAAGTGACTTATTCAGATCACACACTAAACCCAAAATACTAAACCCATTTACTAAACCCCAAATAAAGCTACCCTTATCCTAAGCATGACACCAAAGGCCTACTTGAAAACATGGGTTTAGCCCACTGAAAAATAAATTATTCTAGTTCATTATGGGAATAATAAAACTAGGCCATTGGAATGTGCTGGAGAGAACCCAACTGCAGGAGATCCAGTCAATATGCCACTACAGTTAAACTGCTGAATGTATAAAGAAGTGGATAAGGTTTGGGAGAAGTAATGTGAGAGCAGAAAAGAATAAACAGGAAAGAGGCTGAAAAAGCACATAGTAGAGGGAATAAATGTAGCAAAGAGGAAAACAGTGGCTCCACATAAACCCCCCAATATTCAGGTTATGCAATAAAGTGGGATTTGCTACTCCTTTAAAAATATCACGTGCTCCTACCAGAGATTATACAGAAAAGCTTGAAACAGTTTATTCTGGCAACATAAACCAATGGGTAGCAGTGGGAGAGCCCATGCTATGAGTCAGAGCAGTGGTGCTTTGTATACACTGTCACACTGTGCATTTCTTGTGTTGTGTCTCTCATTAGGAACTGATACCCATGCCACCGAGTTAGTTGTCTAACTTCGTTTCCTACACTGTCTGAGGCAACCCAAGGTATTATAATACTTAATACTTGTCGTTAGATTTTTCTTGCTCATAGAATCGTAGAATGGTTTGGGTCGGAAGACCTTGAAGTTCATCCAGTTCTAACCCTACTGCCATGGGCAGGGACATCTTCCAATATGACAGGTTGCTTAAAAACTCATCTAGTCTGGTCTTGAAAATTTCCAAGGATGGAATACTCACGACCTCTCTGGGCAACATGTTCTAGCACCTCACTCCTCAAATAGTGTAGAATGTCTTCCTTAAATATGACCTAAATCTACCTTATTTCAGTTTAAAGCCACTTACTCCTTCTTCTATCACTGCAAGGAGCTGGTGGATGTGCTGGCCAAACCCCTTTCCATCATCTTCCAACAGTCCTGGAAGACTGGGGAAGTTCCACTGGACTGGAGGCTGGCTGATGTAGTGCCCATCTACAAGAAGGGTTGCAGGGAGGATCCAGGAACTACACTCCTGTCAGTCTGACCTCAGTGCCAGGGAAAGTCATGGAAC
>WAAB01014845.1:231916-242754 GCA_013389865.1 Piaya cayana | reverse complement strand
TCCTGCCATCGATCTGGGAAAGGGTCCCAGTCCCAGGGATATCAGCTTGCTTTGGGCTCTGAGGATAAAAGAGCAGCTGAATGCAGAGAGGTTGAGATCCATGCCCTTCCCAGAGGGCAGGGGAAGTTCAGTCATGTTTTATACGCAAAACTACTCGCAGTGGGCAGGGGTAGGAACAGGTCACCTAGGGAAGAGGCTTCATCCAGGCAGAGGATAAATCAGCCACAAAAAATACATCCTCAGAGAAAGGAAAGGCTGCAGGAATTCCTGCCTTTGAACCATCCCGGATTTGAGGTGTGGGGTGTTTCTGTCTCTCTTTCCCTTGCAGTACCTGACCAAGCAGCTGGAGATGCTGCGGCAGATGAACGAGCAGCACGCCAAGGTCTACGAGCAGCTGGACCTAACGGCGCGCGACCTGGAGCTGGCGAACCAGAAGCTCGTGCTGGAAAGCAAGACATCCCAGCAGAAGATCCAGTGGTACGGCTCGCCCTCCTCCCACTGCAGCGATGCTGTGCCAGGAGACCTTCCTCCGGGCTCTCCCCTGCCCCAGATCACAGAGCGTCCTTGCTGTTTAAACCCATCTCTTATCAGCCAAGCTTTGCAGCGAGCTCCAACCCAAGCTCGTGGCCCCAGTGCTGGTTGGCAGAGGGCAGCTGCAGCCCAGACTCCCCCCGGGATGCGGGAGCATCTGTAGCTGCCAGGAGAGAGGCACAGCAGCCCCTCCTCGCCCTGCTCGGGTGCGTTCCCGTGCAGAAGGGACACAACCATATCAGGGAGGTCCCGGTACGCAGCCCCACGGGCACCCCGGGCACAGAGCCAGCACTCAGTGAAGCCCTGGAGAGCCTGTGCTCAAACACCAGTTTGTCAATAGCTTTTTCTTTCATAAACCAGGCCCACAGTCAAGGTCATCCCTGGAAACACAGACTGAGCCGAGTCCTTGTGAGGCACAGAGGGGGTTCGGAGCGGAGTCTTAGAAACTGCACTCACAGCCAAAACAGAACTGAATCTCTGCCCATCGCTGTGCTTGTCTCTACAGGAGAAACAAGAGGGAGAGAAGAAATCCCTCCCCTGCTTGTTTGTCGTGCAGAGATACCCCAGGGTAGCCCCCACCCCCAGAGGTGGCTGGTTTAGCCAACAGGAGGACTGAGGGTCTCGAATTCACACAGCTCCTCTCCACTCCATGGAAAGCAAGCGCTGTCCCACTACCAGGGCACGGGGCAGGAGCCGGGAGCACCTTCCACAGCTTGGCTTTCAAGGGGAAAAAACACCTTCCTGGGTCCTGACTCCTCATCCTTGCTTCCTCCTCTCTCTGCAGCTTGACAGAAACAATCGAGGGGCTGCAGAACCAGGTGGAGGAGCTGCAGAAGCAGGTGGAGGAAATGAGGAGCTTGGAGCAGCTCCGCATCCGTCGGGAGAAGAGAGAGCGGCGCCGAACCATCCACACCTTCCCCTGCCTTAAGGAGCTGTGCTCCAGCCCCAGGTACCGAGCCTCGTCCTTGGCTGCCCCAGCCCAAGCCTGCTGGGGGCACAGAGCCCGTCACGGAGCTCTGAGCTGTGCTGCAGAGCCAGGAACCCGGTGCTGGAGGTGAAGGAGGGAACCTCTTACTCTCCTGCCCTCTTCTTTAAATAGATAAGCAATCGATAACTCTTGTCGCTGAAAGATCCTCTGCCAGAGGACACGAGCAGAAGACTCTGTCACTGCAGCACAGTGGGGATGTTTATGAGGCCACGTCCTAACCCCCAGCAAAATCTACTTGATGACTCAGTGGTTCTTTTCACCCCGATCCCACTCTCCCCCAGTTCCGCTCACGGCACTGCAGCCGGCTCGGAAGGTCAGGCTGCCCTTCAGTCCCTGGGAATCAGTTCCATCCCTACCACCAGCCATGAATCCCAGGGGAGGCTGCGGTGCCCGCCCTTGTCCTTGTCCTTCTCCCACGCTCCCTGGAGCTCCTCCCAGGCACCCAGCAACTTCTGGGGTTTGGCTGAGGAGCGTTTGGGCCTGTTGGCAGATGCAGAGTGGTTGGTGAGCTCTGTGACGCAGGGAGCAGCTGGTGAGCTCCAGCAGGAACAGCTCAGAGCCTTCTATTGGAGGCACTTGAACGTTCATCCTTGCTTTACAGCGAGGTTGGTGGCTTGTCTGTTAACCAGATGAGTCTTTTACCTTTTAGGGTTTTGTTTCCCTCCTGTCTTTCACCACTGCCACCAAATGAGACTGTGGGTTCTCTGGGACGGAGGCTGGTCTGTGTCCAGAGGAGCCCCAGCCACATCTTGTGGTCTTCTTGCATGTGGGAGGAGGCATCTCTCACTCCATGAGCTCCAGTTACCTCTTTTATCAGTGGAATCACTCACATGACAGTAAGATAGAGTCAGTCTCGCATGGACTGTCACTTGCTCAGACTCTCTCAAGGGTCTTTCTTCTCTTTCAGGTATGAGGACGCGTTCCAGGTCCACGGCTCTTCCACAGAGTTCAACCAGAAGCCACTGGAGAGGGAGAACGAGCGCCTCCAAGCCATGGTGGACTCCCTGAGGTCCCAAGTCAACCAGGAGAAGCAGCGGAAGGAGAGGGTTGAGCGGGAGTACACCTCTGTCATCCAGGAGTACTCGGACCTCGAGCAGCGGGTGTGCGAGATGGAGAACTGCAAACTGCGCATCAAGGAGCTGGAGGCAGAGCTGCTGGAGCTGCAGCAGATGAAACAAGTCAAGAAGTATTTGCTCAGCAGAGAAGACAACTTGTCCGAGGCCCTCCTTGAGCCGCTGAATAATGCCCCAGAAGCAGACTACATCGACCTCTCTGAGGAGGAGGGAGGAAAAAGCCACGGGCCGTCCATGACGCCTTCGCCGAACCACCCGGTCCGGAAGAGCTGCAGCGACACGGCCCTCAACGCCATCGTGACCAAGGATGCCGTGAGCCGGCACGAGGGCAACTACACGCTGCACGCCAACAACGTGCGCAAACGGGGCATGTCCATCCTGCGGGAGGTGGACGAGCAGTACCACGCGCTGCTGGAGAAGTACGAGGAGCTCCTGAGCAAATGCCGGCAGCACAAGGACAGCGTGCGCCACACGGGGGTCCAGACGTCCCGGCCCATCTCTCGCGACAGCTCCTTCAGGGACTTCCGAGGGGAGGGACACGAGCTGGAGGAGCGGAAAACCGCGGAGAAGACCATCACCAAACACGTGGAGGCTGTGGACAAGCGGCTGGAGCAGAGCCAGCCCGAGTACAAGGCTCTGTTTAAGGAGATCTTCTCCCGCATCCAGAAAACAAAAGCAGACATCAATGCCACAAAAGTGAAAAGCAAGAGCAGCAAATGAGTCCAGCTTCTCCACAGCCCCACCTGCAATTGCAGCAGCCAAGTCTTCTCTCCCGCCCCAGGGAACACCTCGTGGCCCCTCTGCTTTGAAGGCTCGAGAGGTCTACAAGCAAGGAAACGTCACGGAGACTCGGGTCCCTTTTCAAAGCTTGGGCTGCGGGCACCTTGCTGGGACAATTGTACATTGTAGTTAGAGGATTTCACACGCCGTATGACGGATCTCTGCATGAGCTGCTGCCGCTGCCAGCATCACAACAGCAACGAAAACCACGCCACGAGAAAGGAAAAGCGATCACCTCCTTCACCCCCTTCTGCCTGTCTCACAGCCGATTGTCTGCAAGCAAAAGCCTGGGGCTCCTCGGGCCTCGTGGAGCTCAGCAGGACCCCAGAGAACAGCCAGCAGGACTTCAGGGGCTGCTCCTGCACACCAGCCCGGCCCTCCCCTTCGGTTTTATGGCTAAGGACCTACACTTGGACCCAAGCGACTTCCATCCACACCCTTCCCTTCCCCGCAGGGCAGTTCTTGCTATCAAAGCCATTCTCTTAGCAGTCAGGTTTTTCAGCTCTTTACAATGCAAGCTCATTGCAACTGGAAAAACTTGAAAAGAAACATAAAACTGATTGTTCTGTCTTCATCAGCATCACTTAGTGTTTCAGACTTCATAGGCATGCGAGATGCCCTCACTTTGATCCTGCCCCAGTGTTCCAGCCCAGGGAGGCACCGTGCCTGTTCGGACCTTGGTGCCCAGGGCGTTCCTGTAGCTAGACGAGCGCTATGCCAGTATCGGAGCTGTGTTGGGCTCTTCAAGAGGTTCTCATCGCCCCATCGCAGCAAGCTCTCCAAATCCAGCTTGCCTGGGCTCGCAGAACTGACCACCATGCGAGCAGGACACGGAATGCGACAGCACCAGGAGCTCCAGCCCTGGCAGCAGCGCTGATCACACATCACCCCACGCTTTGGCTCTGCACATCTCCCCATCAAGAGGGTAGATTCCACGTCGCTGATGAAAATCACCCTTCTTGGCTCAGATACCGTCTCCGGAGGCCGTCACCGCTCATGTTCCAGCTCACCTTCCAGCACTGAGGTCTCCTCACTTTTGCTTCCCCAGCCATGCAAACACACAGCCCAAAGGCCACCGCAGTCTCAGGAATCGCCAGATCCCATTGTCCATGAAGCAGGTGCTGGCCTTGCACGGTCAGACACGCGCTTGAGGCAGAGGAGCAGCATTTCATCGCAGCTTAGGCAACCCCTGAGCCCCAAAACCCGAGCGGCCCAGCCTGAGCTACCTGTTCCATACCTGCCTGGAGGAACTCCGGGCCACATTTGGATTCTGCTTTTACCAGCTCACATCCCAAAATCTTGGGTAAACGGTTGGGATTTTTGCAACATTGAGAGAAATAAATGAGAATGTGGCTTTGGAGGTGGGAGACTTAAAATGGAATGATGCTCCGAGGCCAGTGCTGTTTCAAGGAGCTCCCTTTCTTTCACTCACCTTGGAATGAATGCGAAAACACCCCTAAAAATGCCCTTTTCGGTTAAGCTGAGGTGAGCAGCAGGAGCGTGATGCCCAGACCTCCTCAAAGCACCCGGCTCCCACCGCTCTGCTCTTCCAGGCTCTGCGTTTCAGGTGCCCTGCGGCTCCCAGCTCGGGAAACACTTGGGGCCGTTCGCGCGACTGCGGCTACCAGCTCTGCACCAGTATGGAGAACCTTCATGCCTTATTTATTTATAATGGAAAGCAGTTGTCTAATAAAATAAAATAAATAAAAATGAACAACAGCAAGGAAAGCAGCGTCGTTGATTTGCTCGGAGCATTCACTGCCCTGTTAGTTCAGCACCTGTAGCAGGGGAGCAGTGACGCAACGGTGGGATCCACCACGACATTCCCATTTCAAACACTCCCATCTCCATCAGAATCACAGAGCAGTGCAGCAGATTAAACTGGGATAACGTACCGGGAGAACAAGGTTTCCCAGAGCAGGGGTGGCTGCCCCTTCCCTGGAGGGGTTCAAGGCCAGGCTGGATGGGGCTTGGAGCCCCTGATCCATGGGAGGTGTCGCTGCCCATGGCAGGGGTGAGACTGGATGGGTTTTAAGGTCCCTTCCAACCCAAACCACTCCATGATTCCATGAAATGTGTTTTTAAAAATGCTTTATTCTTGAATAAAAAGAAACTCTGGTATTCTTAGAGCTGAAACTCTCTTCACAGCTATTTTTTACCCTTAAGAACAGCAGAGTTCTCTCCTTCTTTGATTTTCCTGTACAATTTGGGTCAAGAAAACGCTCCGGGCTCCTTTGCAGGAAGCAGAGAGGATTCGTCGAACTCTGCTGCTGCATTATTCATACCCCACACATTTTATGCACTTGGACTGTTGACATTGCCCACGCGATAAAGCTCCTCTCCTGCCAGCTCCGAAGTCTCTGTCAAACCGTAGTTTTCAAGCGTGCAATCCAACTGCTGCCTCTGTTCTGGGCTTTCTTGAAAGCCACACAGCCCAAACCGATTGCAGCACCACGATGTGTTGCTGAACAAAGGAGCAGCTGCCGTCGATTGGCAGTTTGCTCAGCAAAGTGCTGAGAGCGGTTGTTTCCGCATCCAAAAATATTAGTGCCCATACATCCACGTCCTGATGACTCTGAGTCACAGTCACTCTGCTTTTTTTCCCCTAATTGAGGCTTTCAGTGATCAAAGGAGGAAAAAAAAAAGAAGAGCATCCTCTGGCCTTTTATCCCACCGCCTATCTGAACTTTTCAAATTGCTTTGGAAACACCAAGGAGGAGGACAGAGCTCCATTAAGAGAGGATTGAGCAACCACACTGGCCACAGACACGGGTCTGAGAGAGCAGCAGCTCTCTAATAGCTTGAACCCCACGATCCAAGATGGGGGGAAAAAAAGTAACGCATGCAATTAAAATAGATGAGAAAAACTAGAACAGGGAAATAATGATTAATTTCAGGACACAATGTTGTGACTCTCAAGCTTCCTCCCCAGCCCCCCTCAGCACTGCTCAGTGACAGTGACCTTGGCAGTGTCCCCAGTGCAATAACAACGCAATTGACACAGCTGGTCAAGTGAGTCACCCTGCTCTGGATCTTCTACCCATCCCTCCGGCTACAAATCACAGCCCTTTACCTGCTCCCTGTTAGGAATTAAGGTCACCAGATGGCTTGATTTGTCTCTGAGAGTTCTTGGGTTTTTCCTTAAAGCCTTCTGTTTTCAGATGGGATTGGACAGGGGAAGCAGAGCAGAAGAACCCCCAGAGGAGAAGAACCCCAGGACAGAGATTCGATTGAAACAGAGCTTCCTCGGCCCCCAGGCACTGCTCACCCTAACTCGGGGCAGACCAACAATCCATGTTCACATTTCACTCCTTTCCCGAGGACTGACTTCCCGGTTTTGTGTGGATTATCTCAACGGGACTCATCTGAGATCCCCAATCCCACGCTGCCTTTATATCAGCTTCCAAACACGCGTTTTGACTTCACCCACCATTTGAAACAAACGACCGTCAGCTCCCGTCACAACACCAGAGCTAAGACAGCCCCATCCCTGCCTGGGCATCCTCCTGCTGCCAGGAGCAGAATCCCTGCCCCTCTCCAGCCCTCAGCATCCTTGCCGAGCCAACCTGGCAGCTCCAGCAGGAGCAGCAGCTGGGGGGCTGCCACGAGCTCCTCGCGCACCTGCACCCCCTTCCACCTCAGTCTCTCTGACAGGACTGGAAACATGGTTGTGCTGCTGTAACAGCCTTCAAAATACACATTTATACAGAAATACATGAGTGTAGATCTTCCTAACACTCTTGAGCAGATAAAAATACAAAAACTCAAACATTTCAGGGCAAACAGTGCACAGTGCATAAAAAAGCTGAATGTCCCTTCACTGTCTCAGAGGTTCAGCACCTCTGTGTGTGTGAAGGCGCTGGCCAGAGCACCAGGAGCTGGAAAACTACTCAAATCAGCGCCTGGAACCCCCACAACCTCCCACATCCCCTAGTCAGGACCCACAGACCCCATCTCCCTCCAAGATCAACCACATCCCCCACTCAGCCCCCACAACCCCTCCCACACCACCCCCAGATGTGCCACAGCCCCCAGTTCAGGCCCCCAGGCCTCTCACACCCCCCATAAGCCCCCCAGACCTCCCACAGCCCCCACAAAGCCCATAATACCCCCCAGACCTCCACCACCCCCCACTCAGCCCCCGCAGCCCCCATTCAGGCCTCCACATCTCCACTATCCCCCCTCAGTCCCCCCGATACCCCCCCCACAGCCCCCCAGCTCTCCAACAGCCCCCGCCCCGGAACACGCGGCGCGGGCGCCGTTTCCGCACGGACAGAGAGCCGGGGAGGCCCCGCCCCGAGCCAAGATGGCGGCGCGCATGCTGCGGGGTCTGTGGCGGCCGGGGCTGGCGCCTCTCGCCGCCGCCGCGTACTCGCAGGGGGCCGCCACCGCCGCCAGCGGCACCGAGTACCGCAGCGCCTACAGCCTGGACAAGCTGTACCCGCCGCGGCGGGACGGGGCTGCCGGCAGCGACACCGTGAGCGGGGCTGGGGGGAGCTCGGTGGGTGAATGGGCGGGGCGGGGGCTGTTTGGGAGGCGGGCGTGGCTTGGTGGAGAGGGGGGCGTGGCCTATGGTAGGCGATGGTTGAGTAATTTATTTACGATGTGGGCGTGGCTTGTTGAAAGAGGGCGTGGTCTGTGGTGGGAGAGGGTTTGTTACTTTACTGTGAAGTGGGCGTGGCTTGGATGGGGGCTTGGAGGTGGGGCGGGGCTTGGAGTCTAGGAGGGATGCAGGGGAGGTTCTTGCATTGGGTTCAATATGGGGTGTGGAGCCCCCAGGCCGTGTTGGTACCCCTGGCCTCTCCCATCACGGGATCCTGCGTCTTTTGCAGGAGCAGCCGCAGCCACCTGCCCTCGACATCCCGATGGGTGAGTGCGTGCATCCCCCCAGCCCCACAGCGCGGCTCCCCCAGCCCAGACCCCCAGCCCCGTGCCTGTCACCAGCGTGGCTCCTCTCTTGCAGCTCGTCTCTCTGTGTCCTACAGCTGCAGCAGCGGCCCGGGCGGGCAGAACGTCAACAAAGGTGAGACTGTGGCGGATGAACACTCATCTTGACGGCGCCGCTTTGCTCTGCGGTGCAAGACTGAAACTGAGCATCTTTGTGCTGCCCAGTGCTGATTGTTGTGGGTGCTCCATCCCTGGAGGTGTTCAAGGCCAGGTTGGATGAGCCTTGGGCAGCCTGATCTAGTGGGATGTCCCTGCCCATGGCAGGGGGGTTGGAACTAGATGATCTTTAAGGTCCCTTCCAACCCACGCTATTCTATAATTCTCATCATCCTGAATTGAGAGGTTGGTGGGAATGATTGGACTCGATGATCCGGTGGGTCTCTTCCAACCTGGTGTTTCTATGATTCTATGAATGTTCAGACCCTCCAGGTTTACAGTGCTCGAGGCCAGCAGTGCCACTCGGAGTCTCCTAAACACTCACTGGGATCCTTGCTGCTTACACGTATCACACAAACACCACTTCTGCCCCATCTGTGCTCATTAGTCAAACATAAAACAGGATTCTGAAACTTCACTCTGCAACAAATACCCTCAAATAAACTAAAAATTGTTCCTCTTCTGCCATTGCCCTTGAAAATGAGGCAGTGATGGGCAAATAGTAAATCTTGTGGTGTCCAGAAAGGCAAAAACCATGACAGAGGCCTCATAAAACATTAGTTTTGTCTTGTAGAGGGGTGAATAAATATATAGAAAGGAAAAAAATGAGATCAGTCAGGAAGCGAACACTGGGATCTTCCTGTGGTTGGAGCCAGCAGTGAGCAGACTGAATTCTCTCAGAGAACTCAGGAAGGCCAAACCAGACCCTGTTTTTCCTCACAGTGAACACCAAGGCAGAAGTTCGGTTCCACCTGGCGTCAGCAGACTGGATTCCAGAGGCTGTGAGAGAAAAAATGGCATCAATGGTAACGGCCTCCCCTTACAGCCACGCGTTAACTTCTCACCTGCAGACAGAATGTGACGCACCTAACGAGGCTTCAGCGATCACATCGCCTTTTCCCCTCTCTAGCACAGGAATAAGATAAACCGAGCTGGCGAGCTGATCGTGAGCTCTGACGAGAGCCGCTACCAGATGAGGAACCTGGCGATTTGTCTGGAGAAAATCAGAACCATGGTGACAGAGGCCACCGAGAAACCCAAGGTGGTGTCCAAGGAGACGACACAGAGACTCATAGAGAGGTACCCTGGCTGAAATGGGCTTTATCTCACACAGGTTCAGGTTATCCCATTCCACAATTTATCTCATTAAACGATCTTCACACTCAAGTGGTTTCCTTATTTAAATAATCACTGGTCCATAGGCCTTAACCCCTTTCCTGGAGAGCATCCCAAGAACAGGGGCTCGTTTTTGTTTCTCTGGACATTGGTCAGCTCATTGAATCTGCATTACAACAATGTTCAAAGTCAAGTGCACAAATGTTTTCTTTGTACACTAAAGGATCTTTTTGTTTTGCTTTAGGGTGGAAAAGATGAACCGTGAGCGACTAAAGCAGAAAAAGATACACTCACACATAAAACAGAGCAGGAAAGCAGACCTGGACTGAGAAGCGCAGAGCTGGAAGTCCCTGGCATACTGTCTTTATAAGGAAATGGCACTGGCGGCTGTCGATGATGCTGAACTCAGGAGTTGTATTGAATAAAAATGGTCTAAAACTGTAAAAAAATTTTTTTTCCATCTCCTGTTGAACACGGGGCCAGCGTGTCCATCACTTTGAAGAAAAGCTACTCCTCGTTTTTGAGAGAAGCTAAAGATTCAGGGGGCTGTCAGCTCCTTTTCAGGATTTTTTAATCCTTTATACCCTTCACCCAGCTCTGCTCCGAGAGCCCCCCCTGCTGCTGAGCACAAGCAGTAGATTTTGGGGGGGAAAGAAAGGGGAGGGTAGAAGCAGCCTGAAATAGACACCTAAGCAGCAAATAAAGCGTTCACCATATCAGGCACTTTCCTTCTGTTTTAGTTGATTTACTTATTGAGCAAAAAGGAGTTTGGCTCATTTTGTCAGACACACCTGAAGCGGCGGCAAGGGTGCAGCAGGGACCTGGCAGGAGGCAGCAAGTGCTGGGGGACAGAATCCACCCTGTAAGCGCCTCCTGACCCTTGAACACAAAATTCCTCGCCCCAAGTCCTTGAGGCATCACTTGTCAGCAGGTCTGGTTTAGACAGAACAAAGCTCTGCCCTTTAACATAGGGGATGGTTGGACTGGAGGATCTTAGGAGTCTTTTCCAACCTTAATGACTGTGAAAATGTCCCAAAGACACCAAAATTTTCCATTTTTCCTTCTCTTTGTGTGGCCCCAGTGGCCTAATGGATAAGGCACTGGCCTTCTAAGTCAGGGAGTGTGGGTTCGAGTCCCACCTGGGGTGAGGAAAGGAGAGGAACCTCTGTTTTAGGCAGGGGAGACACCGGTGTCACATCATCTCCCACTACTCAGATTATGCTGCCCTGATTTTACAGCAAAAAAAA
>WAAB01014845.1:217996-230315 GCA_013389865.1 Piaya cayana | reverse complement strand
GCAGCAGGGACCTGGCAGGAGGCAGCGAGTGCTGGGGGACAGAATCCACCCTGTAAGCGCCTCCTGACCCTTGAACACAAAATTCCTCGCCCCAAGTCCTTGAGGCATCGCTTGTCAGCAGGTCTGGTTTAGACAGAACAAAGCTCTGCCCTTTAACTTAGGGGATGGTTGGACTGGAGGATCTTAGGAGTCTTTTCCAACCTTAATGACTGTGAAAATGTCCCAAAGACACCAAATTTTTCCATTTTTCCTTCTGTTTGTGTGGCCCCAGTGGCCTAATGGATAAGGCACTGGCCTTCTAAGTCAGGGAGTGTGGGTTCGAGTCCCACCTGGGGTGAGGAAAGGAGAGGAACCTCTGTTTTAGGCAGGGGAGACACCGGTGTCACATCATCTCCCACTACTCAGATTATGCTGCCCTGATTTTACAGCAAAAAAAACCCAGAGTCTGGAGGAGATGGAACATGTCATGGAGCTGTGGAATGGGTTGGGTTGGAAGGGACCTCAAACCCCCTTGGTTTCACCCCTGCTAGGGGCAGGGACACCTCCCATGGATCAGGGGCTCCAAGCCCCATCCAACCCGGCCTTGAACCCCTCCAGGGATGGGGCAGCCACCCCTGCTCTGGACAACCTGGGCCAGGGCCTCCCCACCCTCACAGCAAAACATTTCTGCCTAAAATCTCAATCTCTCCTCTTTCAGCTCAAAACCATTCCCCTCATCCTCTCCCTGCCCTCCCTGATCCAGAGCCCCTCCCCAGCTTTCCTGCAGCCCCTTTCAACCCTGGAGGCTGCTCTAAAGTCTCCCCACAGCCTTCTCCAGGCTGAACAACCCCAACTCTCTCAGCCTGTCCTCGTACAGGAGGTTCTCCAGCCCTCAGCGCTGGGATTTCAGAGATTAAAAAACGTGTTCAGACATTATGCCAACCCCTCCCTCCCTCTTTTCTCGGGGACCCCGAGGGGAAAAGAGTCACCCCAGATGGGACTCGAACCCACAATCCCTGGCTTAGGAGGCCAGTGCCTTATCCATTAGGCCACTGGGGCTGCGTGCTGAGCTGCTACCGGTTAACTCTCTGCTGGCCGGAGCGGAGCGCGGTGCGGAGCGTGGTGCGGAGCGGGGGGGGTCTTGTACAGCCCTCGCAGGACCCCATCCCCGGGGCTGAGCACCCCAGCCCCGCATACCTTGCCCGCCCCGGCCCTCACAGCCCTGGCCCAGGATGCCGGGAGAGGGGTGGGGGCGGACCCCTCTCCAGCGCCCCCCCGCCCTGTGCGGGGCCGGGTGGGGGGGGGGGGGGAAGTGCTCCAGGGCGGCCCCGGTGGCCCAATGGACAAAGCACCGCGCTGCGAGCCGGGTGTCGCAGGTTCGAGTCCCGCTTCCGTTTGGGGTGGGAATCATTGAAGTTGGGAAAGACCTCTCAGCTCATCCAGTTACAAAACCAGATCCCGAACTGCCATGGCCACGCGTTGTTTGAACCCCCGCAGGGATGGAAGTTCCACCCCAGCACCCTGGGCAGCCCCCACCAGGGCCCCACCACCCTGTGAGTAAAGAAATGTTTTCAATCTAAGCCCCCCTTAGTGCAGCTTGAGGCCGTTTCCTCTTGTTACAGGGGCAAAGAGACCAGAATCCTCCTCTCAGGGACTTTTTTCCCACCCCGGCCCTTGCAGCAGCATCCCGCAGGGAGGGGTGACCCCCAGCACAACCATTAGTGCACCCCGGGACCTCGCTGAGCTCTCTCTGCAGCAGGAAAGGCCTCAGACCCGAGCCCCCACGAGCCCTCGAGCTGCCCCTCGCCGTGTCCCTCCCTCCAAGCATGGGGAGGTTAAACGCGTCCGGGATTTCTTGTGGCTTTAAAACAACGACGAAGGGACTCGAACCCTCAATCTTCTGATCCGAAGTCAGACGCCTTATCCATTAGGCCACGTGGTCGCCCTCAGGCCTGCCCTGGGGCAGGGACACAGACCGGGGGGGCCTGGCCGCGCTCCCCCTCCACCGCCATTGCTGCCCTCAGCCCAGAGATGGGTCCGAGCAGAGGTGGGACACATCCCCATGTCCCCATGAGACTCCAGTGCCACCATCGTCAGGGGGGACAGACATCCCTGTGTGACCCCAGTGCCACCATCGCCACCCCCTGCCTCAGTTTACCCTGGGGGGGGCTGTGTGTGATGAGCCAGGGATGCAGGTGGCCCAGGGCCCCCGTCTCCAGCCATTTTGCTGCTTTCTGAGCAGTAAAGGCACTTAGGAAGAAACTTCACCTCAGGTTTTACTCGTGTGAGATCACCTTGACCGCAACTGCCTTTTAAAACCCATTTACCCGGCAGGAAAAGACCCTCCAAGCCGCTTTTTAATGTAACTAACCTGAGAAGGCATCATCCCCATGGCACTTAAATGGAGGATTCTGGTCCCAGGTCAGCACAGCCGAACTGCACGAGCCCCACGCCAGCTCCTCAGATGTGGTTTCTGGCGGAGCAGTAAAGCTTTCTGTCCCGTTAGAGCGAGCAGAGGTCTGCGTAGAGGTTTGCATGGCACCTGCGAGGGGGCATCTCCCAGCATCAGGCAGGTTTGGATGAGGACCAGATGCAGCCGATGATGTGGGGAGCACGTCGAGGGGGGTAAAAACGCAGCTGAAAATCCCTGCTCTGCACAGAGGAGGCTGAATAAACAGCTTTAACTGCTCTCCTTTTCTGAAGGGAATAATTTTCAGCAGAAAGGGAGGAGGTTGCAATGAGATCTTGGGGAGAAATGTTTTGCTGCGAGGGTGGGGAGGCCCTGGCCCAGGTTGCCCAGAGCAGTGGTGGCTGCCCCATCCCTGGAGGGGTTCAAGGCCAGGTTGGATGGGGCTTGGAGCCCCTGATGCTGTGGGAGGTGTCCCTGCCCATGACAGGGGGGGATTGGATGGNAAATTCTCCGACTTCAACTTCTTTCCACAAGGGCCATGAAGAAGGACTGGGAGCTGGAAATGGAACAGCTGCCTTCCGCCCCCCCCCTCCCCTGCTGAGGGCCTCGCGGGGACACGGGGAGGGGGAACAGCGGGACCGGGGCTGCACCGGGTGCGGGGGGAGCGAGCAACGGGGACAGCCCGGGGGCGCCCCCCAACCCCGCCCGCTACTGAGGGGAGGGGGGCGGCTGGAGAGGGTCTGAGGGGAAGGGGGGGGGGGAAAAAAAAAGAGACCGACCACGAAGGGACTCGAACCCTCAATCTTCTGATCCGAAGTCAGACGCCTTATCCATTAGGCCACGCGGTCGCTGCTGCTCTCGCAGCCCCCGGTGATGCCGCCGCCACAGCGCCGACCCGGCCCGGGCACCAGCGGCCCCTGAGCTGTGGGGCAACGGAGCCCTGAGCCGTGGGGCACCAGAGCTCTGAGCTGGGGGGCAATAAAGCCATGAGCTGTGGGGCAACAGAGCTCTGAGCCATGGGGCACCGGAGCCCTGAGCTGTGGGGCACCAGAGCCCTGAGCTGTGGGGCAATAAAGCCCTGAGCTGGGGGGCAACAGAGCCCTGAGCTGTGGGGCACTAGAGCCTGCGGAGCAGCAGGGCAGATCCTCAGCTCCAGCCCCTGGCAGATGGAAGGGGTTCCTGGAGGCCACGTCAGTTCCAGCCCCGTTCTAGGGGCTCAGCACTGTCCCTCGTCCAGCGACGCTGTCACCCACCAACATAAACTCCCAGAGCCAACGCAGCCCTCAAGCCCCAGCACAGAGCTCTCCCCTACTTCTTCTCATGCCCCTTATTCAAACCCTGTCATGTGGTCTGTGCGTTTCTCAACTTGTCTCAGACAGAGACAGAGGCCACAGTCATAAGGTGCCATCTATGATGTCCCAGTGGGATGGGATTTCTGAGCACACCTGAACTGGAGCCGCTCCCCAACCAGGGACGCATCACCTGAAGGTCTCACTGGAATCACAGCACAGAAAACAGGTGGTGATGGAGAGGAGGGCAGCTGCGGGAAAGGCAGATGGAGATGAGTCTTTCATTTTAAGCACGAGGACTTGGAGGAGCACCTCAAGAGCACGGGAGATCAGCAAGGAGGCAGAAACAGAAAATCAGCGGGTGTGAGAAAGGCTCAGTGCTTCAGGAAACGAGGACAAGCTCCAACATCCACAGCTGGGGCTGCCACAGGGCAGGAGCAGCCTCTCCTACACCCCTCACTTCACACCAGCACTCGTTCCTATTCCATTTCAGGGGGGTGGCAGCAGACTCTCAGCCCTGTAAATGAGGCAAATTTGGTTCCTGAGTGGCTCTGGCTCCTCGCCTTTTCTTTGTGGAGATGGGTCCTTTCTTTTCTTCTCCCTCAAACTGTTGGGTTTCTTTAATGCCCTTTTTCCCATCACTACAACCCAAGGCTGCTCCCAGGAGCCAGCTGAGTGCATCAAACCATTAGCAGTATCTTCCTTCTAATGCAAATGAATATAGAAAAAAAAATCTAGCCTCTGTTTACCAAATATCCATCCTTCATTAACAAATATCAACCCCCACGACAACTGACGTCTCCCAGAGCCGTCCACGAGACACACGGTGCCATTTGCCTCCTTATTTGGATGCGGGAGATGATTCAGCGAGTGTTTATAGTGATCCTCACCTTCTCTCTTGGGACAGGTAAGTCCAAGGGGAATCGAAAATCTTTGAGAAATTCCGTTCTCATCGACAGGAGAGGATTCACCTGCTTTACTGATGTTTTTCACACCCGTAGCCCCACACCCTTCCTCTCTGTGTGCCTCTCTCGCAGGCTGAGACCTTGCTTGGGTTTTTCTGGTTTCAGTGGGTTTTGTTCCCGGCAGGGGCTGCCCCCAGGTACCCCTGCACCTACTACGACGTGGTCGAGCACCTGAACATCTCCTCTCACAGCAAGGTGCACGCGCACATACTGCCCAAGGCAGACATGAAGGAGATTCTGGAAGTGAAGATGGATTTTGTGCTGGTGGCAATTCTCTCCGTGGTAAGGAGCCAACGCCCTGTCCCTAGCACAGAAAATTGGGTGAGAGCTAGGCTGGGTAGGGCAAGAACCAGCCCCTTCCACTCCTATATCTTCCTGCTGTTTGAAAGCATTTGAGGAAGATCTGGAGTAACTTCATCCACCTCCTCCCAGGGAAAAATCCAGAGGGTCTGTGTTAGAGCAGGCTCCGAAATCAGCCCTGCGGGGCCGGGACTCGGCCATACAGCCACAGGGCATCAGCCTGTAGATGTTAATAACCCTTTTTTCCCAAACCGCTGAACTATGTCCTCGTGCTCTTCTGTTCAGCTGTAGGACAGAGATCCTTGCGCTCTCCTGCAACCCACTGCAAGAACAGGGCAGCGCTGGGCTCTGTATGGGAGGGACTGAAAAAAAACCTGCTAAACATCTTCCCTCTTGTTTCTCCAGGTCGAAAAGCTCCAGACGGTCACGTTTTACTTCCTGTTGACCCTGGTAGGTCCCTCAAGTGCGTTTCTCCCCAGTGATACCCAGCTGAGCCTGGCACTCATTCCTTCCCTGCAACTTCTTCCCCCAGGAGTGGGAAAACTCCTTTGTAACGTGGGACCCACGGGATTTCTGCAACATCTCCCAGCTTGTTCTGCCCATGGACACGTATTGGTCTCCCCACATCTTAATTGTGGAGCGGTAAGTCCCTTTTGGTTTTATTGACTGGCTCAATAGAAACACAATGAATGCAAACTTGGTGTTATTGTCAGAAACAGGATGAACTCCCGTGGTTAAAGGCTGTTCCCAGGATCTGTCTGCAACCAAGCAGCTCATAGTTTGGGTTAACGGTGACCACAGCTTATATGAAGTGCTCTGGGGCTCTGTCATACTTTAATACCTCCAGAAATGTCCCACCTGAGCTGTAATTCAAGCTGGGGAAGCAGCAGAGCCCAGTATTGGACTGGAATGAAGCAGCTTGATGTAGGACAGAGGGTCGATTGCCGTGGGTCTGACAGCAGGGTGGGCACTGCCGCTAGCGCTTCAGATGGGGAAAGGATGGGGAGCAGCCCCTGCCCCAGGCACGAGTGGGAAGCAAAGGGATAGAGGATGGAATTTCCTTGGGAGATGCAGGGGGAAAATCCAGCTGTCTTATGCGTGAGCACAGCTACCACAAACCTCAGCCCAGAGGTGCTCAAAGCCTGTCCGCAAGGCCCAGGTTTCCTCTCCTCACTGCTCCATCCCATGGGTGCTGTCAGGGCTTTTGTAGGACTGAGGAGCACGGCAGCATCTTGGAGCTCAGTCGCTCGTTGTCTTTGTTTCCTCCAGAGTGAACAGCCAAAACTCAAACTTTGATTACGTGACCGTCACGCACAACGGCAGCTTCGTCTCCACCCAGCCCTTCCAGGTCACCTTAACGTGCAGCCTGATGATCCTCAAGTTCCCCTTCGACACCCAGATGTGCAATGTCAGCATAGCTTCATTCCTCCACCCAGGTAGAGCAGCGAGCCGCGGTTCACACGGCTGGGATAAACTTCCAGAGGGAGGAAGGGAGGGAATGGGCCCTGCCCAGCTCCTGGGTCCCTCAGCAGCACCACGTGCTCAAGCCGGGTTAGCTGAGGTCATGTTACACCAGGGACAGTGGCTCCACCACAGCCATTCTGCTTTGGTTCGCTTCCCAGCGGCATCTCTGGGAGCATCGGAATGTTCTCTGGCAAATCACAGGGCCGGTCTCTACAAACCAAGACAGCAGCAGGCTTCGGGCAACAAGGCTACTTGTTCCCATAAGGTTCTGTAGGACTGGTCCTCAAACATACCCAAAAGCCATGGAAATGAGGGGAAATTAAAGCCAAAGTGCAGTCAGAGTTCATCCTAAAGCGAAGGGTTGAAAAAATAAGCAGAGGTGACACAAAACCCACCAGCTCCCACCACAAAGGAAAGTGTCCTAGTGGACCGGAGCTCCCCTCTGATCCACATTCCTAAAGGCCCAGCCAAGGTGCTTCCCCTCATTTCTTTTCCATTTCTCCATGGTGGGCTGAGAAACCCCAGCAGTGCAGGGAACGTCACCATTCCCCACTGCTCGCAGCCCTGGTTGGAGGGAGAGGAAACAACTGACCCCTAACACCCGGCTCCTCTCTTCCCCCTGCCCCTCCTGCCCAAGCAGTAACAGAATTCATCATGAAGACGAGACGCACAGAAGCTGCCATGATGAGGGACAGTCAGCGCTACTTCCTAACTGACGGGGAATGGAAGTTCACCAACCTGAGCTTCATTGAATATATCGAGCACCTGGATAACGGAGACTTCTCCGTGGTCACCTATGTGGTATGACAGTCCTTTTGTATCGCACTGCGCTGACGGGCCACCAAAAAGAGATTAAAAATCTACAAACCAAGATCATTTTCTGCACTAGGGAACCAGCACTCACCCAAAGCGGCGAGGCGCCCCCTGCTCACATAGATTTCTGTCCCTCTTTTTCAACAGGTCTCCATGGAGAGACGCCCCACTCTGTACATTCTGAACCTGATCCTCCCCACGTGCGCCCTGTACCTCCTGGACATGGCTGTGCTCTTCGGACCCAGCTCTCTCGAGGAGAAAATCAGTTTCCAGATCGCCATTATCCTCGGCAGCTCCATGTTAGCTGTGATCCTCAACAACATCCTCCCAACCTCTTCCAACAAACCCCCCATGATAGGTACCCGCCTTTATTGAAAAACTCCTCATTTTTACCCAGGTACCAACCTTACAGGAGGGCTTGGGGCATTTACGGTTGGACTTGATGATCTGGTGGGTCTCTTCCAACCTGGTTGTTCTATGATTCTATGGACATGAGGGCGGGAACAGCTGAGTTTACCAGCTCGCTGGAGCTAGAAATTTCCCCCCTTCCCCATCAGGCAGGGCAATAGATTCAAGGAAATGATGCCAGTTACCAAGGGCTTTTTTTGTTTTCGTGTGTCCCGCAGTGGTGTTCTTCCTAGGCACCTTCCTGCTCATGATCATGGCCGTGTTGGACACCTTCTTCCTGCTGCACCAGCAGCACAAGTGCCTGCGCTTAGACAAGGTTCTCAGAAGCCTCCACCAAGGTAAAGCGACCCCTAATCTCCTGGACTAGCAGTTGTGGTGCAGTTTGCTGCAGGTTCATTTGAGCGAGGGTGGGTTCCCCCCGCACCCCAGGCCGTGGTGCTCACCCCCCGGCTCCCTCCCCACCGTTTGCTCCTTGCAGACGCACACACGGAGCTGGCGACGCCGGACAGGAACCCACAGAGCGTGGGAGACGTCACCAAGGCCGGTGCCCAACCTCAGCACCTTCCCACCACGAGCCCGGAGAAGGAGCCAGCGGCTGAGCCCCGCTGGGAGCCGCAGGGGCAGGACCCGTTACTGCTGGTGCTGGAGAAGGTGCTTCTCTACAGCCACCTCCTCCTCTCCCTCTTGTTTTTCACCATCATCTCTATAAAATGGTGCTCCTAGAGCCCGGCTCGGCGCAGCGCTGCCTCACTTTTCTTCATTGCGTTGCTTCTAACCCTCCATTGTTGTGTTTACCCTGCCCAACTCGCAGAGCTGCGGTTGTTTCGGTTGCCTGAATAAAATAAAATGGAAAACCAACCGCACAGGGCAGGAGCTCTGCAGGCTCAGCGCTTGCTGCTCAGGTCCCAAACTTGGTGTGTTCTTAAAGTGTTCTGTGGGCTACCAAAGGGGTTGAATAAAGCTGTAAATACGCAGCTGCCCTCAGCCCATCTGTCTGAAATCTGGGGATACCTTCACCCTGTCCCTCTGAAATCCAGGGATACCTTCATCAGATCTGTCTCTAATTCTTAACCACAAACACGACCAACAGAACAAAGGGTTTTATTGCCCTTCTCCTGTGGAGACGGTTCTGTTTTGGGGAAGGGCTTATAAGAATCCCACCACAGATCTTTAAATAAAACAATGCCAAGTCCGATGTGTTGGTACGATTGTTTTTGTGGGTTTCAGTAAGATCCGAATCATTCGGAAACCAGGACAGAGGGAATAACAGAGGGAATCACCAGGCTCAAAGGGGTTTAATGGGAAGCTTTAATGCTCTTTAACTCTATATCAACACATCTGCACCCCTTCAATTCCTCCTGCAGCTAAACCAGCACAGCCAACCCAGAGAGCAGCCCTTGGCTCTGCCTGCGGAGCTATTGAGACGTGTCCCTCTGCACCGCGGATCCTCCTAAACGCATTCCACATCTCGAGGGCCTTTACACACTCGAGCACTGAGCACCCATTTCCCAGTCACAGCAAAGCTAAGTTCCCTGAACACGTTCTCTGCAACCTGCGGTTTCTTTGCATCACAGAAGATGCAAGAGAACTCCCCTTTATCAACAGGTCTAGCTGGGCTCTTGGCCCTTGCTACAAAAACAAAGGCAGAAAGGACCCAATCCAGGAAAACTGGGCTGGTTTTAAGTTACCACCTTGCTCTCAAAACCTTGCAACCTCATGTTAAAGATCTAAACCACAGGTAGGAGGGAAAGCACTTTATTTAAGAGACCCCAGAGCCCGGCAGTCGTTAGAGGAACTGCTCAGAGCAGCTTACAGATCAGCGATCGGTTTGTGGGGCCAGAACGGGTACTTCTCCTTGTCCAGTTTGGTTTCGGGGAACGCTTCGTGCAAGTCTTCAAAGGTCATTTGATCGAAGGGAATCATGTTCCTGAACTTCTGAAGCTGGAAGCGGGAGCAGAGACAAACACGTTACAAGTCGCTCATCAGCAAGAAAAAGCAAGGCAGGCGCAGGTGAGAACGTGGTGTTTGCCAGGCTGAACACTCACCAGCCACAGTCTGGACTTACCTGTTGCTCGTACTGGGCAATCCGAGCCTTGGAAGCCTGCACGTACTCGGCACAGCTCCTGGCCTGCAGGGAAGCACAGAACGGGGTGAACACGGTTATGAAAAGGACCTTAGAGCAGCTTCCAGTGCTGAAAGGGGCTCCAAGAGAGCTGGGGAGGGGCTCTGGATCAGGGGGTGCAGGGATGGGACAAGGGGAATGGTTCTGAGCTGCAAGAGGGGAGATCGAGATGAGATCTTAAATGGAAACATTTTGGATGGTGCTTGGAGCCCCTGATCCAGCATGAGGTGTCCCTGCCCATGGTAGAGGTGGGACTGGATGGGATTTGAGGGCCCTTCACACACAAACCATTCTGTGATTCTATGAGAAACAGTGACCTACAGCAGAGCTGAAACACTGGCATTAAAATCCACCATCATCACACTGGATAAGTGCAGAGAATCTTGATCAAACCCCAGCCAGTCATTCTCTCCCATGTGCTTAGCCAAAAGCCAGAGGCACACGTGAAGACCAGAGCTGTGGAGATACACACTCAGAGCAACCCTTCCCCTCAGGAGCAGTTTAACACTTACAGCTTCCTGCTCCTGGGCATCAATTTTGGCACTTTGTGTGTCCACCGGTTCAGGAACCTTCAGCGCACTGAACTGGGAATTGAAAGAGAAACATTTTTATACGGTTTGACTGACTGAAATAATCCCTCCTACCCAGGCCGCTTTCCCTGGCAGCGGAGGAGTGTTCGTGCCTTCCTTCCTAGGAAGAAACACTTGTCTTTGTCCCTTCATAAGCTTAAAACCATATAAGCTAACGAGCTTTCTAAGGTTGATCAGTGCAGCGTGTCTGTGCTGGGCAGTGCTGCTTCTCGGTGAGCTCAGAGCGATCTGTGCTGCCTCCCACCCCAGGACACCCAACACCGCACACGTTCAGCACGGTGCCACGTGGAGCAAAGCAAAGCACAGCACTGCAAGGGGAAAAGGGAGTCTAAGACCAAAGCCTTATCATATCCCACACTTATTTCATCTCAGGAGGCATTTCCATGGGGCCACAGACAGCACCTGCCTGTTGGCAGAAGCCTCGCTTGTGTTTTTCATTCCCCATTTACAAAGAGGACGGCATCCACCAGCCTCCTGCATTCCAGTGCGTGCAGAGCCACCCTCTTCCATTTAGCGAGTGAGAGGCACTTAGGACATCTGCTTCAGGAGAGGCAGCGTCTGAACATGCTCTCACAGCCAAAACGATTCACAGAGTTTTCTGTCCCCAGCTCTCTCCGCACACAGAGCTCCAGGTCTCCTCCTCAAGGGCAGCGACACCACTCTGCAGGGTGCGAAGCTGGGGCAGAACCAACCTCCTCCACCGGCTCCAGAAATATCCTCTCGACTCCAACAACGCCGCCTATCAAAACCTCCAAGGCGCAGCTGGGAAACAGACTCACCTTCTTCTGGAACTCATCCACCAGGCCAGCTTTGGCAACCACGGCCTTGTAGTGCGCCCAGTCGATGGTCGGGGGCTTCTCCGGCAGCGCCGCCAGCCTGGGAACAGGGACGACAGCGGTGAGGGCAGCGCCCGCGGCGTCAGCAGAGCCGAGTGGCAGCGCCTTGAGGCCCAGCACGGCCCAGGATCGCGGGTCGGTTCGGTCGGGAGGGCTCCAGGCCCGCCCGGTCCCCTTCGCGCCGCGGGCAGAGCCGCCTCCCGCTGCACCGGTAGCTCGGGGGCGGCGGGGTCCGCGCGGGGCAGCTCCACTCACCGGGCCGAGAGCGCGTCGCTGCGGGTCTTGAGGGCGTTGAACATGGCCCGCTGGCTGGGCGGGACCCTCTCGGCGAAGGCCGCCCAGTCGATGGCCTTGAGGGCAGCTCTGCGGCCCGCCATGCTGCCCGGGGCGGGAACCGGGAGTTAGGCGGGGACAGAGAGGAGAACGGGGACCGGGGCTAGAAAAGGACGGGGGGAGGGGGCGGAGGGCGAGCGCGAAGCAGGGAGGATGGAGCCGGGGAACAGAGGGAAAGGCCGGGGGGTGTGGGGGGCGCTGGGAACAGCCACTCGACCCCGACCCCGCTCTCACCTTCGCTGACCGACACCGGGACGCTGCCCCGCCGGAAGTTCCGCCCCCGCCGGAAGTGCCTCCCCCCCAGAAGTCTCGCCCCGCCGCCCAATCCGCTCTCGCCGGGCCGGGAGTCCCGCCCCGGGCCGGAAGCGGGCGCAGCGCTATGGCGGAGGGGGCGCCGCGGGGCCGCACGCCCAGCCCGGGGCCGGGAGGGACGCCGGGGCCGCCGAGCCCCGGGGCGGCGCCGAGCCCGCCCACCGCCTCCAAGTGGGTGCGGCTGAACGTGGGCGGCACGTACTTCGTGAGCACCCGGCAGACGCTGTGCCGAGAGCCCAAGTCCTTCCTGTGCCGCCTCTGCTGCCAGGACGGGCCCGAACTCGGCTCCGACAAGGTGAGGCGGCGCCGGCGGCCCCGACCCTCGGTACGGGCAGGGACAGCCCCGCTGCCCGCAGTGCAAACAGCCCCGACCCCCGGTACGGGCGGGGACAGCCCCGCTGCCCGCAGTGCCAACAGCCCCGACCCCCGGTATGGGCGGGGACAGCCCCGGCGCCCCCCGCTGGGGTAGGAGTTGAAAGGAGCCCTTAGGGGGACAGC
>WAAB01014845.1:135081-217916 GCA_013389865.1 Piaya cayana | reverse complement strand
GGGGGGTGTGGGGGGCGCTGGGAACAGCCACTCGACCCCGACCCCGCTCTCACCTTCGCTGACCGACACCGGGACGCTGCCCCGCCGGAAGTTCCGCCCCCGCCGGAAGTGCCTCCCCCCCCAGAAGTCTCTCCCCGCCGCCCAATCCGCTCTCGCCGGGCCGGAAGTCCCGCCCCGGGCCGGAAGCGGGCGCAGCGCGATGGCGGAGGGGGCGCCGCGGGGCCGCACGCCCAGCCCGGGGCCGGGAGGAACGCCGGGGCCGCCGAGCCCCGGGGGGGCGCCGAGCCCGCCCGCCGCCTCCTGGGGTAGGAGTTGAAAGGAGCCCTTAGCGCACCTTTCCCAGGGAGAGGAAGCCAGGTTCTCACAGAGAAATTTATGGATTTTGACCCAATTTATTGTTTTCTGGGACTGCTTAATCATCCCGGCCTCAGCCCTGTCCCCTCTCCGCAGGACGAGACGGGGGCTTATCTCATCGATCGAGATCCCACGTATTTTGGTCCGATACTGAACTACCTCCGCCATGGGAAGCTCATCATAAACAAGGAGCTTGCGGAAGAAGGTAAGAAGGAGACAGATGGGAAGAGCCACAAACACAGATGGACACGGTGTCCGGGAGCCCCCATCGGAAAGCTGCCAGGGCTCCCGAGGGGCTGATGGATGCACAGGCTGAGCTTCGAGGTGTGTGCCAACCTCAGTGATTCTGTGATATTCCCAGGGAAAGGTGGATTGTCTTTCCTAGAGATCCTCTCAGTCGCAGAAGGAGGTGACAGCTACTTGGTTGTTTTCGTCCAGCCCAGAGCGTGAGCTGGGGGCTCGGCCTCTTCAGCTGCAGGGATTTTCTGCCATCGGGGCTGGATTCGGAGTGAGGAACAGGCCGTGCCCCCCTGTACCGGAATGATCTTCATTCTGCCCTTACAAACTAACAGAACTTGTCTCTGCATCGTGTTCCTTTCCAGGGGTGCTGGAAGAAGCGGAGTTTTACAACATTGCATCCCTCGTGCGGCTGGTCAAGGAGCGGATACGGGACAACGAGAACAGAACCTCTCAAGTAAGGCCCGCGAGCGTTTGTGTTGCGAAGGGAGGCGGCCCCTGCGCACGGCTGGGGGCACTTGCAGGAAAACTCTTCGGTTTCGCAGTCGGGAAAGAAGTGCTGTTAGGGAGATGCAGGGCACAGGTTCTGTCAGCACCGGCCCCCGAGCCATCTCTTTATCAGGGAAAGGCAGTGGGGAGCTGAACCAGAGGGGTCGGGAGCCACGGGTGGTTATAAAGCAAAACATTCCACTTTGGTGGGTAAGGAGCTCTTCAAACTCTTCCTTCTCCAAACTGTTTTCTTCCCCTCGTGTCTGTGTCCGGCAGTTTTGCTGTTGGTGCTCAGTGATATCAATGCACCCGGTAGATTCAGCATCAGGAATGTTTTCAAAAAGCAGTAGGTGGCTTTGAAAGCCAGGGGAGCTTTGCTTTCGCTGGCCCTGAGGCTCCAGGATCCGCTGGGCAGCCAGAAGGGTGCAGCCTCGGGAAGCCCGTGGGGCTCAGATTTTCTTAGATAATGAGGTGACAGAGCAGGAGAGGTTTATCGATTTCCTAGCTTGATATGAGTTCAGCAGTTCCTCAACTGACACTTATTCATGTTCTGCCTGCATCAGGGGCCCGTGAAGCACGTGTACAGAGTCCTGCAGTGCCAAGAGGAGGAGCTCACGCAGATGGTGTCCACCATGTCTGATGGGTGGAAATTCGAACAGGTACCGTTACCGAGGAGCAGCAGAACCAAAATCCATTTAACACAGCCCCGGGGATCCAGGTGATGCGCCAGCCCCGGGTCCTGCTGCAGCTGTGCTGCCACCGCTGGGATGTCACCTGCCTAGGGAGGCTGCTGGCTGCGTCTGAGCCGTAGATAAATCAGGAGCTCTTCTGAAATCCAGTAGGACGTGGCCGTTGGGGTGCAGGCTGCATGTCAAAGTTCCCCAGATATCGCGGTTGGGAAGATTCACATGGCTTTGCTTCAGGCGGCTTAGATTTGTTACCTGGAAAGCCGAACAGAGCTGTAAATGAGAAATTAGCTCTGCGCTCCGGGATGTCCCTTTCATGTCATAATGATAAACGAGACAGATGGGAGCTCTTGGATCGAGTCCAGGCCCCTCATCGCAGCAGTAATAGAATATAATCCCGTTTATTGAGATATCAAACTCCATCCTGACAGCACCTATGTAAGGAACGATGCCAATTTGCCACGTGTCCCTGGATAATCCAACATCTGTGCGGAGAGGAGCTGCCTTTCCCATTTTCACACATCAAACTCAAGCGGCACATGGAGATCAGTGTAGTCGGGAGCAGGAAGCCTGTGGGGCCTGCCCCTTATCCCAGGTAGCCGGGCTTTATGTACTGCAAACCCCAGCCTGGTTTTCCTTCTTCTGCCCTTGGTAGCTGGAAAACATTCTGTTGTGTTCAGCATCTCAGTTTCAGGCTGGAATTCCTTCCTGGGCCTCCCGGTGCCGCTAGAGTCTCGGGAACTCAGCTCTGCCCGTGTCACACAAAGGAACCTGTGACACAGGAGATTCGGGCCCAGAGCGGGTCTCACGGGATGCTTGGACCTCAGAATAAGGGAAGATTTATTGATTGTTGCCTTGTCCTGTTGCACAGCTGATCAGCATTGGGTCTTCCTATAACTACGGGAACGAAGACCAGGCAGAATTCCTCTGTGTTGTGTCCAGGGAACTCAACAACTCCACCAACGGCATCGTGAAGGAGCCCAGCGAGAAGGCAAAGGTGAGACGTCTGCTCAGGTGTGTTCACAGGCAAAGAAAAAGCCCTTTTTACAGCAGTGAGTCCGTAATGTGCAGCAGCACCAGCTCTGGGTCTGCTTTCCTATTCCCTCCAGCGTGCACGATCTGCCCCTCTCAGAAGGTTTCACCTTTACTGCAGGACAAGAGCTGAGGCTCTCTGCAGGCTTCAAATTGGGACAAAAAAGTTGGAGGAAGGACTTGAAAGAGGAGGACAGTGTAGCAAGCACCTTTGAGGCTGGTCACATTTTGTGGTTGGAGGATGTTGCAGGCAGAGAAGGGGTTTTTTTTTCCTCTCTTTTCAATCCACTCTTCCCTCCAGGACAACAACAAAAGGTGACATTCCTAGCTCCTGGCAGGCAGCAGGATTTGTAGGGAAGGGGTTTGGTTGGCTTTAGCCAGCCTGTCACTTGTTACAGTGGCACAAAAGCCAGCGAGCCGCTCTCACATTTGTCCCTCTTCCCTTCCTCGGCAAAGCACAGAGATTCTGAACATGAGCTTTTGCACTTGGACTTGCCCAGAGTTGTCAGAGATCTCTCTTCTTTTTCAGATTCTGCAAGAGCGAGGATCCCGGATGTAATTGAAGCGTCCGCTGTGTTCAACCTCCCCGGTGTCAGAAGGGCCGCGGGCCGGGCCGTGCGGCCTCACCTCGCACAGTAACGGAGCCAGCGCAAAGCAAAGCCGAGCCCATCCTGCAACGGGGAATGAGTCTGGTCAGAACCAAAGCCTTCCCAGCTCCCTCGGAAACCAAGGAAGGAAGAGAAGCTTCCAGTCGGATAGTCCTTCCCACACGCATTTGTTTTATTTTCTCGGCCAGCGCTGTACTAAGCTTTCCCAGCGATGGCTGAGCCACGTTCCCAGCTGGAGCCTTTGCGGAGGTTGCCAAGGGTCACAGGCCTCGCCAGGCTCCTTCTGCTGACCAGCCAGCCCCCCAGGGCAGAGCAGGGCTAGGAAAGAAGGAACAAAAGAACTGCCCGTCAGGAACCCACACAATCTTTCTCCATTCTTGCTTTGCCTTTGTTCCTTGTTCCGTTCCTACGAGCTGTGTGTCCACCTGCCTTGGGTTCTGCTGTTAGCACCGCTCCACGTGGGCTCCTGGCATGTTCCAAAGCCCGTTTCTTCGCATGTGAAAACAGCCCTGTGTTTCCCCAGAGCAGCGGTAGAGGGATAGTTGTGTCCCTTCCTCTTCTCTGCTGAGGAGGGTGACGCCTTCCCCTCCGACACTGCCCTGGCTGTATCTTAGCCTGGTGCGAGGGCACAAGGCTAGGGGGTTGTTGCTGCCAAGTTCAGCTTTGCCTTGTCTGTCTCCGGCAGCGCGGGCTCTGCCTCCTTCCTCCCAGCACGGGAGGGCTGCGGCAGGATTCCTTCTGTACTGTAGCAAGCAGGCAGGTTTGGTTTAACCCACGAGATCCTTCGCGGAGAAGATCCCCAATTTCCAGGCAGTGATTGATCTGCAGCCCCGTTGCGTCCCCACTGGATCCACCGAGGGGAGCTCGGAGCCGGGGACGGGGTGAAAAGTTGCCAAACTGGTGTAACGTTTCTCGTCCAAAGTGATCGTGTCAACTCCTGTGACTTTTCTCTGTTTCTTTTCGGAATGCCTTGGGTGGATGTGCAAAACGTCTGTTTGTGCCTCTCGAACTCTGCTCTGGGCCAAACCACCGTCCCTGGCTCCCCGTGACTCTGTGCCATCCCTGACCCAGGGCACCTCCCTCCCAGTCTGGGAAATGGAATTTCTGAGGATTTTGCTGCATGTTTATCCCTTTTCATCCTGGCTTTGTTCTTTGTAGCCCGAGTTGTCCAGACACTCGGGTCTCCTTGAGTCAAGTCCCAAACTGACGTTAAAGGCCAAACTTGGGAGCTGCTGGAATTCAGAGACACTAACACGCTCTGAGCAGATGTTTCTCAATAAGGTATCGGAAAATTCTTCACCCAGACTGAGGAACTGGGCTCCTTGCTGGAGGGTGTTGGTGACCTGGGGTGTCGTTAAAGATCTGAGATGGAATTAGGCAGGTTTCCCATCTTAGGGGTTGTTCTCATTGGGGCCTTAGAGTGAGAGAACCAATGGTCCAAGCCCAGTTCAGCAAGCAGGACGTGCAGCAAGGACACGGCTGATGCCGCTCACTCCGCCTCTCTCCAGTCCTGTGCATTCCCAGCCTGTTCTCTCCCATCCTGCTTTGCCAACTCACCTCCTCTGGTGGAGGCTTTGCCTCACGCTCGAGGAAGCCTGGTTAATTATCTGTGCTCATTTAATCCTGGTAACGATGGACTGTGCCAAATGTCCTTGAGTTCATGCTGTGTCGGTGCCAGGCTGTTGACACACAGCTGGCTTGTCATTGCGCTGAAGAACCCGGCTCTTCCCTCCATCCTCCTGGTTATAACGTGCGGAGGTGGCTTTGGTGTGACAGCTGGGCCTCCATAACACTGTGATGGGTACAGATCCCTGTCAGCAGCTCGTAGCCTCGGTCACTCTCTGCACTCACAGCTAAGAAACGGCAGGTTCACAGCCTGAAAAGCCCTTCAGCACTTTCATCTGTCTCTCAGAGGAAGGAGGTTCTGAGAACTGGTCAAGAAACACCAGACCAAAGGCAACAGGAACAGGTTGAGCTGTACGTCCTCAACACCAGCCGAGTGCCTCGCGGGGCAGACTCGGGAGTTCAGGTTGTGAAGGGAGGCTTTGTCCGGTACAGCTCCAGTCAGTAAGAACAATACCTCGTTGCTTTTCTGTGTCACCAAAAATGCCACTCGCAGCGAAGCGCCCCAGAGGGTCACCAGAGGAAAGGGTCATCCCTCCCTGCTGAGCCACAGGGAGCGTGAGCGGGGCTGCAGTTCAACTCTCGTGCACAAGACAGATGAATCTGTCATGGCTGCACCTTGGTTTCCCATCCAGACGATGCTGTTCTCTGTGATGAGGGCACACTGGGGCCCTGGAGACTCCTTGGGTTCAACTACAGGGTCTTTACGTTCACCAGAACAAGGTTGTGGCAGCAAACCGATCTCTGGCACTGGGCACTCGGCTCGCTGGGTGATGTTCAGGACCGGGAGCACAGTCCATTCCGAGGGCAGGATTTCTTTCCCAGCTGTGCTGCGTCACCTTTACCCCGAGACCAAGGCTGCTCTCAGCGTTCTGCATCCTTCAGTGATCAAGATGGGGCTTCTCCTTCCGTTGCCTTTCACTCAGTCACAGCTGTATCAAAACTAGCGCCGAATTGGGATGGTTTGTCCCGTTCACTCTAAAAAGGGAGCACGTGATGCGTGGGGGTGGATCTCCTGGGTGTCCAAGAGCGCTTGTACCTCTTGGGAAGTTCCCATTAAAGCATTAGTCCTGGGATGGACAGTAGGACACTTTGGGTTTTTTTTTAAAGTTTCCCAGTGGCCTAAATTGTTCCATTGTGGTGAGACTGGAAATGACTTCTCAAAGTGTCTTTGTTTCTGCACATTTTTAAAAGCCAAACTTGCTCAGGGTGACTGAGTGGGCTGAGGCGAAGGGGGCGGTGGGGCGAGGGGCCAGAGCAGCTCCCGTCTGCAGGCGTGGAGGGTCTGTACAGTCCGTCTCGTGTCAGTGCCCTTTGCTACTGTCTCTCTGTTTATTAAATGTGTTTGAATAACATTGAGAAGCTGTGATTTCGTTTGGTTTGTCTGGTTTGGGTTTTTTTTTTCAATAAAGACTCTGAAATGGGTTTGAGACGTTTGAACAAGCTCCGCACCCTGCAGCTTCCTTGCACCCTCACCACACAAAGGGGAAAGAAACAGGAGAGCTGGGTGCAAGCTTCTGGTTCCAAGTTATCCACCTGGTTATCCACAGGACGCTGTGGGGTGGGATCCTGGCCCTCCTGCTCCGCGGGGGCAGTAAATTCCCCAGGTGGCTCTGCCACGTGCTTGGGAGGCAGATGAGGAACAAAACTTCTCTGATGTTCTCCGACAGCCACAGAGCAAAGTCAATGAGGAGCCCACGCGTCCGACCCGCGGCAGGAGGACTTTAAACCCCCTTATCAGCCTCCTCTGCAATGGAAAGGGCACACAAGGAGCAGTTGGAGCTCGCTGCTCTGGAAGGAAGGCTCGGGCTCCCCAGGGCTGAGCCCACTCTGGGGTTCCTGGGGGCTGGAGCCACAACACTTCAATGTTGCTCAGCTCCGTCAGTCACCCCATCCCCATCTGCCCCTCACAGTTTTGCCTGGAGCGCGATGGGTTTGTTTTTCTGGCCTGGAGCGTGATGGTTTGTGTTTCTGGCCTGCCCGCTCTTGTCCATGGGCAGAGAGGAAACCCAAACTGACGGCAGCAAAGGGCTTCACAGGTCGAGGCACCAACCAGCACCGACTGCTCTGCCCGTGGAGCCCGCTGCTGCAATTCTCCTCACTGGGAGGGTGGGAGCAGGGGTCCAGTCACTGCCAGGTGTGCGTCTTGCACAACATGTGCTCAGGTTGGCCTTGGGCTCTCGCGTAAAGACTGAGCTCAGCCCATCGCTTACCCACCCAGAACGGTCACTGAGCCAGATCTACCTGCAGGCAGAAAACACGCGAGTATTTTCAGCCCAGCTTACTGACCTGTTTGGGAAACAAGGACCTTGGCCGTGTCCTCGCACCTTGATCTGAGGCATCACGGAGGGTTGAACCCACTTTCCTGGGAGCAAATCACCCCCTTCCCAGGCTGGAGAAACACACTGGCCTCTCCGAGCCCCAGCAAAGAGCAACAGTCCCCTAGCACCTGCCTCAGCCAGCGGCATAACAGGAGCAGAGGCATCAGGATTTGGCCTCCCTCCCCCTCTCCAGGCTGAAGAGAGGAGCCCTCTGGTTTCACGGGTCTCAAGCAGCTCCTGGGTGAGCTGAGAGCTCAGCTGGTCCCTGCGTCACCAAGGAAATCCCGGGGAAAGGTGATTTGGCTCAGGGGCCCCAGCACGGCCAGCGCACACGCTCCGGCCACCCCGATGGATTTGAATGACGGTGGTTAAACATGAGGAAACATTCCAGGCAACCAGGCGAGAAGCCAAGTTCAAGATGCCTCAGAAAACCACCCTGGCCACCACTGAGGTCCCCCAGCTGTCAATCAGGAGGGATGAGCAAGGTTAGACCCTCACCCACGGTTGTGACGCAGCCCAGTGCCCCCTCCGGCTCCATCCTCACCTCCTGGCCCACAGCTAGTGCTGAGGTAACGCCATTTCTCCAAAAGTTCCACCTTTTGTGGAAGACACGGCCCTCCTCACCATCGCAAACACAGGAAATTTATGCAAAAAAGCCCAGCATCTTCTTGAAATCCTGAATAACCTCAGCCAGGTTCCCAGCACAGACCTCCCCCTGCTCTTGGGCAGCATGAACCCGCAGCACAGGACAAGGTGCAAGGTCAGCACCTCGCATGGTGTGAGCTGGGGCCACATCCAAAGCCACCTCCAGCATGAATTTACACAAGCACATCTTGTTCAGACCCATCTCCAGTGCCTCAGCACCCACCTCCCCAGCTCCTTTCCCAGAGCCGGGGCTGGGAATGCGGCGGGCAGGGGACGAGGGCCGTTCCCCACCAGCTGGAGATTTGATACCTACTTAGAGAGAAGGAACAAGCTGTGTCTTGCTGGATTCCTGCGAGCTGCTGGGAGCTGCCAGTGCACGCTCCTGTGCCAGCTGCCTCCTCTCCCTCCTCGCCCAGCTCCATGCCAAGCGGCATCATCCCCAGTCTTGGCTAATGGTCATCGAACTGGGTCCCTAAAGCAGTATTAGTCACCTGTGTTGCACGGGCATTAGTGGTGATTAATGAGCAGAAAGCAGCCACCAAGAGATAAAGTCAACCCTGCAGAACAGAAAACAGCAGCGAGAGGGATCAACACCAAGCGAGAGGGATCAAACACCAATCTAGGCAAGGAGCTGGGCTTAAATGCAGCTGGGGAGCAACCAGATGGAGGGGTTGTGGGATTGGACCCCAGATGAGGGTGGTCAGGGGCTCGGTGTGCCCAGCCAGCACTGAATGGCCCCAAACCAGCTCCCACCCCTCGTCATTTACAGTAAACAACCCGCTCTGCGCACACAGCCTGTTTCACACGTTCATGAACAGCCCGTCCGGCACACACCGGGGCTGAGCTGGAGGCTGCTGCCGTGAGCTGCACAGCACGATGAGGAGACCTAGCGTACCAGGGACAAGAAATTTTCTCCTCCATTTCCAGACCTGGAGAGAGAACCAGCTCATCAGGGCAGTGACTGCAGGGAGTGTCCAGAAAGGAGGGTAGAAACGGGCAGCGTGTCCCCCTTGTCCCATCCAGGACATGTGCCCGTCCCCTGACATCACCCAGGCTGGCAGGGGAAGCACCTTTGCGCCAATTCACCTCTTACCAACAAAAGCAGATTGTTTGCAGAAGGCACCCAGGTGTGGTTGTGAACTTCATCCTCTTCCCAACACCACTGGCACGAGGCGATCGTGCACGTGTGAAAATACACATGCATTTCGCAGATGTCCCTGCTCCTCCACGGTCCCTTCTCAGTCCCCTGAGCAGGTTGCCCGAGAACATTGAGCCTGTAGGAGCATGAAAGCGTGGGCTAGCCCTCCCCGTGTGCAATGTCCATCCTAGCCGGTTGCATCAGGAAGGGTTAAACCAAAGCTTTGGGCTGCTGCTTGTTTGGTGCAGGTGGCACTGGAACAAAATCATTCACCTTTATGCAGGCACAAGGCAGCGAGGAGGCCACGCGGAGCTCACAACCCACCTCCAGGGTCCCCGCAGGGACTGTGCGGGTTGGGTGTCCCAGGGAAAAGGCTCCTGCAGGCAGGAGGTGGATGAGTCCCAGCAGAGGGTCCTCAGCGAGCAGGTGGCGATGCCAGGGGAGCCAGCAGCCTCCCGCTGGACGGGCTCAAGGGTTGGACGGGGCGACTGGGAGGAGAGAAGAGCCTCTCTTCTGCCTCTTTTTGCAGGTTTGCTGTTGCCGGGGAGAGGTTTCAGGCTGCCATCCAGCTAACTCACCCCAGAGAGACGAGCATTTGAATCAGTTGCATTATTTGTGCCCAGCTAAAGTGGACAAAGGATTAAAGTGCGCCGAGCGCCGCCGCCACGATTTGCATCTCAGAGCCCCTTCCCACGGGCCCCCTCTGCTTCCAGCCGGGGGTTTGTGCTGGCTGGGAGCCGGCCAGCATCAGAGCCCGGTTTCCAGAAGTGATGCCGAGGTCAATATTGCAAAATCCTCTCATCCAAGCTCTGAGTCGCCACTGAAGCAGAAGTGTTGAACCACGGGTTGGGAGCCACTGGGGATGAGCCGCACGCTCGCTGCCCTGCGCTTCACCAGCCTCAGGTACGAATCCTCCGAGCGCCGCCACGGTGAGTGTGAAATAATGAACCAGATACTGTTATTATTAATATTTAAAGCTGCACACAAAGCTCAGTTGCAGCCATCGTCTTAGGGAAAAACCCCTCTCTGAGTGCTAAATAAACACTGCTCTGTGCAGTGACCTTAAGGGCACATTTTTGAGCCTATCCAGCTGCCAAAGTGGTTTTCACTGCGTGTTTATTCACGTTGAGAGGCTGGGGAGCCCTATCACTGCGTATTTGGTGCTGCCGGTCTCAAAGAGATCAGAAGTGGGATCTCTCAGAAGAAGCTCCAGATCTAAACAGAGGTGAAGCAAAAGCCTCTCTGTGATTGCTGTGTCCTAATTAGCAGCTTTACTAATGTTTCCTCACCAGCAGCACTTTCTAGGTGGGTGCAGTTTTTCCCGACAGGTTCACGTGGAGCTCTGCCGTGATGTGCAAGCTTTTCTCTTTTTTTTCTTGGAGTTTGCTGGAGGTTTTCCTCCTCTCCTCGGCGCGAGTGACCTTAGCGATTGCGAGCAAGGGGACTCCCATATGATGAAAGCAGGTGAAAGGGAAAATCAGGGCGGAACTGGGTAAGGCCAATTCCTACCTGCGAGGAGGTGTGGTCCTGCTCCTACCTGGCTGTGGTCACAGCCTCGAGAAGGATAAAAGGGCCAGGCAGTTGTTTCTCAAGCAATCTGCTGCCAGGAGCCTGTAGCGAGAAGGAAGGGAGGTGCTGGAAGAAATGCAGAGCAAGAAGTCTAGAGTGACAGCCGCAAAAGCTGTGGGACGCCCTGGTGCCTCCGAGCCTCGGGAACACCAGAAGCTCTTCTCTGGACGTCTGCTGGCTGGGCTGAGGGTCGCATGGTAGCTGTGGTGCCTTCCTCAGCAGGCAGCTTCGGTGGAGAAAGCAGCCACCATGCCCCAAAGAGGAGGAGGAGCACGCAAAGCTGCCAAGCCCCAGGACCGGGGATGGGCATGGATGGTCCTGCTCGCCGTGGTGCTGCTGCAGGCGCTGACGCTGGGCTTCCCCACCTGCATCGGCGTCTTCTTCACGGATCTCCAGCACGAATTCCAAGCCAGCAACAGCGAGACGTCGTGGTTTCCATCCATCATGGTAGCCGTGCTGCACGGAGGCGGTAAGTAACGGCCACAGGGACCGCCTCACGCTGCCTCCCGCGGCTGCGTGGCCGTGACGAGGGCACCGATAACATTTCATTAAGGCAGATGGTGCACGGGGTGGGAGGTGTGAGCGGCCTGGCTGTCCGGCAGCACCCAGCAGCACCCACAGCCTCCTAGATCACAGTCCAAAGCCGAGTGTCCACCGATACCAAGTTCCCTTTTGTGGCTCTAAGAGACAACCTTGGTCATAGAGGGTGAATCCCTTTCTCAGCCCAACTTCTCCAGACCAGTGAGAACTTAATTACCTCCCAGAGCAGCTCTTTGAATAAGCTGGCAGGTGGAGTTGAAGCTTGGGTGCTTTCTTGATTCATCTCCTGCCCATGAGAGCACGTCTCCTTCCACGTGTCACGCCACCCGTGTTCTTCATGGCTGAGAAGGCACCAAAAGCCAAGTCCCTGCAGGCTGCTGGCCGAGCTCCAGTGCTAAAAGCACCTCCTAGGGCGGCGGCGTGGGGTGCACACCCAAGCAGGCATCTGGGTGGACGTAAGCACAGCTGGATTAACGCCGAATGTGGGTCAGGCAGCACCCTCGGGGGGAAGGGGGATGGAAGGAGGGCTGCGCCTTGCGGATGGCAGAGGGAATCGCTCTTTCCTTGCCCAGAGAAAATGTGGGAGCTGCACGGGACAGCGGCCCCAGATCCCCCACCCCAACTGCTATTCCTGCATAGACGAGAAAAATCAAATCCCCAGCAGCTCGAGTACGTCCCAACAAGGGGTCTGTGTTGCTGCTGACCCCTCCACATGCACCTCCCGTGCTTATTTGACAAAGAGACCATCTAAAGCCCACCAGGCAATAGAAGCAAAGTGTCCAGTGACGCCCACGTACCTGAGCTGCTCCCTGAGTTCATGCCTGCCCCATCCAATACCGGTGAAAGGTGACATGACAGCACAAAGGGAAAAAAAAGCAGAGCCCTGAGTCACTCTGATGTGAAGCCTTTGGCAGGTTCAGCCTCTCCTGTGCTGGGCCTGGCTGGCAGCCACCTGGCATGGGAGAGACCTTGCACCATAGCAAGAGCAATTGGGTCCAGAACTACAAGGTGAGGATAGAAAGAGATCTCAGGGGAAAGGGCTATGGGACGAATTGTCACTGAAGTGCAGCAGAAACAGAGCAGTGTCCTCGGGGCTTCAAATCTGGAAACCACTGAGCATTCCCTGTGCTGCCTCCATCTCCTCTGGTACTTCTGCTGTTCACAGCAAGGAGCCCAACAGGACCCGCTGGCTCTGGGAAACGGTCTCAGAAGCAGCTCGGTCCCAGCAAGTCAGGGAAGGATGAGTCCAGCAGTATCTGCAAGAAAATATCAATTATGCTATCTTCTTTAATGAAATAATTGTTTTGTAGGAGGCTGGAACCACAGTGAAAGGTAACATGAAGACAGCCAATAAATAGATCCAAAAGTTATAAATTAGACAAGGAAAGAATAACCTCATGTTAATAATATTCGCCACAGAATTTGCCAGGGCATAGCAAGTGAATTACGAGAGCTGCTACCTCTCATGCCAGTTCTGTCTCCTACCGCAGGCTCTTAGAGGAGAGGAATGCCTGTTCTCACCCCCCAGGCAGGAGGAACAACCACAGACCAGGAAGGGAAATTTTAAAAAAAGCCCTAGAGATAGAAGACTCCTGCTCAGGCCAAGCATTCATTGACCTTGCTGCCACTTCTGAGTGCCTGGGCGCTGAGCCAGGCTCCGTTCGATCCGGGTTCTCTGGTTACGTCCATCATCTTGGCACTAGACCCTTCTCCAAAATCGCACTCTGCTCTGGCATCGTTGTCTCTTAAAGATGCTTCTCTCTCTTGTTCTCCTTTAATGATTCAGAGGAACTGATTTGGCGGAAATTATTTGTTGCAAGATTTGGTAAACACGAAGGGGAACAGAGAGAGCAGCTCATGGTCAGAGCGGTCAGCGGAGTGGAAAGTGCCGTGCGCTGGGACAGAAACAGGTTTGCAGGGCACACTGCAAACAACAGCTCAGAAATGAGGAAGCAAAGCATCTGGTTACCCCTGCTCCATCCCCACGTAAAGGCAACTCTTCTAAGAATAATCTGAGAGACCTCAGACAGGGCAAAGGCAGAGGTGAGGCTCTCCCAGGCTCGTGTTTCCAGACCTCTGTGCACACGTAACTCCCTGGACTCAGTCGCACAGATGCAGGACATCGGTTAGAAATATTTTTGCAAAGGAAAGCACAAAATCCCCAGGCAAGAGAGAATGTTTGAAAGCTGGAAAGCAATTTAATAGGAGCAAATCATGAAAAACGCTTAAGAGTTTTAGAGCCATTCTCATTATTTTGGAGCGTTCAGTTTATGACTCCTGGTTACTTGAGTTGGTTAAACAGCGATACCATCCCGACGTCTTCAGCAGGAGGGAAATCAGTGCAGTCACCTGCTGGCTGAGCACTTTTCCAGAGGCAGCTGAAGTCTGAGGTGAAAATCTCCCAAGCAGATCAAAATACAAGCAGCTGCGTTCCTAATTTTAATAATGTTCCACTCTTCACTTGAGGATGTGGTTTTATTTCAAATCAGACTCTGATTCAGGTCACAAACTCAGCACTGGTTATTTTTCCCTGCACTGACCGACTCTCAGTTCTGAAGCTCACAGACGTTTTGCATTCCCTTGTATAACCTTAAGTGTTCAGAGGGGAGGAAAAGATGATAAAACCTGGAAAACTCTGAGGATCAAGGAGAGGGAAAAGAAACTGTACCTTCAGATCCTCTTCTGCCTGAGCACGCAGAGAAAAGCATGTTTCCCAGTGATGGTTTGCAGGTCTGAACTCATCATTTCTTACTCCAAAATGAAGGATGCCAACTGGCATTAACAAACTGCTGATTTTCCACAATCTCATGGACTTCACCAAAAGTCTATGAAACTTAAAGAATTAACTAGCCTTAAACAAACACAGAATCACAGAATCGTGGGGCCTGGCAGGATCCTCTGGAGCTCACCCAGTCCAACGCCCTGCTAGCAGGGTCACCTCCGGCCAGCTGCGTGGGAACGCGTCCAGGCAGGGTTGGATCTCTCCAGAGGAGACTCCACACCTCCCTGGGCAGCCGGTTCCAGGGCTCCGTCACCCACAAAGAAGTTTTTCCTCATGTTGAGGTGGAACCTCACGTGCTCCAGTTTGTGCCCCTGTCATTGGGCACCACTGAACAGGGCCTGGCATCCCACTCCAGTCCCCTGCTGTTGGATACAGATCAGCCTTGATAGGATCACACCTCCTGCCTCTTTGTTCATTGCTTTTTCTGCTGAAAGAATGCAACCCTTTCCTAGAAAAGCCTTCCAGCAATGCACGGACACAATAAACCCCAGGTCTCCTTACCCTGGAAGCACCTGGGTCTCCCCGTCTTTGCTCTGTTTGTGCAGGAGTGGGAATGGGGACGCATTCCATCTGTCCCTAGGCTTGCGTCCGCTTGGAAGGGGACACCAGCTGCGTAAGCCAGGGCCGGCACATACAATGAGCTGCACTGACAATAACACTGTGGTATCTCCCTGGGAAGATGCTGGCAGGAGAGCTGCAAGACTCCACAAGCTGAAGCTTAGATGCTGCTGCCTAATGCTTAGTGATTCCCATAAATATCCCTCTCCAGACATTTTCAAATAATCCTCCTCAATATACGTCTGCTTCTCTCCCCTTTGAGATCTATCTCAGAGCAAATCTGCTCTCTGTGAGGACTTTCCCAGAAGTAGTGGGACACCAAGGGCAGTTTAGGAGATGTTGTAGCAGGGTATTTGATAAACACAGTGAAATGAGTGGAAATATCACCCTGCCTGACACCTCTTACTCAGGGGCAGGGAAATACAAGTCCTCTGCTTTTTCAAACCATTCCCAGATTTTCTATCATATGAGAACAGGATTGCCCTTGAAGGCCCTTCTTCCATTCCATTTCCAAGAGTATTAACTAAAAACCATCACGAGGAAGCTTATAAATCCCACTTAACGGCCACAAACCAAGCAGATGACAGGAGCCTTCCCTTCAGCTAACGAGCTGACTGCACACTTGGGATGATCAGGGGACACATTTTCTGTTCCTGGTTCCCCTACATCACACAGTGCTCAGAGTCTCTAGACTAAATCGTTTGATAACTGCAGCAGTCCAACAGGTACAAAATATTTCCTTCCTCCCTAACTGCTCCCCTTTTCCCTCCAGGGCCCCTCTGCAGCCTCTTGGTGAAGCGCTTCGGCTGCCGCTTTGCTGTGATGCTGGGCGGGCTGCTCAGCGGGGTGGGCATGGTGTCCAGCTCCTTCTGCGGGTCCATCAGCCAGCTCTACCTGACAGCCGGGCTCATCACTGGTGAGTACCAGCCAGCAGCAGGAGAACCCAGCTGCTGAGAGTCCTCACTAAGTGCTCATGTTTTTTCCATTCGTCTGTGAAATAGGATAAATCAGAAGCCCCAGGGCGCAGCAGGAATCGTACAGCAGCTGGACTCGCCCTTCACAGTCCTTTCACACACACCTCATCCAGCCAAGCTCACGGGAAAGCACTTTGGTCTGGAAAAAGCTGGAGGTGTCCAGAGGGTGAAACGGAGAGCAAAGCTGTCTGTTCTTTTTAGTGGCTTCTCGATCTTTTGTCTCTGGAGAAAGGAGGCTTTTTTCCAATCTTGAAATGGAATGTGTTGGGACAGCGTCCTTCCCAGGGTCCCTGGGCTTGTATTTCACCACTCCCAATGTGCAGATACCTTTTTATAACCAAAGGACATGTTGGTTTTGAACTGAAATAACAGATGGGAACTTTTCCTTTCCAAATATTTCTCCTATGTGACTGCTGCTCAACCCTTGCTTTTTCCCAACGCAGAAAATTTCTGCAGCCAGGTTACTTCAGGACCAGTCCTGTCGGATCTTGCAAGCTAAAGCTGCATAGAGAGAAAAACAACAGCTCCCTGAGCCCTGATACAAGTGTCAGGGAAGCAGCAACTGCTCGTTGCATGTGGTATAAAAACCAAGTTGTAATGAACAATCCATAACAACTTCAGGCGTGGCCGCGTGCTCAGACACATGTCAGCTTAGATCCGTATGTTTAGTCCGCCCAGAACACAAGTAGTTTCATTTATCCACAACATCCTTCTTCATCCTTTGTGTGGGGTTTCTGAGGATTAATCGCTGGGGCTGTGCAGCCTGGCAGGTGAGGAAATGCTCCTGCAGCAGATGAAGTCACCCGTGGGCCCACCCTGGCTTTGGGCTCCTTTCACCCTTTAGGCACCGGAGAGGGATCGCACACTGTCATTTTTTCTTGTTCTCTTACCTTTAGGTCTGGGATCATGTTTCAGTTTCCAGGCAGGAGTGACCGTGCTGGGCTACTACTTCGTACGGTGGCGAACGCTGGCCAACGCCATGGCATCCACTGGCGTCTCACTGGGATTCACGCTGTGGCCGCTGCTTTCTCGTTACCTGCTGGACGAGATGGGCTGGAGAAACACTTTTCTTATCTTTGGGGGAATATTATTGAACTGCTGCGTCTGCGGAGCCATCATGAGACCAGTTGAGCTCGCACCAGGGACGCCCCTCCAGTCACCCAGGTCTGCAGAGGAGCCGGAGAGAAGAGCAGAAGGGGCACAACTGTCCAACGGAGCATCTTCTCCCCACCACAAGCTCCAGCAGCAAAGCAGGAGGACTGCGTGCATCCAGACACTGCAGAAATACCTGGCTTTTGACATCTTCTGTCAAAACAAAGGTTACCAGATTTACACTGTCGGAGTGACCTGGATGATGATGGGGTTTGCTTTACCCCACGTCTACCTTGTGCCTTACGCCATCCATAACGGGGTGGAGGAACGCAGGGCAGCCCTCCTCATCTCCATTATCGGTTTGATCAACATCTTCATCCGCCCTTTGACAGGGCTGCTCTCAGGACACAGAATTTTCACAGGGAGACGCATCTACCTGTTCAGCCTGGCCGCGCTCCTCTGCGGGCTGAGCAACTTCATTTGCGTCATCTCAGCTGAGTTCAGTGTGCTCATCGTCTACTGCGTCATCCTCAGCGTAGCCATGAGCGGCATCGGGGCACTCACCTTCCAGGTGCTGATGGATGTGGTGGAGATGGACAGGTTCTCGAGTGCTCTAGGGCTCTTCACCATCCTGGAGAGCATCACGCTGCTCATCGGACCTCCTCTGACAGGTGAGAGAAGCTAGCAAACAGGCTGGGGAAAACTGGCTGTTCGGACACTGGTGACAAGGGATTTGGAAGGTAAAGGAGAGAAATGAGGGAGCTCCCAGACCCCTGCAGGCAGGTGAGTTACACAAAGGGAGCAGTAGAAAAGGGAGAGTTTGAAAGGTACCATCAGCCCCTTCTCACAACTGACAGAGGGTCATGTCTTCAGCTGCCCAAGAGGCGCTGCAGCAACAGCCGACAGCAAAGAAGTTACCCGCTTGGCAAGCGGCTCTGGTGGGTGAGGGAGCGAGGAGAGCTGCTTTCCAGTGAGTGGCAAGATAAAGAGAGGAACCACTGCAACAGGACCTCGCCATCTGTGAACCGTTTCACAGCTCGGCTAGTTCACGTTGCTTTATCTACGATGCCTCAAGGAATTGTGATCATCCCATTAAACAAATTAGCTGTGATCACAATTATTAACAGTTCTACATTATTCAAGATCCTTGCAGTAAAAGCTCCTGTTCACTCTTCTTTCCGAGTTCTAGAGGGCATTCATTTTTCTCTGGAGACAAACAGGGAGCTAGTTATGACCCCCCAGTCCAATAAATTATTCACCGATTTCCCAGTTCACTCCAAATGCCGCTAAGTGACCCGTCCAAGACACACCTGCTCCTGCAGAACAGCAGCAAATTCAGAGGACTAACAAACAAGAAACATCAGCCAGAGCACAAACCCTCAATTCAGGCTCTAGTTCTCAAAAAAATTACTTGTGTGCCATTCAGCAGGAAAATAATGTCTGTTCTAAGAGCAAGATGCTGGTGTGCACCATAGATTTCATGGCATTTCCTGGCATTAGTGTGTCGGTCACTTCTCTCAAAGTACATAAAAAGGTCTTTTCTTGGACATCTCTGCCGGGAGTGGCAGAAGGGCAAACAAAAGTGCAGTAAGAGCAGCTCCGTTTCCATTTCTAGCTCTGAAATCTGCCAAAGATAAGTGCACTATGAAAAGAAACATCAACAGTCTTTACAAGAATACAAGCAAACAAACTTTATTCCAGTATCTCCACATAAATCAGCAGCCTATGGAGAAGGCACCAAATATTTGACCAGAGTCTCTCCGTTCCATCTCTAACATTAGTGTTAAATTACTCATTTGATACATCCCGCTTCTAAATGCTTTACAGCGAGGGCACTTGCTGTTAGCCGTAATGCTTGCCGTGCTGTGAATGTTCTTCTCCAGAATTACACAGTATTAGGGACAAGTTTACAGTTCCAAAACATGTTGATTTTTGAGAGATTTCTCTGTTGGTTTTGTTCTGTTTTCTAACCTGGGATGTAACAGGGTCACTCGCTGTGAAATCCAGTACATGGATCCTCTGCTGAGTAAACAATGAATCAGCAGGTTGCGGAAAAGTTACGATTTCCCTTTTTTTCCCCTGATTTTTCTGTGAATTGAGAAATACTTTATGCAGAAGCAGAGACATCACCTGAGCGGCGACCACAAAAACAGCCCCAAAAACCCGTAGAATTTAGAGCAGAGAACATATCTGTGAATGTTTCTCTTTTCTACCTGGCAGTTCGCTGAATGATTTTGGTTTGGCATCTATGTAATTGTCACACGGTTGCCTTTAGAATGCAGCAGCTCCTCACTAAGTGTGACTTCTATTTCAGGTCTCCTGGTGGACATAACAAACGATTTCCGCCATGTCTTCTACAACTCCAGTTTCTTCCTGATATCGGCTGCATTATTCATGGGGCTCAGCTTCTGCGCTCTGGAAAAGAAGAACAAATTGAAAGAGGCTTCCAAAGTACCTTTGAACAATCCCTCCAAATATCATAGTAACAAAACGCCAGCGGAACCACAGTGCGAAAGCTCGTCCCCTCCAGTCGTCGTGTACATCACAAGCATATGAAAATAAAGCAAATAAGGAAAAAAAAGCTGAGGAGCATAAGTAATTATGTGGCCTGAACAAAGCTACACAAGGGCAGATGAGAAAATAAGCATCTGCTTTCCACAACTGCCGTCATCCCTCTTCCGCCCCGTGGGGCTGTGTCAGACTCCACGTGAGTGACCCTGAGCACAGGCTGAGCCCAGAACCCAGCGTCGGCCAAAGAGCCGAGGGACAAAGAGAACTAAAGCAAACCACGGGACAACGGCCACGGTAACCGGCGCCGAGGGACAAAAGCCGTGTCAGTTCAATTGTTTTAAGTCAGCGCCTTTGAGAAGCCACTGGAATTTCACATGCAGGTTTCAGTTGGTAGCACTAGACGAGATGTCTTAGCGGTCATGCACAATAGTCACTCCTTCACAAAGAAGTGTTACTGCCTTGTCTGAAAACACCATTTTGCTAGAGACTTATAGAAAGTTTCCCAGTTGCTTTCCATGATGGGGGCAGCAAACAATGTTCCACGTGAGGTCTGATTTTCTTTTCCACATCTCTAAATATGAGATGGAAGCTGCTGCACGGGCTGCGGAACACAGCCAAGCACCTAGTACAACCAACCATCTTCTCCTACGATGCGTATATACGACTTCTTCATGCCAAGGACATTGTCAAAGCCTCAAAGGTTCAACTCTAGAGCATCAAAATGAAAATAACTCAAACCTTAGAGTGCCTCCTTTGTATAACAAGTGATATCTCAAGTGCTTCTTTCCAGCACTAACTGGGACCTGTTTTTCAAGAGAGTGTGGGGAAGGTGTTACTAGACCTGAGAATAAGCGTCTGCATCCCTAATCGGGGCCAAATTCAAAGCCACTGTTGTTCCCCAGCTTGCAGCTGGTGACAGAGCAATCATGTAACAGCACCGGCTCAATCTGTGACTCCTGCAGAAAATCTCAGGGCTATAAAAACAGGGGATGTTACTGAACTCTCCAGGAGGCAGCTCCAACACAGCAAATTAAATGGAAAATTTTTCTCACATCTCTCAACCAGCTTTGATTAAACTCGATGCAAGACAAAGGCTGGAAGGAGCATGCTCACAGCTCCCAGGCAGACAAGGGCAGGTATTCCTCAGCTCCTGCTTATTCCTTGCCACATGCTGAACAGCGTGACCTGGAGATGCATCCCTTGAAACCCAGCCAGACACACCAGCCTTATCTGAACGCTGCTCTCTGTGAAGCCATGCTGGGGTACAAAGGTTCTGCTGCTTCTCTGCGTGCGAAATTATAAGGACTGACCACAGATCCGGTACTCACAAACAGAAATCATCGCATCTGTTCTCTGCAACTACTGGTTTTCACCCCTTATTAGCCAATCCAGTATCCCTAATCACATCTCTTTGTATTGACTATCTCTGTTTGCTTTCTCTTCGCTCGCTGCCTCATGAGTCACTGTCTGTATAACAACTGAGTGGCTTTAAAGTATGTCAACAGCGACCACTCCAAAAGCCATACATTAAAAGAGGTTTGCTCACACACCAGCAAAACATTCTAATCATTCTAATACAGAAGTAGTCTGAAGAACCTCTGCTGATCGTTTCCATTCATGTATGTACACACACAGATGCCAATCGCAGCTGATAATAACACACCTTGACATTGCTAGCACGGGTCTGGCTTATCCCTTGGCACCAGGTAGAGAGAAATATCTTTATTTCCACCTTCCCACGCCACCACAGAGTTACAGTATTTTGCATCCCTGCACGCAGCGAGGCTGCTTCGCTCGCCCTTCTCCGTGATGTGGTGACAGCGGGTGCCTCCCTCCACACGGCTGAGTGGGCGCAGCGGCCGATGCCGCGTGTTCTGTGGAGCAGCCCGTGTTCCCGCAGCTTTATGGGAAAACCAGCTACGTTTCACAGAACGGTTTGGGCCTGAAGGGACCTGACAGCCCACCCAGTCCCACCCGTGCCTGCGGATCGGGGGCTCCGAGCCCCATTCAGCCGTGAGCCCCACAGGGATGGGGCAACCTGTGGCTCTCCCTGCTGCTGAAGGAAGCTGAGGGAAGCTGAGGGAAGCTGAGGGAAGCTTTCCTTCCCAAGCTCTCATCCCAGTCCCCTCTCGCAGCTGCAAACCGCGACCCCCAGCCCAGAGCCCCCCAAGTTTCGAGCACCCGGCATTTGTGGAGCTTCTCCCTGCACGTGCTGGAATACTCCAGCGCCCTCCCAGGCAATTTAGCTTACTGAGGGTGTATGTATCCCTCTTTCTACCTCTTCCCTCAGCTTCTAAGCTCCTTTACCCCGTGAATGGCAGCTGCACAGGTGAAATTCAACCGAACTCGTATTGCCCCGCGGCCCGCCCCCAAGATGGCGGCACCGCCCCCAAGGAGACGGCACCGCCCGCAAGATGGCGGCACCGCCCCCAAGGAGGCGGCACCGCCCGCAAGGAGGCGGCACCGCCCGCAAGGAGGCGGCACCGCCCACAAGGAGGCGGCACCGCCCACAAGATGGCGCCAGTCACGCCTAAAATGGCGGCCCCGCCCAGCCGCGCCGCGATGGAGCCGGGGCGGCTGCAGTACCTGCAGGCGCTCGTCACCGAGTTCCAGGCGACGGAGAGCGCAGGTGAGCGCCGCCGCTCCCCTCCCCTCCCCGCCGCGCCCCCTCCCCGCTGACCCCTCGCTGTCCCCGCAGGCGCCCGCGAGCAGGTCCTGGCCAACCTCGCCAACTTCGCCTACGACCCCGGCAACCACCCGCTGCTGCGGCGCCTCCGCGTCACCGACCTGTTCCTCGACGCGCTCGGAGAGTCGAGCGACGCCCTCGTGGAGTTCGCCATGGGTGCGGGGACAGGGGGGACGGGAGGGGACCGGAGGGGCTCGAGGGGCCCCGCCAGCCTCTCACAGGGCAGCTCTGACCCCTCCGAGCAGACCGAGTTGTGCTCTGAACACGAACAAAGGCCCCAGATCCTAATTGCGAGCGATCCCACGAGATGATAATAAATCTGCGTCTGAGACTCGTGGCTCGGCTCCTCCAGGATGCGGCTGCATCTTATTCAAGTTCAAACACCCCGTGCCCCTCATGCTCTTAGCTGCATTCTCTGTTTTTCTAAAACTGCTGCTATAAACTGCCCGCCTGCGGCCTCGAAGATTATATTCCTTCTCCTGAGGAATGTGCTGGTGGAAAAATCTCTAGAAAGAAACAAGAAAACATTGCCTGGGAAGCGGTTAAGTATTTCCATTGAATCACTGAATGGTTATTTCAGCATTAGAGAAAAGAGATGGGCAGTGAATTTGAATCTTAGCATGGAAAAAGTCGGGGTGTGCAGTTGTCTTGCCTCTGTTGGATGTTTTCTGTTGGTTTCAGGTGGTCTCTGTAACTTGTGCCTGGATAAAAGCAGCAAAGAGGACATCTTGGAGGCGAACGGGGTCGAGCCCATCATCAACTGCCTCTCCAGCCCCAACGAGGAGACAGTGATGTCGGCAGTGACGGCGCTGATGTACCTGACGACGCCGCAGTCGCGCCAGCAGACCACGGCCCTCCCCGTGGTCGAGTGCATGCTGCGCTTCTCCCTCTCGGCAAACAGAAGGCTGAGCAACCTGGCAACCATCTTCCTGGAGGATTACTGCACGCCGCTGCAGGTGGAAGAGGCCAGGAGCCTAAGCAAACACACCGCGGTGGGGATCCCTCTCCCCAGAGACTGACGCTGTCAGAGCGGCTGAGAGGGAGATCTCCCCGTTTTCCCTCTGCTTTTTGCTCAGCAGGCTGAGTGCATCAAGAACAACGTTAAAGAGGGAAATCAAGTCATTCCAGCACTGTGTTTATTTAATAGTGGGCTGTACACCACGACCACGTCAGTTGGGCCGAGCACGCAGTAGAACTGCATGGAAATCTAAAAATGAAGCAGGTTGCCACGTGCAGCCCAGCACCTGCTCACACAAATAACCCTCCCAGCGATGTGGGGGTTTCCTGCTTGGGCTGTTGGGCAGCTCGTATCCTCCAGTTCCTGGATGCTTTGCTCCTCGTCAAGCGATGACTCGAATGGCTTTGAGATGCCACACAAACTTTATTCCTCCTGGGGAAGGCAGTGCCCTGCCCCGTGGTTTATGTTCTCGCCTTTGGTATTAAACGTGCCATCATGGCCAGTGAATCCCTCTGCAGGGCAGGGCCCTGTATCCTAGTAACTGGGAAGTGAAAAGCTGTTTTTCTTTTGTTACCACCAGTGAGAAAGGCAGAGTGAACAAAGGGTTCCTGGCACAGCTGCCTTGTAAAACCTTCTCTTAATAAAGCATTAACTTAAATGCTGTGTAAACAGTTGCATACAAGCTCATAAATATCTCTGCAGTACTCACAGCCTGATTTTTACCCACTCTTACTCCCAGTGGCCAGAAGCCAAAGCCATCTTGGTCTCCCTTCATTTTAGGTCAACAAATGCAAGAGGCAACCCAAAAGCCAGGGGGGCTAAATACATAAAATAGAAAAGTGTTTGGCCTCATTGCCTTTCCAGGCAACATTTCTTCCTAAGATCTCATCTCCCCTGTTGCAGCTGAAAACTGTTCCCCCTTGTCCTGTCCCTGCCCTCCCTGATCCAGAGCCCCTCCCCAGCTTTCCTGGAGCCCCTCTCAGCACTGGCAGCTGCTCTAAGGTCTCCCCCTGTCCTCATACAGGAGGTTCTCCAGTCCTTGGATCATCCTCTGCCCTCGCTACCACAGCTCCGTGTCCTTTCTGTGCCGAGGACTCCACAACTGGACACGGAGCTCCAGGTGGGTCTCAGCAGGGCAGAGGAAAAGGCACTCACTGGGCCACAGTCTCAGGAGCCAGACAGAAGCCTTAATCCATTCCTCTGGTTGTGGGGCTTGCAGAGGAAATACAGTTTGATTATTTTCCTCCTCCGAGGCCCAGGAAACAGGTAGGTGGGATTCCCCTACCACATTCCACCACCCCCAGGTGCAGCAGAGGAGTGGCGTGTTACAGCAAATCCTTCTCAAGGCCAAGCACAAGGCCAGAGCTGCTCCCAAACTTATCTGGGAAGCCAGGGTATTTTTAGCACCAGCTTTCTGGGAGGAGGGTGGCAAAGACACAACCCTGTTCCCACAGACACACCAGCTCTGCCCAAACTCGCTGCATTGGCTCCTCGGGCAGGGAACCCCATGGCCTGGGCTGCCCTCCAGCCCTCCCTCGGCAGGGCCTGGGGGTTTGTGAGGAGCATAAACTTTCATTTCCTCGGTGTTCCCAAGAGAAAACCACAGTTTGGATAAAATGGATTATCTACACCAAACCATGTTCCACACTTTCTGCTCTAGAAGGTAAGAGCAAAGGAAAGTCTTTCTCCAGGGGACGACAGCCCAGGACAGTGCCCTCAAACCAGGTGTAAGAACTCTCCTCCGCTGCAGTAGGGTGAGTTGGTGAAGACCCGAGAACAATGCTGAAAACCAAACACATGAAATAAAACCCACACAGGAAACACTGCTTCAAAATTTCTATATTATTTACTTTTAAGCAACAGTCCAGCTTTGTGAAATTACAACACACACTTTGAAGGATGAGATTTTCTCCTCATGGTCAAGCACCAGCATGATCATGCACAGCATTGAGTCAGTTGTAAAAAAAATGCCCTGTATTTCGGATTTCTCTCTGTGATCCCCTCCACCTTGACAGAACAAAGTCTGAATAAATCCCTTCCCAGCGCCAGGCTGGCGGCTGTGATCATCAGCCCTCGATTTGGCACATACCCTGCTTCGGAGCACTCCAGGATCAAGATTGTATGTGTTTTAAAGGCAGCGCGGTGTACACTAACCACTCGGATTGATATGGCACAGCAGGGCTCAAGGCATTTACCACATGCAGTCGATGAAGTCTTTCAGACACCCAAATCCCACACGTGGAGGAAGGGACTGCTCTCGCTGACCGTGTGCTGGCCCAGCTAACCAGGATTCTAGACCCTAGTAAAGCTACGGGGTTCTACAAATTGTGAGTACAAAAGCCCTCTAAGCACACTTAGAACCGATCTACACCCCTCTGATTAACGTTACTACACTTTGTAAAGCTTTCCCGTACCTATCACTAGAAAACACTCATGTCACTTCCAGCAGATCTGGGGGAAAACACAGGACAGAAGTGGAAAAAACCCTTGATCTCAAGAAAAGATGGAGTACATAAAGTGCTTCTTTGCAACGAAAGAAATTGGAGATGTACAGTCAGGCTCAAGTTGTGCAGTTCACAAGCATGGGGAAAAGAAACAGACACAAGTTCAAAACAGTCAGGAAGGGAAAGGATTAACCAAGGACTAGGCTGGACTTGCCACCGGGTGGATTTCTCCTGGACGGTGCAGGTGCTGGTGCTACTGGGCTGGGAACGGGTGCAGCAGGCAGGGACTTTTCTTCATTCTGACCTGGGGCAGCTTCTACGTCAGCCTCAGTGTTTTCTAGAAGAAAAGAAGCTTTTAAAGCGTGTGATATGGATGGTGACAGCCAGGCGCTTTGCCGGCTGAGACAGATCAGCTCCTCTGAGCTTCCTCTGGCCTCACAGACCCATCAGCGCTGCTGTAACAGCCAGCAGGACGGGCCCTGGCCCTCTGAAGTGTTTTTCAGATCAACTCTGAAGCCTTGCAATTCACTGTCCACATCAGGGGTCACAGTCTCTCCCAGTCACAGGCAGAGGACCCCAGCAATTATATTTTTTTAATGATAAGCAACTTAAGTTTTGTCCCTATTCATCTGTGTGACTACAGCAATAGCTCATGTGTGAGCTGGTGCTGAAACCTGAGTACAGGAGCACCAGGACTTGTAAGCGAGAGCTCAGATTCCAACCCCCATTCCCAATTTCATAAGGAGAGGGAAGAGTTATCCGACACACACTTCTGAGGCTTCACACAGGACAGGGGAACACATGCATGGGTAGGCTTTGATCGTACATTCCCTGGAAAGCACGATAGTTCCATCTATTTTAAACACTTCTGGATAACCACAAGTGGAGACAGGACACAGGAGGAATTCTTCACAGGAAGCACTTTAGATACTGCAGCAAATAACCCAGGTACCTGCTTCATTGACAGTTCAGGAGTACAGCACACGCATTAGCACCTCACACCTTTATGGATCGAGGCCATCAGTTATGAGCCAAAGGCTCAAATCAGCATCGAGCAGCCCCTGATACCTGGTGGGAAGAGTGGAGCGGAGCGTGCTGCCAGCCCTGTGCAGGCTGAGCGTCATCTAACAACTGCCAGCTCTTGCTCTGGAGGATTCGGTAAATAGCTGCACATTTGCCCTCATCGCCACCTTCCTGATGTAGCAGAAATTGGCTGTATTCCCTCTCCAGCTGCAGTCACAGCCACTCCGGCCTCTCCTCACAAAGCAGCTGCACACCTCCCTGCCTTTCTCATCACCTCCCTCTGCTCCTTGCTTGCCTCCGATTCCTCCATTTCAAGGATTACACTCGTGATCCAAGTCCATCCAAGAACTGAAGTGGTAAATGCAACAGGACCAGAGCAAATGTTAAAGTTTTTCCCTTATCTGAAGGAGTAAAATCTCTGAAACAGCCTTGTGCTGTGAACCACTGGAAACTGCGCTGCAGGAACTACAGCCTGTAAACACAAAGCAAGAGCATGGCAGCAAGAGGAATACGTTCTCTTCCCCTTAACAGATGTGATTAATTATCACCTGACACCTACCTGGTGTTTATAATCGGTTACATACAGAAAGTCATTTCCAAATTCAGAACAAATGGTTTTTAATGATGGAAATCTAAAGAATCCAGTTATGATGTGAACTCGTAAGCAGACAACTTTTATCTGGAGGGGTATGCACCTGGCCCCTCTCAAAGCCCAGAGACTGCTCCCCATGTCAAGTACGAGATCACAGGGCAAGGGGTGGGACGTTCACCGCCTCTGTCTGCCACCCCGCACTGCACACTCCTTCCCGAACACCTGCAGTGCAAGTCTAACATCCAAACATTTGCCTGGCCTTCTTATTTCATCTTCAAAAACTTAATTTTTCATCACGGTCACAGCAGGAAGCAACTCTCCTTACTTTCCAGTAATGTTTCTTTTTTAAAATCACTTCCCACATGGACTGACTTAGTACCAGACAGGAACTCCCTTCACTGCCACTACCAGAAACAAACCCAAAGCCAGCAAACGTGATACCAGGGAGGGACTTGGTTCCAAGAGCCAGGAATACCAGCTTGTGCTGAAAGTTTCCATCAGCCCTGCTTTGGCTTCCTTCCACCCCGTCTCCATCTCCTCAGGGCTGCTCGCAGGCTCCCACCCGACCCCACGGGGAGCTGGGTTAAACAAATACCAGAGAAGCTGCAGAGCCCTCAGATCAGGTTACTGCTGGTATCAAACCACAGCCGCCTCCTCGAGGCATCAACTCTGAATGCCTGCAGTGCTAACTAAGATCAGACAGACATGGGAAAGAAACATCGAAGCAGCCTTTACAGTTTGATTAGCCACAGCAATGTTGGACTCCTACAGCAGCAAGGATTATTTTGGGTACAGCTACCACTGCAGAGGTGGTTAAAACCATCCTGGGAAACTTCAGCCCTCCCAGAAGTCTCTTCAGGACAGGAGCTGCTAATGGCTTTGTGTTCTCCCCCAGCTCCTGGGTGTTGAAAGTCGCACTTATGAAGTACAGGTCAGCACCTCCCACCAGGAAGTTGGCTGTTCTTATGGCAAATCCTACAAACGAGAGATTTCCAGCCTCACAGCTAGAAAAACCACTCTGAGGTGAACCCATGCTGCTAGGGGAAATGCCCATTTCCATGAAAAGGGCAAGAGCCAGCATTTAAAAGGGACAGGAACCCAGCAGCTCGTTAACAACAACACTTTGAGATGCAGGAGCTGGAGCTGATGTTTCTGTGCATGTAGCGTTTGCTGTGTGAGAAGACAACAGGAAGGAAGTAAAGAGCTAAACTAACACCCCCTATGCTGACCGTACTCTTCAGTTATCAGTTACTGTCAGTCACTGAACATTTTGTGACATGAGATCCAACTTACTTCTAGGGCTTAAATCCTGACACCGGCTGCTGCTGGCAAAATAAACAAACAGGACTGTTCTCATGGTTAACCTGATGGCTACAGGCACTCCCCCATTTCATTCCACACCCTCTGAAGTAGTGAGGTCGCTTTACTGACTCGATGGATCAAACTCTCCTTATACCTGACCATTTACACACCCTGCACCCTCCTTATTTCAAAGCGCCTGACTGCAAAGGGCTGTTACTGCAAGAGTCTGAAGGAGTTACTCACCGGAAGCTTCACCACCAACATCTCCTCCCTGGAAGAGAGAGAGAAACACGTGATATCACACACAGCACAGGGCAATCCCCCTCCATCGAGGGCACTCGACACTCCGTGCTATGAGCGAAGTGGTCACACGCTGCTGTCCACCAGCCCCTCCTGGCAATGGACCCAGTGAAGTTTTCAGACCCTCAGCGAGCTCTTAGGGACAGATACCGGAGCAGCGCGTGGGGCCTGCAGATTAACATCACGGCTTTGTAAGCACCAGTTCTCACACAGCAACTCAATTCATTTCACCAGCTGTTGGGTAAACTCACCCAGTGTCCTTTTACAAGTTTAAACAGACAAGCAGGACAGAAGCGATCCCGATGGCCTCAAACACATGGCACGTGTTATTCCCACACTGGGAAGGAGGCGGGTGGGCAAGAACAATTTATTATTTTCCTGCCAAGCAAGAAAGTTACATGGGAAGCAACGAGCAATAGTTCAGTGTCCTGCCTTTCCTCCCCACACCAAATGTTTATCTGTTAGCAAGGCCAACAGTGTTTACTCTGTCCAAGATAATTAACTCCACTTGCAAATCTTTAGTGATAAAAGTTTCCTTCACTACATAAACAACTAAACATTCTTCTTACTGAATCTGTTCACAGGCTGCGACTTGACACAAAGACACAGGAAGCCTTTCAGCAGCAGCCAAGGCATGAGGCTCTCCCAAGCTTCCTAGATTTGATATTGTTAATTACACAGTGAAACGACAGTGCTCGGGATGTCAATGCATAAAACTCACAAATACATCGCCTTCAGTCTCAGGTGGGGGCACAGGGCATTAGCTCCAGCCTCTGCTGTTTGGAGCTGAAACTACTGCATAAAATTACAGTATCGCACATTGGAATAATCTGCTTGCAAGCCAAGTTCCACAATATTTAATACAATTAAGTAGAAAACAGAATTAGACTAAACGGTTTATTTTTGTTTTCTGCAGTAGCAGCTATAAAATTTATCTCATTTATATTTTCTGCAACAAACAACAGTTTTGTGGCTCAAAGCACCCGTTAATAACAAAATGGGTTAAAGTGATTATTTATGTCAATTACCAAAATAAAACTTGCTGTTTCTAACCCATGAGGCAAAAGGCACCTGCTGCAACATTGAAGGTCAATGCTGAAGCACACAGTTGCAGGCACGGCTGAAGCTGGATTCCACACGGCTTCGTTACCATCTCACCCAGGAGAGGAGTTAAGAGCTGTACAAAGTGTGGGCCTCTTGGAAAAATCCAGCCCTTGTCAGCAAACTGCAAGACTATTGTGTGGAAAAGAAAACCTTCAGGAAAAGAACAGCTCAAAATCCTACAACGCTCCCAGCCGTGTGAAAATGGGTGATAAAGCCATCGCACAGAGCACAAATTGTCTCCTTATCAGGTTCCTGGTAGTTAACATACTGACCTTGGGATCTACAGAGTCTCCATAGTTTGCTTCAGTTGAGCTGCTCCTTTGTGGTCCAGAGGATTCAGAGTCTTCTCTGATTTCACCTGGCTTAGCCCCTACAAGCAGAGATTGTTTCTAATTAGGTTGTGAGATGCACTTACTGGGAAAGCAGATCACAAATAGTCAGCGGTTTGGGTGGTTTTAGGCATTTTTGTTCGTTTTTTTAAATTAAAGCTTGAGTTTTTCTAAGAAGCCCTGGTGCTTCAGATAGCGTCTCACAAATCACTCCTGCAGCCGAGGGCGTTGCTTGCACAGATGGAACCCAGGGTCCCAAGGCCATCGGCACTGCAAGAGCTCTGAGGATAGGGAAGCTTAATCCCAGCTGCGAGCACAACACAGGGCTAAGCTTCCCCTGATTAATCAAGGCCAATCAGTGCTGCTCCACACACTCAGACACGAGTTTGCCTTACTCTGACTGATTAACTTGGAGAAACTGCATCCAAAATACCGTTCCCTTACAACAGCTATGCCCAAGACTTGCATAAAAATCTTCTGGAAGTAACTCAAAATGAGAAATAAAAATCTCCCATGCAAGCAAACATCATTACAGCCCTAAACTACCCAGGGGGAAGCGAGTTTCAGGTCCTATCCTGAGCCACCAGCAGCTGCAGGCTGACAGAAGAAATGAATCAATGCAGACCCGCAGACCTGGGAACAAAGCGCTGGGTCCTTACCTGCTGGTTTAGCCCAAGAAGGAGGGTTTTCCTCAGGAGTGCCAAAGATGCTGGATGCCATCTTGTTCCTTCGCACAGGCTGTTCCGTTGGTTCGTCAAAGCCCAAGGAGAAGTTGGACCCCCCGCCCGGAGGACGCAGCACTCTGGAGAGAGAGTCAGCGTTACCTCACACATACCAGACTAAGATGCGCTCCAGCACCTGAAACGAGACCACTAAGTCCAGAGATCGCTGCTGGTCCTCGTAATGGGCACTCACAAGGGCTAAACTCTCTCAGGTAGATGAGGTCCTGAGGGACATGGTTTAGTGTTTGATAGGAATGGTTGGACTCGATGATCTGGTGGGTCTCTTCCAACCTGGTGATTCTATGATTCTCCAAACAGCCACGACACAAGATGACTGCATCACACACTGGCTTTTACCAAAGGACACCAACTGCTGCGTCTCCAGCGCAGTGCGAGCTGGAGAGGCGAGCCCCCTGCCAAGCACCCAATCCCCACAGCTTCTTTCTTTAGCAACACTTACAACAATAAAATACCCCTGCACTCTGCCGGTGCCCTTGACTTGGTGTCAACAGGAGCTGCTGTGAGCAGTCAGAGCCAACAAAAGGAGGACATGGGCACATCCCGTTCCAGCTGTTTGAGGAGCACCCCACGGAGGGGAACAGGAGTTTCCAAACTGGCAGCACAGCAAGGACTAAAGCTTGGCACGAGCTGGAGCACTGGGGGCTGCAGCCTTGATTTGTTCCATCAAAAAAAATCCCTCAAGCCCACAGCGTGCCACCAGACGAGACTTAAAAGGTTATTAGGAAAAACACATGTATGAAGCTCCAGTTCTACAACCCAAACCTAACCATCTCCCATTACAACAAAAAGCCTGCACAGTGCTTCGTGAGCTGTATCACGGTTTCCTTTCCAGCCTTCACACATAAACCAAAATTAACAGCAATGAAAGAACTGAAATGTCATCTTTTTTCATATCTCGTTTTCTCTGTCATTAGATGTTTTCCACGTTACTGTGTTTACTGAAGAGAAAAGCCAGAACAAAAGGCCACAGGAGAACTGTCATGACCCCTGGAGATGCAAGTGCTCCAGCAGAGCTGGGCTTTCAAGACATCCAGCTCATCCCAGTAAGACAAGAGAGAGCTTGGAAAAGCACACGCTTCCTCTTCTCTTCAAATCAAATCGTTTAATAGTTTGAACTTTGCAACAGAAAGAGGGCACAGTTTGTTAATGCATCAAACTAGGAATCCAACACCAAGAACACGTCCGATTTCACATCATCACAACCAGCACCCAGATTCCTTCAGACCTCACAAAGGTGTCTGGCACAGGTCTTCAGCGTTACTCAACTAGCAAACTACTTCTCTGTACAAAATTCTTCTCCCAGTACCTCATTAGCAATGCCCAGCTGCTAACAGGAGGATCCCAGCCAACTGTAGAATGTGTTTTAAAAATCCACAAACGTTTTTATGCCTTGCTTTGTCTCCTTTCTGAACTGAGGGCTGTGGTACCAGGAATCGCTCCGTTATGCCCTTCCCCAGAGCAAATGCCCCATAGAGCAGGTTTATTATCTGAGTCGCATCTATTGCACTTACTGATTTGAAGAACAGCCTGTTCCAAGAAAGGGTTATTCCCACATCTTGGATCACTTTTATTTTACCAGAGTAGTGAAACCAGCACTCTCTTAACAGCAGTTTCCACTGACAGACTTAATGCAATTAACAGAAGAGCCAATTGAAGAGAAAAAGCCATCACTCAAACTGTTAAAGAGAATAATCCCTCCTGCCAACCTCAGAGAGAGGCTGAGATTGCAGGAGAAGCCTCCCAGCCCCGAGATGTCGTAACGTGCTTCATCAAAGCCACATTTAACACTGCGAGCAATGAACTGCTCTTAAATTGCACCCGATACCCAGCAATCCAGACTGGAAACACATACAGCTCCAGGACACAGAAAAAAAGCTCCTGTAAAAAGCATAAAGGTTGGTTTTTTGGTTTTTTTTTTTTTTTGCTTTGTTTAAGTGCATCCTTTTGGCGACCAGGCTCTCGCAGAGAAGCCCAGGGAGGCGGTGGAGCCCCCACCCCTGGGAGGGGGTCACAGACAGGTGGAAAAGGCGCTCGGGGACGGTTCAGGAGCAGAGAGGCGCGGCTGGATTTGAGGATCACAAAGGGCTTTTCCAACCGAGCAATTGTACGACCCCAAGCTCAGCGCAAAGAGGAATCATCCCCTTTGTCAGGTCAAACCCTCCCAGGAACAGGCACCACAGCCTGGAAACCCCACAGGGTCGCGTCCGAGGCGGCTCCCGCAAGGGTCCCTACCTGCCCAGCCGCCTTTGTTCCCAGCCCGCAGCTCCCCCCCGCCCCAAGGCTCCCGGGAAGGGGCTCCCCCCCCACCCCGGGGGGCGCAGACAATGGATCCCAGGCCGCACCCAGGGCGGGGCCGGGGCTCGGGCCCCCCCCGAGGCCGCCTCCCCTCTTTGTTCGCAGCGCCGCGACTCCCCCCACCCGCCACGGCGGGCACCGGCCGCCCCCTCCCCACTCCGCCCCCGCCGCACCTGGAGCTGTTCCTGCCGCTGGGGTCCATGCCCGAGAAGGTGGTGGTGGTGGTCATGGCGGATGAGGCGTGAGGGGAAAAGACAACGGGATCCGGGGAGCGGCAACCGCCGCCTCAGCCGCTACCGGACCACCTGCGGCCGCGCCCGCCCGGCAGCGCCTTATATACCCGCCTTAAGCCCCGCCCTCTGAGGCTCCTCATTGGCGTGTTCAAACCCCGGCCCGAGTGCCCATTGGCCCACTCTGACGCCGCTCTACCCTTATCCCCGCCCACTTCGCGCATCACTGTTTGATTGACAGTGCCGATAGCCAATGGTCGCGCGGCGGGCGGGGCACCTAATGGCTGAGGGCGCTGCCCATCGAGCTGCCATTGGCTCAGCCGTGAGAGAGCCCAGACAAAGTGGTTGCATTGACTGTTCAACTTAAACCTCCCCTGGTGGAGCTTGAGGCCATTCCCTCTCGTCCTGTCCCCTGTCACTTGGGAGAAGAGCCCAGCTCCCTCCTCTCCACAACCTCCTCTCAGGGAGTTGCAGAGAGCAATGAGGTCTCCCCTCAGCCTCCTCCAGGCTAAACAACCCCAGCATTCTCAGCTGTTTCTCATAAGTGAGGTCTCCCCTCAGCCTCCTCTTCTCCAGGCTAAACAACCCCAGCATTCTCAGCTGTTTCTCATAAGGCCTGTTCTCCAGCCCCTTCCCCAGCTTCGTTGCTCTTCTCTGGACTCACTTCAGAGCCTCAACGTCCTTCTTGTGGTGAGGGGCCCACAACTGAACCCATGATTCAAGAAGCAGACTCACCAGTGCTGAGTAAATGTGAGAATTATCTCCCCACATGGTGGATTCCTCCACATTATTCCATCCATCCCTCCCAGTCTGCGCTAAGAACAGCCTTTTTACTACCTCAAAACACTTTTCTTTAGAAAATATTTATTTTTCAGTTGGGAAAACATGGCCTTTTTCGTGTTGCTTCACCACTTGAGGAGTTCAAGTGTCTGAATTATCTCCAGCCTTAACAGTAACACAACCCAGGGAAGAGCTGAACTGCTAACACTTCACAAACAGGACCACGGTTATTTTATTTTCTCTCATCTAGGATCTACTAAAAAAATATTGTGTAAAAATCCCCCCCCGGTCACTATTCAGGTCCCTGGGGAATTCTTTGTTGCATCACATCTTTCAAGAGGTAGATTAAAGCGAGATTTTTAAGTAACATGACACAGTTGTTTTAATTCTATTATCCCTTAGGCCTGGGCATTAAGAAGGCAAATGACACCTACTCGCGTACAGGTGAGCATCCGCTCTCTCGGGAACCTTCAGAAGTATTCTGTCATCTGAATGCTTTTCATTCAAACCCACAGGATTTGACTCTTAAATTTGTACCCCTGAGACATGTGCAGCTGTCTGTTAGAGTCAAGATGAAGAAAAACCCGTTCCCTCTGCCAAAGCCAGTTTTAACACGCAGCTTTTAAATTCTGCACCTTCCGCATTTCCAAGGGACTGCGCTGATCTCAGCCCTGACTACAGGATACCCTGAATAAAAGCTGCTTTGCTGATTATTTCCCTATAACAAGATCAAAGGGTTCATGAAGGGGACTACAGAAACTGGGCTTATTATCCCTCCTAGGATGATGACATTTGACCAGAGTGATCCTCAGCAGCTGTTTGGAAACCTCGGACACCAAACAATTCCACCTGTTGTTGGAATTCCTCCAGCAACGAATGCAAAAAGCATCTGGAAGTCTGAACAAGACTCCAGAAATGCAAGGGTTAGGCAAGGAGAGATACCAGCGGTTTGAGAGCAAGCCTCAGCCTGGCCATCCTCCCAGGACCGAGGGTTCTTCACGCCGGCCTCTGCTATTTATGGCAACCACAAAGTACTTGCTTTTATTCCAAGCATAGTACAAAAAAGGGTGTTTTGATTGTCTTCTCTTCTTTCCTCAATTCATTCACAGCTGAAGGTAAAAAGCAAGCATCAGCCGATAAATAATCCTTGCTACAACTGGATTTGCAGCTGTCAAGGATGTTTTTATCTGAAGCAATGCATGGTGGAAGTTCAGAAGACCAGTATCCCACAGACTCACTGGCCTGTCCGACCAAGCAGGCACCGTGAGCTGCACAAGCTGCTTTGGTGCCTCACCACATCTTCCTCTGAAGTCTGTCCCAGCGAGTTACCATCTGGGAGAGGCTCCAATCGCTGCATCCACTCCTCGCGAAGCTGCAGAGATGCAGCTCTGAACAGGGCGGGCAGCTCATGCTGTTCTTGTCCAGTCACCCAGTGTTACCAAGCCTGGCAGTGTCCTCCTCAGTGGAAGAACAGACAAGTATCACTGGAAATGAGCGTCCTGACAGAACCCTCAAAGACCTCCTTTCATTCCACCTTTGTCTTGTCTGAGTTCGCCCAAACTGTGAGGTTTTCTTAATCGAGTGACCCACCAGCTGTGCTGTAATGAGACCTAAGGGCCAGATGCTGAGAGGGGGTTCCAAGCCACCAAAACCAGCACAAGATTCACCACCAAGGGTTCCACTCTTCCCATTGTCCCTGTTCCCGCTGCAGCTCTCGCCAACCTGACACTTCTGTCTTTCTAGAGCCCCACCAGACCCTCAGTGCTGCCGGGATCTCTGCCAAGCGCAAGCCACCGTTCCCACAGCCCCACCAGTCCAACACGATCCCACCCGCACGAGCTGTAGTTCTTCAGAGGAGAGGAAATCTCTTCCCCTCACAGGGACTCAAACCATTTCATAATCACAGCTGGGCCTCCCAGCATCTCCGGGTAGGACTGAGACCACGAGTCCCGTGCTGCTAGAGAAGAAACCAGCAAATCTCCAATTAAGCACCTTGAAGGCCAAAAACCAAAAACAGTAAACGGGGATCAGAATCCAGCCTTTCATCTCCTCTTTCCCCTCACACCCCTAACCACCAAGGAGAAGGGCTGCACTACCAACACATGCCAACACCAAGTACGAAAAAGCAAAATAAATTAGAGGATTACATTATTCACCATCAGCACACATTCAGTTTGGCAACCGGTTAACAGCCAGAATGAACAAACCTCAATAATCCAGAGAATTAAGTGTATTAGATTACTGGGGTAATGTAATGTAAGAATCATTCAAGCTATTTAAACGCTTTTGGAGCCTCTATTATTACCCCCCAGCAGTCCCTCCCACCAGTGACACAACTGTATGGAGAAGCGGCCACAAGCTAAAATTCTAATAACTATCCTTCAGTTTATTGTTCACTTCCAATTTAATAGATGATGGTCAAGGAAACATCTAGTTTTTCATTTTCAGCTTTGAAAACAAATTGCTATTCCTTAGGAATTCAGTTCTTTCTGACTAAAGCACTGAAAGTTATTTCTTTGAGCCTGTCACATTACTCTCCTTCATTAATTTTGCAGCAATGGTCACAAAAGAGCCAGAACCCAAGGACAGCACTCCTGTTACATCATCTGACCCAGAAGTAAGGGAGTGGAGGCTCTAGGAAAGACTGTTCATGCCAGAAAATAACCTGGCTTTGACCATAACCTTTGCGGAGGCCGTGTCTGTTGTGCCAGCGCAGTTATCTGGAAGCAGCAATCACCTCAGCACTAAAACACAGGGTTTTTTTCTGTTGAAAACTCCTCCATATGCCCGTACGAGGGCATCTCTCCCATCACCCCTCAGAGCATTTCCTACACTCCTGGCAGTTCAGTGTGTTCCGTTTCAGAGCAGCCTCGTGCTCTCAAACACCGATCCTCCCAGCCCTACCAAATGGCGGTTCTCCCCACCCAGGGGCTGATTTTCAGGTCTTACAAAGAGGGTTCCCCCAAAACCAGCAAGTGCTCCTCCCTTCAGCATCCGCTGGAATTCTCTCCAAGCCTCATCTCTTTACAAGATGTGAGAAACGGACTTCAGGTGATCAACGTCTCGCCATTTTTAACAGCCTGTTGTTACATACCAGAGAGAATTCCAAATGATGCCGAAGCACGGAGGATTTCCAGGGCTGCCAAATCAATTCCAAGGCATAACCCTAGGGTTTCCATTTCTGCCCAGGAGAACTTTGGTGAACTAATCCAAATTCACATGAAATGACCTCATTTTAGCAGTGGAACGTTAGGGTACAAGAACTGGCTCAGAACAGATGAAGCCCCACGCTACTGGTTCAGGAAGTTCCGAGGTTGTTTTTGAAAGCTCTGTACCTGTCACTGCACCAACATCACCTCAGGAAAGAGAGAACAGCAGGCAAGAGCCAACAGGGCATCTGGGGCTGAAAAAAAGCTGCGCGTAGGGAGACCTCGCCCATTCTTCAGAAAGTAAAGCAAGTCCAAACATCTGTTTTGGCCAAACCAGATAAAGGCAGCATTCCCCGGGGAGCAGCCTTGGCATGACACTAAGCTGAGAGAACTGTTACCAGCGGCCTCGCGCGGTGGAGCCACAAGCTCTCCAAAGCAGAGCAATGCACTCCATGTCCCACCAACCACACATGCTGATATAGATTCCCCCTCCCCCCTTGCTTTTTCTAGGCCTTTGTAGGTTTGGATATGAAAATGTGTGTTTGCTAGATGGAATTCCAATCTCACAATAAAGTAGGACAGTCTGCAAGATACAGAGTGAGTTCTGCTCAGCAGGATTCCCTAGAACTCAGACAATGGCACACAGATCGTATTCTCCAGCTACAGAGTCAAATGCCACTACAGAAACATGCTACGTTTCTTCTGTCCCCAGTAGATGCAATTACTGTAACATCAGAAGTGTTAAATCCACGACAGAACTCAATCATTGTCCACCAGCTGAACGCAGAGCAAAGCCCTCCCGGCTCCAGCCCTCGCATGCAGTAATCCCTTCTGGAATCAACCGCGACAAGAACTACCAACAGAGTCAGCTCTGCTAGCCAGCTCACAACTGAAAGGGCACAAACATATCACAAACACTACAGAACACGAGAACATTCCCAGGAGACCAGAGAAATGAGGAGCTGCTGAGAAGCCAGGTAAGTAACCTCCCCTGAACACTCACAGGTTTCACCACCACTGCTGAACATCCTCGTGAGGAAACTGAGAACAGCTGCCCTGTGGGAGAGACGTTAAACATCGCTGTCACTGGCTCCCTCCGGCCCTTCAGGCCCATTCCCTTTCCAGCAGGAACACCACAGCGGGAAAGCAGCACCTGGAATCCCCACTGCCAGAGCTAAATAAACCCACTACCAGAGCTACATTTTTTATTTCTGCGTTACAATTCCAAGTGGCTCCCTTGTCACACCACGGCAAACTGGTTAACAACAGTATTTGCTCTCTTTAATGTTCACATCAAAGAGCATTCAAAGAGTCTGAAATAAGCTGCTCTAACAACATCCATGTTTATGCTGAAGACTTGACAAAAAGAGCTCAACTCAAAGGCTTGAGGGAGCAGCCTGGCAGTTGGGCTCATGGAACACTTCTGGCCTGGCAGAACATATTCACACACACAAAAATACCCAAACCCAAAGACAAAACTGCCTTTCGTTTCCAGTTCCTCCACTGCCTGACCAAGGTCCCAGGGAAGGCTTTTGGTTCCAACGATCCCGACTGTAAGCGAGGATCACACTTACTTACCAGGTTGGAAGCTGAAAATTGAGAAGCATGAAGTGCTGAGTACTGTTACACCACAGAAAAAAAAAAAAAAAGAGAAAACTGGTTATTTTAAACAAGAAGTTTATTTAAACAACAAGACGCTTTACTTGAAGGGAAAACTATCTAGGAACATTTGTTTTTTAGAGTAATTTACCCCTACTTAGACAGAGATTGCTCTACATGTAACAGCTACGTACAAAAAAGTTATAAAATTGTCCTTGGTTTTACAATGACAAAAGAAAAACATTGAAATTATCCAATCAAACAAAGTATGCAAGATTTTTGTTTTTAACAGTGAGAGCAAAATAACTTACTGGAATAAAAAGATAAAAGTAGAAGGAGCATGCCACTAATGGAGAGAGGGGCATTTTCACAGAACCAGTTTGTTTTCCCACCCCATCTCCATTAAATGTTGATCAAAACATACCATTGGCCATTTACTTAAAAAAAATATGCATTATGTCTGTGCACATACACCAGTTACTTTATGTACAATAAAAGAAATAGGAAAAATCAGAGAGAAAAGAGAGAAAACTATGCTGCAGTAGTCAGAATGTGGCTGAACCAAGTCTCGTTTGTCTAGCTGTGAGCGTGTCGCCTGTGGGAGCACAGTTCTGGAGAAGAAAGTAGCAGGTTCTTTTGTGTGTGTGTCTGTTTCAGTAAACTCCTCCTGTTTGCTGCTGGAACACGTCAATTGTATCTTCATCCTCCATTTCCAACTGCAGCAGGAGAGAAAAAAAAGGTGTTCAGCTCTTCTCAGGTACCACTGTAGGCAGGGTTGTTCTTACACCTCCTGTCTTCACATTTACTTTCTGAAGCAGACCGGCCCCACTCCCCTCCACCACCACTTTGTGCACTAACTTACCTCACCGAACACAAAAGCAAAGAAAAACAAACTACATGGGAAAACAAATGTTGTGATAGCTGTCATCCTGCAGTGGACCCTGGTATAACTTCAGTATAACTCACTGATGAGAGAAAAGCATCCTGTTGGCTCAACTGTCAGTATTCCAAATCACAAAGTTGCCTAGACTGTGACCATACAAGGCACATTCTTTGCAGCAACGGCTTTGAAAATACAGATTTAGCATAAACTTCCTACAATAATAAAAAAAAAGGTCCTTTATTTTCTAACAAACGCCTCTGAAACACATCCAGAACTGTAGCACATGGGAAGGCTGATTAAACACAGCGATGAGTGGCAGTGCAGCTCAAGCCCCAGTGAACCCTTCTGCTCATGGAATGAATTTCGCTTTAACCAGTTACAAACAGACAATCCAAATTGCATTCAGTCATTTTATGCTGCTCAAACAGAGCTTCACATTACAAAAAACCAGAAATTACTTCTGTATTACGAATGCAAGTTTGCAAACAGGATCTCTGATAACATCCTGCAAGCTTTAATAAAAAAATAAAGCCACTGCATCAGGAAAAAATCAATTTTTAACTTACCAACTGCACCTCAGAGCCACGACTCAACCAAGTGACAGTTTTACAGACCCATCTCTTTATGCTACACCCCATTTTATCACCACAGTGATCCAGACTTATTATGCAAAACACTAAGCAAGTCTGAGACTCCATTTCTAACAATTCTAAACTAGTTAAATCAAAATAAAGGCAAGACAAGGTCACATTCTACCGCTCATCCACACAATCACAGCAGTATTTTGTACGAGACGGAAGCATCGACTCCTGCAGCATGTTTGAAACGCGGCCCTTCAGCCCAGCCTCTGCCGCTTACCTGTGCAGGTGTGTCTGTTTCATTAATTGGCTGCCCATCAAACCGGAATCTGATTTGCCTCATCGACAACCCCTGGACAAAGAGAAGGAATGCAAAGGGAAGTTGAGTCTGGTGTGAAAGCACCGGCGAGCTTTCTCCCAACGGCACCGTTCCTAAGGCGGGACGCAGCTCTCTCTCTCGCCTCCTGCACTGACTCCCAGGCACTGCACTCCAAGCCCTCACACTCCAGCTCCTGTGAACAATTGCACTGCGTCCAGCAACCCAAGAGAAGCAACAGTGCCCCCACCGACTGCGAGTTCTCAGAGCCGCTTCCATACAGCGCCCATCCCAAAGGCCAGGATTCTTGTGGTGCTTTGGAATAGCCACAATACTCACTCAAAAATTAGGTGCACCTCTTTGGGTGACACCTGACAAGCAGGAACACTCAACTCTCCTTTTCAATCTCCCCAACAGCAAAGCTGTTCCAGTGTGCTTCCCAGAAATGCAACCCCCACCTCTGTCCTCGCAACAGTGAGGAGCAGGCAATGGCCACTCTGACCATCAATTCCTACCAACACAAAATGAATTTATCAAGGTTTCTCCACACACACACAGTTGGAACTCTCAAAAAACACAGGAAACATTGACTTCCAGAAGCTGCTCTGTTTCAAACCAGCATTCCTCCAGCACAGCAGCCCCTCTGCTGGCCTCGCTTGAGCCCCCAGACTGGAGAAGCTACCTGGACAGCAAGAGCCCCTTCCACTAACACATGCCTCCCATCCACACCGCGCTCTGCATGAGGATGAGCGCAGCCAGAACCAAGAACCTCGGCAGCTGCTTCTCTCCCAGTTCAATCTGCTCTACAGCATCTCAAACACAAGCAGCCTGGTTGGATTTGAGGTAAATCCACTGGAATGCACGGTGCTGCCTTGGCTGCCCCCTTGGCACCTCAGAACTGGAGAAGCAGCCTTCCCTCAGCCATGCAAGAGCAGAGCTAATGTACCAAACGAACCTAGCAATGACTTCTGAGAAGCTATTTGTCAGGGAAAAATATTCTAATAAGGAACATGAGCAAAGTTTTTGGTACCACTTGGTAGTTCCTACCAAAACGCCATCTGCGGCGCAACAAAGGCCGTGTGGTGCTTGCTTAGAGCATCGTCTGAAGGAAATCGCGTGGCTGAGCCTCATGGCAGCAGCAATCGCTGCGCGGTAACATTTGGTGTGAGCTGCTCTCTCCGACACTCTGTTTCTTAAAATACACATCTCCCGATCCAAGAGCGTTGGGTTTTTGCAGGTTCCTGACAACTTTCTGAGCTGCATAAATGCTGAGAACACACCGAGAACCTGCGCTGTGGTGGGATCAGCATCCACATCTATATGTTCTACGGATGATTTTTTCCCCTACTTTCAATAATCAGAGAGTCTTGGTCTTCTGAACACGGCATTCAAGGTTTAGTTAGTTACTTCCATTTCAGGTCTGTACAGGCAATACATGATTTTCACTCATCAAAGCTGCTGAATTCTCTCCTATATGCAGCCTCCACCTCTCCAAAATTAAATCTAAAGTCCACAGTTTAAAGATGTTAAGGCTAGGAAGACAAACAAAACCTGACTTCTCGAGACACGTGGTACAAACAGTTACACATGGTTTGAGAAGGAAGCACCAAAGACATCTTAAAGACAAGTCCATCTCCACAGAAACAACCTTTGGATGCCTACCACCTTAAAACCATTGTCAGAAAAAGGTTTCCCATTCTGAAGATTTATTATGTTTTCTCCTCCAATTTCCACCTGTTTTTCTGCTGTTGCTTGCTTTGTTTTTTATTTTAAGCAGCGTAGAAACTGAAGTGGAAGGTTTTAAAATCTTAATTTTGAGTGGGGTTTTTTTTCCAAGTAACTGAAGAATGAACGATCCTTCCAAAATCATCCTTCCCAGAACTTTACAGACAACTGACCAAACCTCAAACTCCCCAGAAGAGCAAGAACTGCACCTCACATTGGGAAATTTGTGATTTGCATGCTGCAATGTGAGTTTGACAATGTGAGTGTGACAGAGGCAGGAGAAGGGAGCTCACAGCTTCAACACTCACTCATTCCTCCGCAGAGCATATCCATATGTTCAGCAAGAGATGATTTTCCCAGTCTTTATTTGTGCAGCAAGGGCGAAACCAGAGACGTTACACTAGTCTGCATGCAAATTAAGAGACTGTTTGCCTTGGTGGTGAAAGTTACCTCAATATTTCATACTAATTTTATTGTATTTGATGGTATCGCTGAATGGTTGTGTTTTAAAAAGCCCTTCTCCAATTCCAAATGCTTTTGTAGAGATGGAACTTTTTAAAGGCAGTCATTAAAAAATTATGGAGAGCAGAGACCAAATGTTCCTCATCAAAAACTCCAGAGGGGAGTGCTGAAAGCACCACGCTCATACAGGTACGTTTAACACTGGCAGTGGCGCCCGCAGCCCAGCAGGACTGCAGCTGCAGCTCCCACTACACCAGTAAAATACATTTTTTTTTGTCCTTCAGAGGATTAACTCGACAACCAGGCCAAGAGAAAAAAAAAATAAAGCTCATCATTAAATGCACAAGCTGCTTCCCGAGCTGGACAAGACATTTTTAAACCCTGAAATACTGACTGATACCTACATATTGATACAATACTAAGCTGATAAGCCAGAAGTCTCTGACCAGACCAAGAAGTTACTCAGACTTACAAAAACACCCCCCATTATCACTCAACTCCCTGTCCTGAACTCCCGCTGCAGGTTCCCTTTCCCACCCTGGTATTTCTGAGCAGCAGAGTAAGCGTTGCCTCCCCAAAGCCCACACCTACGGCGGGGATTTCAGAGACAACAACAGAGCTTTATTCCACCCCGTTTCCAGCCGCTCGGCTCCATCACAGATCCCAGGAACAACGCGCCTTCCCCAGCACAATTAGTCTCTGTTCAGCCTTTATCACTTTGCACATTTCCAAGGTTTGCGAGCTCCTGCGTCCCTGCAGAGCCCGCTCTCCCCCCACCCCGCCTCTCCCGAGGCCCGTCCCCAGCCCTACCTGTCGTTCGCAATAGGCTTTCATTAGTTTGCTAAGTGGTGTGTGCCTCTTAATCTTAAACTGCACCACAGACCCATCTTGCCCTGCCACCTTCAGATTAATGTGGTCATTGTTTTCAGTCTTCACTCCTTCCTGTTGAGGAAATAAAAGAAAAAAAAAAAAAAAAACAACAACATTTTTTAAAAGGTGTTTAACGAGAAGCTAGCATTTTACCAAAGTGCAACAGGTCATTAAAAAGGAGGCAATAAAGATATTACAGCCGTTTCTCAACTTTAAACTTTGAATTAGGAAATAAAGGTCAGTACTTTTTATTTGAAAACAGAGTGAAAAGCCACACAAGAGAAAAAAAATATAATTTTTGAGAACGGGTAACATGCATGTAGCAGTGAGGAGTCACCAGGCCAGCTGTTTTACAATGAATTTTAAGTTCTTTCTCTAAAGGGCTCACTAATAGTGACGCGCTGCAGGTCCCAGTCAAGGAATGAAGGAATTCACGTTACTACAAGCGCGGTCTCAGCCACCATCCAGCCTCCTCCTGCACCTCCAACTTTCTCCGATCAGCTGGGGCACCTCTCAAGCAAACTTCCACACACTTTTAAGAAGGCCGCGCTGGGGAAGGTGCCCAAAGCCGAGAGGAACGGAGCTTTCTCCTCCAGAAAGAGGGATCCCAGCGGGGTCCCGTTCGCACCTTTGTGTCCCCGGGGAGCCACGCGGCGGCCCCCGTTGTTGTTTCACCGCCTTGAGGCCCCGGGGGGCGGCACGAGGCGGATGAGGAGCGGACCCCCCCCCACCTTCGCCTTCCCCGCGGCCGGGGGGGGGGGGCGGCACAGAACCGAGCGATCCCCGCGGCCGGAGAGGAGCGATTCCCCTCGCGAACCCACAAGAGAAGGAGAAGGAGTGGGAGGAGGAGGAGGAGGGCGAGGAAGGCAGCAGCCGGGGCCGGGCCTCTGCCGGCGCGGGCGGCCTCCCCGGGNGCGTGAGGGTTACACGAGGCGGGGAGTAGGGGGGGGTCTCACCTTGGGCTTCTCGTCGGCCATGGCGAGTCGGTGGGGGAGCGGGCGCCTCACAAAAAGGAGGGGGGGCGGACAGGGCCGAGCGCGGCGGCGGCGCGAGCGGCGAGGAGCGAGGGGAAAGGCGGGGGGGGCCGGGGAGCGCGCACGCAGAGGCGCGGGGACGCGCTTGGGACCGTGCGTGCGCGCGCCCGCGCCCGCGGAGCCCAGGCCGGTGTGAGGGGGGAGCGCGCGCGCTCCAGCCGTTACATAACGCGCGGGGCGGGGCGTGCGCGCGACACTGTGCGCGCGACACCAACCCCCCCCTTCCTCGCGCGCCTTCCCGCCCCCGCCCGCGCGCGGCGGGCATTGTCCTCTCAAAATGGCCGCCGGGCCCGCGCTCCAAAGGCTCCCACAACACAGCCCTCAGCCGCTTCAGGGTTCCCCCTCCCCCCGGCCCTGTAGGTTCCTCAGACCGAACGTGTGTTTCTGCAGTGGGGAACGGAGCCCGCTGGGGTGCTGGTGCCTTGAAAAATGCACCTGGAATGCGGTTCCAACAGGGAATGGTCCAGTGAGATGAGGGAAGCAGCAACCATTCCCATCAATCACTAACCCATCGCACTCAGCACCTCATCCACCCGGCCCTTAAACCCCTCCAGGGAAGGTGAATCAACCCCCTCCATGTTCCAGTGCCCAGTGACCCTTTCCGTGATTTTTTTTTCCCCTACCGTTCAGCCTACACCTCCCCTGGTGCAGCTTGAGGCCATTCCCTCTTGTCCTGTCCCCTGGTGTGATTCTTTTGAGATTCCAGGGAGGAGGAGATTGTCGGGAATTCCAGAGATTTCACTGAGCAAGTTCCTACAAAAGAGATTCCCAGCCCTTTTTCCTCAGCCTTTCACAAGATTCCAGTGGAAGGGAGGAGGAACTCCAGAGATTTCACTGAGCAAGTCCCCACAAAACCAATTCCCAGCCCTTTTTCCTCAGTGTTTCACCCACCACCACCATCACGTGGATGAGGTGCCGAGGGACATGGTTAGTGTTTGATAGGAATGGCTGGACTCGATGATCTGGTAGGTCTTTTCCACCCTAGTGTTTCTATGATCATCTGCCACTGCTCCTCTGCAGCACAGAGGTGGAAAAGAAACACCACAGACGTGGCCCTGGTCAGTGCTCCAGGGTCAGGTTTAGCACAAGGCACTGCTCCGGCTCCTGCCAGGACATCGTCACACACACAGTGTGTCTCCTGCTCCATTCCGGAGCCATTCCAAGGCAGGATTTGTCCAGGACGAACCAACTGAAGAGAAACTTCAGTCATGAGCAAACAGCCTGCTCCTCTCTGCGGATCCTGATCCCCCTTTGTCCCATCGTTCACATCCCTTCTCATCAGTATTTCGTTTTATTGGAATTGTCTGGGAATTGCACAAGATGACAGGGAGCTGGGCCTTTACCCAGGCCCAAAGCTGAGAAATGATAGAGCTGCCGGTCCACCCGAGCCTGCACAGCTGAGCTTTACAAACACCGGCAGGGAAGCCTTGCACCAGCTCCCTTGTAGATGGGGCTCCATTCTGTTGTAAACTTTTCCCTCTACTCCAGGACTCTGAATGCTCAAATCTCATCTAACATGTCCTAGAAGCTTTTAGTTTGGGATTTTACTCCTTCTCAAGGTTTTTATGAGTCACTCCTGGAAAATCACTGGTAGAGCTCAGTCCAAGCCAGGCAGGCGACTGAGACTCAAAGCGATCCTCCTCTGAGCTGTAGTTTCCACTCCTTCCTGTCATTTTCCTTGATTTATCATCAAAAGACTGTTCCAATTAGCCTATCCTGCCTGTTTTCCTTGCATTTAATTACTCATGCTAATTATTTTATTTATTTAAGCTACCAAGAGGCAAGAAGCACCTGGTGTAGCAGTCTCCTACCACCTCTCTCAACCCTTCCTTCGAGCTCTGAGGAGGAATGGGCAATGCCATTTAGAACTTCTGAAGTCCATTTAAGGTCCCTTCCAACCCAACTCAACCATTCCATGATTGCCACCACTAAGAAGCAGGACTACATGTAAGAACAAGCCAATAAAGCAACCCTGCTCCACGCTTCTGCTTTGTACTTGGCCTTTTGGAGCGCAACTCGAACACACGGGGCACTTTACGGAACAAAAGACAAGTGCCCGTTTCCCAAGGGACCTCCAGGGCTATTTTTAGAACAACACAACATCACAGAGGAGCGACCGCTGCGAGAAAGGGCCTCGCAGGACCGACGTTTCTCCACAGTCCTGTTTTATTTCACTCCTGCTGCTTCTTTCCGATCCCTCTCGGAGCGGGCAGCCTGGGGGCCTCGGGGCGAGGCCGGGACAGGCAGCACGCGGGCAGCCCGGGGGCCTCGAAGCCGGGACAGGCAATGCGCGGGCAGCCCGGGGGTCTAGCGGGGGCTGGGACGGGTAGTGCACGGGCAGCCGAGGGGGCCTCGCGGCGCAGCCATGGAGGAACTGGACGCGGAGCCACCGGTGGTGGTGAGGAACGGTGGAGCCGAACCCAGTCTAACCCAACTCCACCGTGTTGTGCTCTGACAACGTCTCTCTCGCAGGTGGTGCCGGGCGCGGACCCATCTTCCCGGCAGCTCTGCTTCGCCTGGGGCCCCGCCGAGGCGCTGGTGTGCGAGACCCGGTTCGGCCGCAGAGGTGGGTGCGAGGCCTAACCCCGTCCCCGGCCTAACCCCGTCCCCGGCCTACCCCCGTCCCCGCCCCGACCCCGCCGCTCAGCTCCTCTCTTGCAGGGCCCGCCGAGGGGGAGCCCGGCCCCTCGCGCCTCTTCGTGCTCCGCAAGGATCAGGACATCTACATCCAGACCCTGCGGAAACTCTTCAACGAGTCGCACGGGATCTTCCTGGGCCTGCAGCGAAGCGACGAGGAGCTGGAGGGCAAGACCAGGAAGGCGCAGTGAGTGGGGGGGTGCGGGAGGGAGCAGCCAGGGGATCAGAGAGTGTCCCAGGGGGGAAAGGACTCGTGGGGACCATCGAGTCCAACTCCTGTCCCTGCACCAGACACTCCACTGTCACACCCGGTGTCTCGGGGCATTGTCCACATGCTTCTGCAATATTGTCAGGCTTGAGGCTGTGCCTTGTTCCATGGGAGCTGGTCCAGTGGCTCAGCACCCGCTGGGGGAAGAACCTTCTAATGTCCGACCCAACCTGCCCTTGACATCTTCGTGCCATTCCCTCGGGTCCTGGTATTGGTCACCAGAGAGAAGAGCTCAGCGCCTGCTCCTCCTTCTATCGTGAGGAAGCTGCAGACAACAATGAGATCTCCCCTCAGTATTCTTCTTCCAGGCTGCTCTGAGCTGCTGCCAGCAGCAGCAGTGCAGAACAATGACGGTTTGAGGGTAATTTCACAAAAGAAAGCCCTGGTCTTACCAGTAGCAGTGCAGCTCAGTGCCTCTGTGTGTACAGCCGGCCCCGGCTGCACCCATCCTGTGGATTCACCTGGCACCAGGAGAGGCGGCTGCCCAGAGAAGCTCAGTGGGCATCAGGGAGGAGGCGAAAGTGCACGCAGCCAACCGAGGCCTTTTTCTCTTTGGCAGATTGGTTCAAGTGAGCAAAAACTACCGGTCGGTGATGAGGGCCTGCATGGAGGACATGCACCAGGCTGCCGGTGAGCGTGTGTGTGTGTTTTCCTGCTGCAATATGGGGACATTATGCCAACAGCATTGTGGCTGTAAAGTGTTACAGCTGCTATAAAATAGAACACATCAGTCTCAGTCATTACCAAGGCTCCATTTCCATCCTGGAGATTTCCAAGTCAGAGCAGGTTTTCTTCTCCCCTTTGTTTTGACTGATTTTCTGGGGATTTGAAGTCTTTCCTATCTGTGATTGCAGTTAGGAAGGGTTGGACTTGATCCGATGGGTGTTTTCCAACCCGGTGATTCTATGAGCCCAGATTAGCAGCACACTTCCCCCTCTGTCCTGGAATGTGAGAGGCTCTGCTCTTCCTTCCACCCTTGCCCTGCAGCCATGCCCATTTCTATATTATTTATTAAAACAAGTTATAAGTGACATTTTATATAACAGTTGCACTTGCTACGTGTGTACTCATCTAGGTGTGTGCTTGGTGCGTGCTGGGGTATTGTCCTGTGTTGAGGAGCCCAGAAAGGGCTGTGAAAGGAGGTGAATGTGTTCCTGTCTGACTTTCCTTCTTCTCCCCTCAGTTTCCGCGCAGGACCCTGCCCTGCAGAGCCAGTACAGCACACAGGTAACTCCACGGAACGAGTGCATCGACCGCAGCCCACGCTGGGGCAGGAGGCATTTTAAATTCAGCTCTGGCTTAGTCTGCTGGATGCAGTTTGTGACCAGTGGGAATAAACAGCTCCGGTATTTCTGGAGCGAGAGGCGCCCATCAGCTGGATTCGCTGCCATTTCTTAAACACAGATTCCGTGTTATTAGCAATGTGATGTCCTCCTGCCATCATAGAGCTGTGGGCCTGTTCTCACCTGAGGCATCACCTCTCGAGCACTGGGGTTCCAGAGGGCTGCGGGTGCACCGTGTAGGCAGCTCCAGACGTCCCTGTGGGCGCTGTGGGGAGAGCAGGGCGCTGGCGCCGCGTTGTGGTGGTGGCTGCAGTGTCGCTTCATGGACCTTTCTTCCTCCCTCACTTTGCTGTTCACAGTGTTCAGTCTCGGGAGGGCAGAAAGGCTGGAAATGACACTCTCTGCAGTGTTTGTGTTTCCCGCTGATGACAATCGTTGCATTTCCATCAACAGAGCTTCGATACTGTCCCAGGGGAATGTGTGCAGACAGGCTGAGGCCTGAGGTTCTCGTTTCCCTTCCCTCTCCAACACGGCCGTAGGATGTTTCTCTGGCCCCAGGAATCAAGCTTTACTGCCCGATTGCTGTGGACGGCAGATGCCTCTGGGTGGTTAAACCCAACTGGAACAGTTACAAATGTGAAACACGACTCTGTTTTTGTCAGGTTTCTATTCTCTCTGCGATGGAGCTGATCTGGAACCTGTGTGAGATTCTGTTTGTTGAAGCAGCTGCAGGTGAGCAGTGAACTACCCTAACATTAAGACCAAAGAGCTTTTTTTTTGCATATTTATTTGTTTGAAATGCAAGTAGCGTCCATGGTGTCAGACTTTAATACATTTTAGAAGCATGACAAGTGCCAGCAAGACTTTTAATGCCTCTTCTGCCCCAGTAAACAGCCTTATAAGCATTGAATTATGTCCAGCTATAGGATTTGCCATCTCCTTTCTCCCTGTGAGCGCACCTCAGCTCAAATTGGCTTTTCTACAGAACAGCAGTGGAGAAGAGAGAGAGCAAAAGTTGCTGCCAATTTATTTGACTTATAAGCATAAACACACCTTTAAGCATCAAATACCCGCTAACGTCTACATGTTCTCCAATGCGGCTCCTTTAACTTCAGGTGCTGGTTTTAAATTCAGCTTATTTTCACCAGCATTTTGAAGAAAAAAAAAATGGTTTTTAAAGGAAAGCAGATTATGCAAACAGTACGGGACTTGCCCAGTCCCAGAACCCAGAAGAGAGGGTCACAGATTAGAGATGACACAATCTGAAGTTCATTGCCTCGTGCCAGGTTCCCTTATATTCCATTAATAATAATGACGCAATGCTAAGTGAAATAGAAATGTTCTGTGCTTTGGCATTGCAAGATTTATGTCCGAATCACTCACTTTTTATTCCTTGAAGCAGCTGGTTAGGTTTCCTCTGGTCTGCAGTTGGCCACAGGGATCTGTCAGCAGCCCGGCTGCTCGAGGAACTCTTGTTCCCTTCTCATCGGAGAGTGGCAGATAGAAATCCAGTTAGCAAACCTCACGTAGCGATTCTCAAACCACTGAAGGTAGCAGCATGACAAATAACAGGTTGGGAACTAACAGGCTGAAACCTTCTCTGTGTTGAGCTGGTGCCCTTCTGCTTCACCTCCTGGACTGGGTTCGACTTCACATCTGCAACGTGGACAACATGGTCCGGGAGGTTCTGAGCAGTGAAAACCCATCGAAGCACGAGCTCTTCTGGAACGTGGTGAGTGCCGTCACCTGCAGGACTCTTAAGCAAAGAGAACTCACACCCACGTGTTCTGCCTTCCTCCTCCTCGCACGACAGGAGACTGCATCGCAGAAACAGCTCCCTAGGCTCTGCTCTCTGCCTGTGTTGGTTTTCAGACAAAGCCATTCTGATGATCATCCTACCCTTCGTCTCACCCCCATCCTTTCACTTTAATGGTCCACAGAGGTCACAACTCACGCTGCATATTTGAATTAGCAGGGCCTGCAGTTTAAGCATTTTATCTCCACTTAACCTGCCTAAACCACCATTTAAAATGCTCACTGGTCCTCCCGGCTGGGCATCCTGCAGCTCACAGGCGTGTTCGTTGCAGGTCGACATCTTCGTGCTGCAAGGCCGAATGGATGAAGCGCGGCAGTTGCTCTCCAAGGAAGCCAGCGCCAATCCCGCCTCGGGGAACATGTACAGGATCTTGGATGACTTGATGAAGAAGATGCCGGTGTCCAGCGTACGTACAGACTGGGGGTTTCATGCATTTCCACTGGGAGAGGAGAAGGGGGAGGACACAATTAGCCCAGTTTGCTTTGTCTCCGCTGTGACTCCTGCTGACCCATGAGACACCTTGGTCTTAATCCCTTACAGCCAAACACTCATGTTCTTGAACTGCCCCACAGACCCAACCACACAGGCAAAAAGCTATGAGGTGACAGAATTACACGGAAAGATCACTTCTGTGGCAGGAGACATTATCCAGTTGTTGGAAATGGTTCTTGTTGGGAACTGTTCTGCACAGCATATTCTCCGAGGGGTTGCCAGCAGTTTCCCTCTGAGGCAGTGGTCTCCATGTGGAGGAGGGATTGCAGCTGCGTGACAGGGATCTCTCGCAGACTCATGTGCCTTAGAGGGCAGCGCGAGGCCGTTCCTGTCCCACAGCTGCATTTGGGATGTGTTGGCAGCCCCACGTTTGGGTTTTTAGCGTAACCGACCGAGTTCAGCCCCAGCGCCTGCTGTGGGTGACTTGGTGTTTCCTTTTTTTTTCTGCATCTTGCCTCTTCAGCTTGGCAGCATGCAGACGCTGACAGAGATGGAGCTGAAGTGGCAACACTGGCATGAAGAATGTCAGCGGTACCTGCAGGATGGAACTTTCGCTTCCAATTCCCACATGGAATCCATCTGCAAGGTGTGTTTTTGCTGGGAAGGAAGGAAACAGTGGGCGTCCTTGTGTATTTCAGGAGCCCTGTGCAGCCATAAGAGGCTTTGATATCCTGGCTCATCCCTCCATTGACCTGGGAGGTTTCCTCCTGCCCCTGTACTGCTCTGTTCCCAGCAGACCAGGCTGAATGTTTTCTCTCTGTGCCAAGGCCAGGAGGCCAATTAGGAAGCTGGGCTCTGAGAAGGACCTTTGCCCTTTATTATTGCATTTTGATTAAATTCTCCACTTTGCCAGACGGGAGGAACGCCCTGAAGAGTTGCAGTGCCTGTAGCTAAACCTGCAGAATTCCCCCTCTGTTCTCCCTGTCAGGTCCTGGTGGGAGACGAGGATGCCATCCTGGAGAAGAAGGACCTCATGACCACGTGGTACCACTTTCTGGTGACCCGGCTCCTGTATTCCCACCCAACAGTGAAACCAATGGAGCTGCGCTTTTATGCCCAGGCAGGAGATAGAATTAATTCTCTATTTCCCACCATTTCGTGCACATGAGGGTTAGTGTCCTTAAAGAAGGGCCTGGGGAGGGTTCCCATCTCACGGCAGCTGCTCCCTGTAAGGCATTTCTGAGAATTTGTGCCTGCACTGAGGGACAGCGGACAGATAATCGTGAACACCCGGTCTCTTCAGTGTCTGACGTTGCCTGTCTGGCTCCTGCCAATTGTTTTCCCCATTTCCTAAGTTAAAATAAGGCAAAATCTCCTTTGTTAACCACCTTCAGACTCTGTGACGTATTCTTTCCCATGAAATAACCTAAACGAGGCTGCTACATTCCAGCCAGTATCTTCCTTTGACCACCCCACAGCTCCTGCATTTCTCATGTCTTGTAATCTCATTCCAGTCTAGCATGGACCTGTTCCTGGACGGAGAGAGCAGCCCAGAGCCTCTAGACACCATTTTAATGGCAGCCTTTGAATTTGAGATGCATCAAGTCATCAAGGAATGCAGGTTGAGTTTTGAGGCTTTTCACTTCTGTGTTCATTCACTGCGGTGGTGCTGGGGGGGTTGAGGACGCGGGTACAGCCCCCCCGATCATCCTCCCGAAGAATTCAGCGAGGTTCTTGAAGCAGGCAGCAATTTAAAGTGTCTCCCTGGCTCTGGGGCGTAATCCAGGCTCAGATTTTCCTTTCTTTTGCCTCAAACACAGCATCGCCCTGAGCAACTGGTGGTTCGTGGCTCACCTGACGGACCTGTTGGATCACTGTAAACTCCTGCAGTCTCACAACCTCTAGTGAGTATTTACCAGCAGCAAGGGTTACGACAGAAAACCTGCTCCAGAAATCAGAGTTCTGGTGATATAAAGCCAGCACGTTTTATTCCAGCGGGGTGTGAATAGTAACGCTTGTTCCTCTTCTCTCTCTTGCACAGTTTCGGTTCAAATATGCGTGAATTCCTCCTGCTGGAGTACGCCTCGGGACTCTTCTCCCACCACAGGTAGAGGGTTTTTATTTGACTCGAGAGAAGCTCTGTAAGTTTTTGCCTTTTCGCTCCGTTCGCGTGACGTTAACTTGCTTTGGCTGCCTCGGTACCGAGGCAGCCAAAGCAAGTTAACGTCACGCGAACAAAGCGAAAAGGCAAAAACTTACAGAGCTGCTCTCAGGACTTCAGTTGGAATTTGGTAGAAAGCAAAAGCATTTTAGGTCTGAATACGAAGCCGATCAGAGCCTCAGCTCCTCCTTGTGGCTTTACTGTTGTGCTTATTTACGATTTCCTTCCCTCTCAGCCTGTGGCAGCTGGGGGTCACTTACTTCGACCACTGCCCGGAATACGGCCGGGCGTACCTGGAGCTGCACATTGAGCGGATTCCCCTGAACACGGAGCATAAGGCCCTCAAAGTGCTGAGGATCTGCGAGCGGAGACAGATGCACGACCAAGGTGACCGGCTCTTCAGCCTCATCGTCCGGCAGTGGTACAAGCAAAGCTGCCCAAAACAAATTCTTTCCTTTATTCTCCCAAGTTCGCAGCATCTGTAAGATCATGGCCATGAAAGCTCTGCGGAACAACCGCCTGGGCTCTGCCCTGTCCTGGAGCATCAGAGCCAAGGACGCCGCTTTTGCCACGCTGATATCGGATCGGTGAGTCCGGGTCTGGCTCCGGGGCAGCCGCATCGGCTCCCAGGAGACATTCTGGTGTCTTCTGAGACCCCCCAGGGGAGGTTGGCGAGGGTGAACTCCATTGTACAGCACATTTTCCTGCTAAGGATTAGGGGATACAGAGTGAAAGAGGAGAGTGTTGTCCCCTGTGAGCTCTCATCGTGTGTCGCTTCCTCCCCAGGTTCCTCAAGGACTATTGCGAGAGGGGCTGCTTCTCTGACCTGGACCTCATTGATAACCTGGGGCCGTCCATGCTGCTCAGTGACCGGCTGACGTTCCTCGGTAAGAGGCGCCTCTGGTTCTCATTCTGGTCTGCTCTTCAGAACAGTAAACACAGAGGAGTTGTTTGGCTTTGTCTTGCCTCCATCTGGCTACACCTGCTTTGTGCTGGAAGGGGCTGGAAGGCCTGCCTGCTGCTCCTGTTGTGCTCACAGCAGGGCCCTGCTCTGCAGCGCTTGGTGCAGTTTGTAAAACATCCTGAAAGGCTTGGAACTAGTTCTGCTTCTTTTTCCTTTGGAGGTTTTAGAAGCCTCAGGTGTGGTTTTGCTGGTCACTTTCCCATCCCTCTGTCTTGAGCTCAAGCATCAGAGGTGCTGGAACGGGAATCGTTCCTCCCAGCGTTTGGGCAGTTCAGAGGATCCAGACAAAGCCACAGACAGTTCCCCCTGCTGGGCACCCATCGCACCAGTTCTTAGCAAAACCAGAACTTCCCACACTGACAAACAGCTCCGTTTCCATTTAAATGAACAGGAAGACAAGGCAGCCTTCCAGGCTCTTGATATTCCGATCCCAGAAAGGACACGGGGCTGTGCCTCTGCCCTCCTGCAGGCGCCCTGAGGCTCCTAAGGCCACGTGGCTGCTGCTCGCCCAGTGTCGGGCAGCGAACAGTCTGCTCGGACAGCGAATCCCGCAGGGCAGTGACGGTTCTGGCTGCCGGTGCATGTGGCCTCTTTAGCCTCCTCCACAAAACCCCATTCTGGGCACCTCTGGGCCCTGTTTCAGACCTGGGGTCCCAGGGCCTCCCAGGCAGCAAAGCGAACCCCATTCTGAGCGGGTGCTGACACCCTCACCCCATGCAGGGAAGTACCGGGAGTTCCACCGGCTCTACGGGGAGAAGCGCTTTGGCGAGGCCGCGCAGCTGCTGCTGATGCTGCTGACGGCTCGCATCGCACCCCTCTCCTTCAGGATGACGCTGCTGACAGACGCGCTTCCCCTGCTGGAGCAGAAGGAGGTGAGTGCGCAGCATGGTGCCCTGTGCTGGCTGCACCACAGCCCTCCCCATGTCCCTTCCAGAGCGTGGAAGCACTGGATTCTCCTCCCAGACCATCCTTACGTGTCCATCCATTTCCCCAGGTCATCTTCTCGGCAGAGCAGACATATAAGCTGATGGGCTGCCTGGAGGACCTGACGGTGGGGAAGGCAGCTCGGCAGAAGTGCCAGGTAGCTCCCGCTGGGGGCTGGAACTGGGGCTGGGAGCACAGCTGCTTGAGCTCTGTTCCTGCCTGGGATGGGAGAGGCCGATCCGTAACAGCCACCCTGAGGGACTCAAGTGTGGGCTCTGGAGCAGGAGTTAGTTCCACTCCACACGGTTCTGCCTATTTGGGGTGGACTGTGGGGCTTAAATCACTGCAAATGGCCCGGGCTGCCACCTTGGCTTAGGCCACAGAGCGTTCCAGATGCAGAACAGGGAGCCGTTTGCTCCCCACACAAACCCTGCGGCTGCCAGAGAGGGAGAGGCCGTGCTGCCTTGGGCTGGTCTAAGGGAGAAAATGGAGCTTCTGCTCCTCGGGAGGTCCATGTGGGTGGTGAAGACCCAGGTGCTCTCCCTTTCCAAACCTGGGGGAACCTCCCTCTCGCTCCTCGCAGCATGTGACACCCCTGCCCCACCTCTGCTCCCCTGCAGGATGACGACGTTGAGACCATGAAGGTGGAGATGCTGCGGCTGGCTCTAGCGCGCAATCTCGCGCGGGTCATCGTCAAAGGCGGCACCCTGGAGGGGCCATAGTGGGGTGGGAGGGCCTCTGCTTTCCCCCTGGGTCTCGCTGTACGTAAACGCGACCACTTTTCTATGAATAAACACCCTTTGTTTGCACATTGCCGGAGTTGTTCTTGTCTCCCGTAAGCGTAACCTTCGCCAAATGTAAATGTAGCTTTTCAAAAGGAGCTGCTCCTCATGCCTGGCACAAACCTTGGTCCCGAACGCAGCGCAACCCTGCCCGTCACAGCTGGAAGCACAGCCCAGAGCTGGAGTTACACCCACCTGAAGCCACTAGGCCTTCAGAAAACAGCACCTTCTCCCTTCTCACTTCGTTCGAATGGTCCCGAGGAGATGGGCCGAGTGCTGGGTTCCCAGGCACAAGGTGCAGCCACAGAGCCAAGTTGGGAAACCATTTATTGAACATGCAGCAAACAAACGCGTTTAGATGGATACAGTCACAGCTGCAGGGGAGGAAGCAGGGACCTCGCCCTGGGGATAAGGAGCACTCATCATTTAATTTCCAGAGCTTTGACTGACACGTTTCCACGCAGCAGGATGTGGCCTCCTTCCCCGAGGCTGCAGCACCAGCAGCACATGCCGCCGCTCACAGAGAACGAAGCCGCTCTGCAGAAAGCACTGGAGCAGCCGACTGCCTGCACGTCAGAGTCATGTGTGGGCACAGAACGTGGCAAAACCTGCTGCCTTGGGACACACCGTCACCTTGGCCCACACCTGCCCGAGGCAGGAAGGCTCCTCTCCTTGTGCCTCTCCCCGCGCGCCCGTCCCTCTGCACCTCGGTGCCAGGGAGCTGCCAGCAAAGCCCTCGGCCAGGCCTCAACCCTGCCCCCAGGGAAGCTCCAGGGACGGAATCCTGGATTCTGTGCGGCTGCAGGGGTTGGTGCTTCCACCCCCTAGAACGCTGGCGCCCCTGGAGATGGTTGCATTTGGCCACTTCATACAGCGAACAAATACACCCGGGGTGTTAACCGAGCACAAGTCCTCACAGCCCAGCAGAGCCTGCTCGCCTCTCGCCGTCTGCATTTCCTACTCAGCCTACAGGTCTATTATTTACATCTCCATAAACCCCAGAACTGACTGTGGCAATAGTGGTGCCCCCAGCAGGGGACGCGGGACGCCTCTCCTCATCCCTCCTGCCCCAGGTGCTGTCCTCCACCCTCACCGAACGCTTCTTGGAGCCCCGTTTGCCTTCTCCCCACACATTTCCCCTTCTCCCCACACTACGGAACACAATGAAGGCAAGAAAATAACTGGAGTCACCCCAGCCCCGGCTGCCCCAGGCGGGGACAGGAGGGAGGCAGCCAGCAGCAAAATAAATACAATTGGAGATGCTGCAGAGCGGCACGAGGGGGAGTGAAGGCCTGCGAACATCACTGTGCGGAACAGACTGTGCAGGGAGGGACGGAAGGGACCCGAGTGCCATTTCAGTGTGAAAAACCAGCATCCCCTCCCGGAGCGGCGTTATTGCTCAGCATGCAGGGTGGGCCGGGAGAGCGAGGGCTCTGCCCTGAGGGAGCTCCCGGCGGCGTCATCGCCCTGCAGGTACCGCCAGCTCAGCCCCCGCCGGCGCGTTTCCCCTCACAGCGCAGGAACTTCAAGTTTATCAGAGTGGAAGAGAACCAGACTCACGCGGAGGTCGAGGCAGAAGCGGCCAGCACTGCCTGTTCCAGTTCATGCTTGGAGTAAACGTCCCAGGACCCGTTGCCGTGGGGCGAAAGGTTCCGGACTAAAGCTAAAGCAGAGTGGTTGGGACACGTAAACGAAGCTGAACATCACCAGTGGGTAGCGTGTGCGCCCTCCCCACGCCGCGTCCTGCCGGTCCCGTGGGATCCTTCCCTGCTCCTGTCCCAGAGTCTCTGGCTGCGTCCCGAGGTCATAGGTGCCCCCACTGCTCTACTGGGGGAAACTGGTCCACTTCGCCCACCTCCGTGCTGGGCTGTTCTCCCAGCGTGAAGCTCAGTCTGTACCGCAGCCGCACCTTCTCCTGCAGGAGAGACAAACCCAGAGCAGCGTCAGATTGAACCTCGCCCTCCAGCTCCAGCACGTGAAACAACTGCTGCACAGAGCAGGGGGCGAGAGCCAAGAAAGTCCCTGTTGGGGTTCAGCTTTTCCAGCCCACATCTGAGGGCAGGATGAATCCCCCTCACCTTGGTCGGGTTTGCCAGGAGCATCACCTGGGTGATGGCGGCCGGCGGCTGGATGGGATTGAACGGAGACAGCTCCGTGCCAGAGGGCGGCTGTAACTTCACTTTCATGGACTGCAAAAGAAAACGAAAGTGGAACCTCAGGGATTAACCCCCCGGCCTTGGGGAACGTAGAAGATGCTGGGGAGACAAGAGCATACATCCAAACTGAAGAGAATCAATCCACGTGCAAGGATGAGTGAAGGAGAACCAGCCTGGCTCACGTTAACACCACAGGAAGACTGATAAATCAGCCCAGAGCAACAGCACCGGTCAGGTGAGCCTCAAAGCCAACCCCCAGCTCCTGTCGGAGGTTTTCACGGGCACCTTCGCGAGGCTGGGTAGATCCAGCTGAGATCAGGACAGTTTTCAGAACACAAGCTGCTGTCCCAAGTTACCCAGGTGCAGCGAGAGCGGAACGGAACACACTGTCAGCTTTAGGATGTCTTTAAGAAATTCTGATTCCCAAAGAGCGAGGGTGGCTCTGTCCCCACGGCAGAGCTGACGTCGTGCTGTCTGAGCCGCCCTCCCAAAGAGACTCATCTGGACTGCTCTTCGATAGCAGGAAAACCAACCACTGCCTGCCTGCCCTTCTTGACTTGCCGTGTTCAGCGTTTTCTGCCCATGTGTTTTGGAAAAGGGCAGAGCGCAGCCTGGGGGAAGGCAGAGCCCGGCTGTCTCCCATCCCTAAGCTCATCCCGAATGGTTTCCCGCTGCCGTGGGCGAGGCGCCCCCCTACCTTGGGCACAGCCGCCTGCAGCACAATGTTCTTCACGGGCAGTGGCGCCGTGTTCAGCATCGAAACCACCACGACCAGCACGTCCGCCCTGCCCGGCGGGCACTCCCTGGCAAAGTGCAAGAGGATCCGGAAGCCGTTCTTGTCGTAGGCCGTCACGGGGAGGGCGCTGCCTACGGCACAGAGGGGACAGGACCCAGGTTTATGCTGCGGATCCGTGGCAGCTTCAGGCAGTCTGTTCGCTGGGACACCCCGTCCTTTCTCTCTACGACATGAACTTCATCGAGAAGCTTTGTTTTTAAAAAAGTCTCAGAGAAAGGTGAAGAACCAAAGATACTTACTGGGCTTAATGGATTCCAAGGGAACGTGGACATTGGCCAAGGAGATGTCGGGTGCTCTGCTGGGGCTGCCTTGCTGCTGCAACGACGCTGGCTGGAAGAGGGGGCTCCCTGAGCCGGCGGGGCAGCTGCTGGGGAACGGGGCCGGCGGTGCTCCCGGGGCACTGGCCGGGGCTGGTAATGGGGCAGCAGCAACAGCAGCTGGGAGAGCGGCTCCAGGGAACCCCGAGGGCATCGCCGTGCCCTGGGCTGCAGGCCTGGGGAGACAGAGAACACACAGACGTTGAGCTGAAAGCGCAGCAGGGATTTCACCCCAAACCCAGAGGCTGAGCGTGAGGACAAAGCCAGACTGGGGTCTGTGACTCGTGGTCTCCTGTAAGGAAGTTGTGAGAGAAGTGGGAGATGTCAAGAGTCACTTCTCCAAGTCAAGGAGAAACCAGAGTCCCACCGTTGCCAAGGCAGGAACGGCCAAGATGAGCAAAGGCCTCTCCACCTCAGCAGCCTCTTCGCTCCCTGCTGAGAGAGCAGAGCCCAGCGGCCGTGCTCGCCTTGCCAGAGGGGGGACACACTCCCTTTAGTTTGTGAACTGAAACCCTCAGAGAAGAAAAACCCCAGCCACACATTTCCTACCAAACTGGAGAGCTGCAAGTCTGACCCTGACCCTGCAGGGAGCTCCACTTCCCAGCTGTGGAGACAAAGCCCAGGGGTCGTAGTTACCCTTTGGTTTCTTCAAGGAGGTGTCCCAGTGCATCCATCTTGTGTGACACGGTGCTCCCCACGGGCGAGCCGAAGTACCCAGGAGCAGGGAGAGGCCGGGGAGGCCCTGCTGCTGCTGCCGAGAACACAAAGGGAGCCGAGCTTGGTGCTGGGATGCTGGCAGCAGGCTGAGAGGCTGTGAAGGCCGAGGGCAGCGGCATGGAGGTTCCACAGGGCGGCTGTGGTGGGTGGTGGAGAAGAGGGTTCCCTGCGGGGTTGCAAGCAACAGTCGCTGTCTTCGGATTAAAGAAATCCAGGTCCAGCTGGTCGTTCTGAAAGAGAGGACAGGCCAGGCGCTCTCACCCACGGCTCCTCGCTGCTGTCGAGGTGGCGCTGACACCGAGGGGGATGTGGTGGCCACAAAGGCAGGCGCTGGCTGGCCAGCAGCAAAGTCTGCGGCCCAGGTCAGGGCTACATCTCATCTGCAATTTAAGCAGAGGAAGCGCCACCATCATGGGGACAGAGGGCAAATGGAGGAAGCCGGGTTTAGGGGCATTTCCCTTCAGATGCAGCTCTCCCAGACCCCAGGGCTGAGCCAGACCTGCCCTCAGGAGCAGCCCCTCTCCATGCGGCCACACAGCCTCAGGTTGAAGGAACGTGTCCCAGGGCCTCTCCCACTGCCAGTTCCTCCCTCCCCACCCCCAAGGACCCTCCTTTGTACCTCGAACATGCTCCATTGGTTGTTTTCTGATGTCTCCTTCACTGCTGTAGGGGCTGGGTCATTCAGGCCTGAAAGGAAAAATAACAAGTGGGTGACTGGAGGAGAAAACAAGAGAGGTGTCATCCCCTGGCAGTGGCATCAGCACCATCAAACAACTTGATTTGTCTCTGCCAGAGCCCAAGGACATGAAGGGAAGATGGAACCGGGTCCTCACGCTCACACTGAAGGACGACAGCTGCCTGTTCTGCCCTTACCCAAGCAGAGAAGCTCCTCGTCCAGCAAGGAGAGGGAGTTGGCTGTGCTGCATTGCTGTGCGGGGGCGGCTTCCCCGTGGCTGGAGGAGCTGCTCCGCAACTGTGCGAACGTCTGAGGAGGAGGGGGGAGGATGGGGATCTCTGCCGGGGCTGCCGTGGGGGCCGGCGTCAGGGTGGGGGGAGGCAGCGGAGGCGGCGCGGTGCCTGCAGTGTCCGGTCCAGCAAGGTCGATGAGGGTGTTGAGATGAGTTGTGGGCTTAGTCCCTGCAGCAGACAGAAAAGCACGACTAGGACAGGAGGTAAAAAGCAAACCCTAGAATTCCCTTCACGTTCACCACAGTCCTGTCCCACTGTCAGGCAGCGTTTGGCCTTCCTCTGCTGCTCTCCAGGCAGAAAAATGAGCAAGTGACTCCCAAAGGGCACTTGTGCCCCTCACACACCCAGAGCTCTCGATGGTGAAACGTGTGACTGGCCATAACTCACAGATGGAATTGCTGGCTGAGCCAGGACCCGTGGCCTGGTCCCGCTCCCCTGCTGCTGTCCTCTCTGATTCCCACACTGTTGCCACCAGAACCAGCCAGGCTTTATTCCACCACAACTCACAGGAAACCCTTTCCAAGAGATCCAGAGGTGCAGGATTCCAAGTTAAGCAGCTGGCTTTGCCAGAAACTCACCTTCCAGCACGGGGAGATCCACTTCACCATTGATCACTTGCCCCTCGATTATTTTTTTATAGGAGTTTATCACGCGGGATAAATTGTCACTGGCCTGCAGAATGTCCCCTGCATGCAGAGACACAGAAGTGACCTCCAAGACTTGAGTAACGCTGCTCCCACTGCGTGCTTCGTTATCAATAAGTCACCAGCCAGAAGAACCGCAGTTACCCGGCTGTGAGCTCCGCTACTCCCTGTCTTTGTTTCTCTAAGAACGCCCCGATCTTTTCTAGGTCCACGCACGTTACAGTAACGAGGAAAGAATGAGCCAAGGCTTTGCTCCCCACAGCAACTCCCTCGCATTCTGGAGCAGTGGTTACCCCCATTACTGTCCTCAGCCTCCCTGGACACCAGCTCCGTGTCTCATCCTTTCCAGAATTTAAATAAGCCTAAAGGAGACAAGGATCTCTCCTGCCTGCTCAAAGCCAAGCGCAGCCCCAGCGGAGGCGCCTTTACAGCAGCCACTCCCCTGCTGAACCCTGGTGCCATCACAGGTCACAAAAGCAATTAAAAAAGCAGCAGCGTAGCTTCGTTTACCCAAACTGCTGTCGTTATCCTCGGTCTCGCTGGCCAGCTTGAACAGCGTCCGTCTTTTGGTTTCACACCTCTCACAGAGCTCCTAGAAGACAGGTTAGGACACAGGGTTTCCTCTCTGTTGCTCTCCATTCTACCGCACTGCTTGTCACTCACTGAAAAACTCAGTCTAAGAAGAAAGGACTGACTGCAGGATATCTGGGAAGGAGGAGCCGCTCAGACCCACCTTCATGAGCTCCCGATCGGCCTCCGACGAGTCCTCTTTGCTGTAATGAACCAACATCTCATTCAGCAGCTTCACGTTGTTATTCACCTCCTCCAGCGTGTGCATGCGTTTCGTCACCTTTTGAATCCGAGCTTCATCCTTCAGGGTGTAAAACACAGACACAGAACTGAGTTTGGCTGTGAAGGCCCACGGCGTCACGGCAGCAGGGACTGCCGGCTAGAGCTGGAGCCAACCTGCTGAAACCCACACGGCAGATCTGGGACTGATCCTTACCTCTTTTACCATGGATTTTATAAGCTTGTTGGCCTCTTGTAAGTCATCTGGGTTTTTGCTTTTCAGCAGTTTGGCCAGAAGCTGCAAGAGGAGAAGAGGATATTTAGGAAACAAATCGAGACTGTTGGGCAAAGGGAAGCAGCAAAAGGAATCCAAGTGAACCATCCAGGGCAAAAAGAAACACAGCCCAGAGTGGCAGAGCTCACGCTGCTCCACAGGTACATCCCTTCCGCAGGAGTCACTTAGAGTTTATGATTTTATGCGAGTTGCTGCATTCCATGCAGGACACATCTGTGAACTCTCCGACTCCTGCCCCGAGAGATCTGTTCTTCCCATCCACGCTGCATGCAAAACGCTCTCTGCCTTCTCTGCCTACAGCAGGACGGCCCTGAGACCAGGGGCAACGCAGAGCAGGCTGCAGCTTCGGGTTAGGGAGGGGATCAAAGCACTGAGCTCCGTGAAAGGACAAACCACCCCCCAAACCCAAAGCCAGGGGAGTTCACTGTACTCCCTCGAGCGCACTGAGTAATCACTTTGCATTATCGGTTACATACAAGCCTTCAGCATACCTTGGATTTCTCCTCATCATCGAACACGGGGTTTTTGGGACGAGGTGGTGGAGAAGGAATCAAGGTTCTGTCTGCGGGAATCGCCGGATCAAACATAACGATCCCTGAAAAAAAGGAAACCTGCGTGGGTTTGCACACACGGTCACAGCAGGCAGTGAACCTGGTTATTCACAGGCTGAGACGGTTCCTCACGCGCGATTCTAAGGAACAACACAGGATCTAAACCATGGAGCGCGCTAGCTGGAAAGATAAAGGAGGTTTCCTTTGATAAACCCCCAGCAATCGCCGTGCTGTGTCCATACCGCTCCTCTAACAGCTCAATGTCACCAACAGCTCTCCCGTTCGCCTTTCCCCCTTCCCACCAGCCGCTGAACAGCCACGTGAAGGCCCAGCCCAAAGCCGAGCTGGAGAGAACGCAGGGGTGTGTGACTTCCGACCTTGTCGCTTCAGCATGTAGTAGGCATCCTTGATTTTGGATTCTTCGGGCAGCGCCACGGTCCAGCTGTACAGCAACTCAATGACTTTGGTCTTCACCTTCTCGGACACTCGGTCTCCCAGGTACTAAGAGCGCAAGAAAGATGTAAATTCTCCACATTCTGATCTCAGGTACATCTTATTAAGAGGAAAACATTCTCCTCTAATGCATTTGAAATAACGGTGATGAGAATCTTTGTGATGATCTTCAGCAAAAGCAGCTGCTCTGCTGTTTTTGAGATTCTGCTCTTGAAAAATGACAGCAACACACAGAACCATCCCCTCCCCTGTCTCGCTGGATGTTGCCTGCAGCTTAGAGGGGCCAGACCAGCAGAAAACGCAGCAGCGAAGCCCCGGGACTCACCTTCGGAGACACCACCTTTATTAACTCGTTTAAGAAGCGGAACTTCCCCACTTCGTTATGAAATCTTCTCCCGCAGTTCTTCATACAAGCTTCCAGCACCTGCATTCAAGGAACAAAAGCCAGGGCTGAAATGAGCACCCAAATCCTGCAGTGAGGGCGCGGCTGTGCCTCCCACCCTCAGCCACGGGTCAGTTTTCTCACCACGAGGCCTTGGGGCAATGAACACAAATCTCGCCTTAAGAGAGCAGCTAAAACAACAGCAGAGTTATTCCTGGCTGCTCTGCTGCCGTGGAGCGATGGTGACATGTGTCCCTGCCCCAGCAGAGGGGAATCGGGGCACTCGGCCCCAGAACCAGCCCCAGCGAACCCCTCCTGCACACCCCCAGGCTCAAACGGCACCAAAGTGGGTTTGAGAGAAGGGGTAAGGACTACCTACTGTCAGGGCTTGGACTGCCTCCCATTCCTGCGGGGACTGGATTTTATGAGCCAGGAGCCTCACGGCGATCTGTGGCCTGAAACAGAGCAGATCCCCGTTACAGAGCAGGCGACTCCCAAAGGACTCTCAGGCTTTCACAAATTCTGCTATTTGAACACGACCCCTTTCACGCAGTCAAAAGGAAATGCCATTCGGTGCTCTCCACCTCTCCATCAGCGCACAAAAGCGAATGAGAAGCACTCGGGGCATCTCTCTGGGTGTTTGCACATAGCAAAGGGAGCCAGGGCTGGTGCCCGAGCCAGCAATTCCAGATTCCTGCCTGGGAGGAACCAAATAATTCCCAGGACAGTCCCCAGCCCAGGAAATCACTTCATTGCTCTTGCATGAGTTTCCTTTTTCCAGAAGAAAACACAGCTCACAGGACGCTGTGACCCAGGAGGCTTCCTCAGCTGAGCCCTGTAAAGGTTTTAAGGGCATCGAGCCTCATCAGGCACTGAGCTCTGACCCTGTTTTACAGATCTGGCTGGATGAGAGCCCTGCAGCTGCACAGGTGACACCAGAGGCAGCTCCAGAATTCCTGCCAATGTGAATGGATTCATTCTAGAGCAGCTGGGAACACCCACCCTTCAAGTTCTTTGTTGATCTGGTCACAGAATCCGATGATGTATTCCCAGTCTTCTTGCCGGTTACACGGGTTGGTGGCTTTATCTTGGGCAAGGGAAAGAGAAGAGATTACCAATCAAAAAAAGAAAAACCCTATGAAAGAAACCCTGCAAAAGGTCCTGCGTTTCCCAGAGAATAGCACCCGACACCCACTGCCAACTCTCACAACTCCCCTCTGTCTGAATTGCTGTCCCTCTTCTTGGCTGCAACATTAAACTCCTCCCATTTCTACTCAGGGAATTCTTTTCCTACTCCCTGGGAGTATCAGAAGAGCCAGAACATCAGGGGTTTGATAGGATTCATTCAGCACTAACACTGCAGAGCACCAGCTGGTCTGTCAGATGCTTTAGCACTTCTGGGAATTCAGAACTGAAATGTTATCATTACACACACAGCAAGCACTAAACCCCCCAGCCCGTTCCTGAGCAGAAATCCAAACCCAGCAGCGCAAACCAAGACAGATACGTGACTGCTGGGGTTACGGGAGGAGCGGGATCCTCCCCTGAGGACAGGGCCAACGCTGGCTGCCCTCCCTGCAGAGCAGGAGGCCATGCAAGCATCTTCTCCGTGTGTTCCCCTTAACCCTGACGCAGCACGGACTTCACAGGAGACAAGGTTCCTGCTTTAATCTCATTCTCCATCCAAGAAGACCAGGCACGACAACTTTCCTGTCTTGTGAGGGGAGAAACAACTCACTGTAGACATTTATCTACCGGCTGGCATTTCAGAAGCCCTCCTCAAAATTGTAACACAATGGAAATCGATACAGAAAAGAGAAAACTGCTTAGCCAGATGCTGTGGAGCAGGGGATGAAGGGCAGGAAGAAACCAGCACACATCTTTGTGTGCTGATCACAGAGGGAAGCACAACAAAGTAAACACATGCTGCATGGCAAAGTGTCTTTTTTATCATCATTAAAACATCCCTGTACCTTTCTGCAGGCAGACAGAACCAGCTGTCCAACACCTGCTCTGTACCCTGATCCGTGGATCGCGCCGGCACAACGCTCCGCAGAGCAGGGTCTGCGCCTGCTGCCGGCATTCACCAGACCCTCCGTGAGGAGAAGGCAGCAGGCGGGGAGGATGAGCCACAGGATCATATCTCGTGCCACCAGTTCAGCTACTGAGCTGTTGTTTGAGCTCAGGAGATTGCAGGAGGCTCAGTTTAAAGCTCGGCTGCTGCAGAGCCAAGCGACTGTTCAAGGCGTCCGTGGCACCAAAACCCTATCACTACACACACAAGTGCTGAGCGCCCTAGGAGCTTCCCAAACCCGCAGATTCCCAGCAATCTAGAGTCTAGTCATGTAAAACAACGGCATTTTGGGTGATTTGGTGCTCCAAAGCACCTCTGCTGCTCTGCAGGCCTAGGGAAAAATACAGCTCTTGGCTGGAGTTAATGGATTTATTTAATCGATACAGGAAGAGCACAAGCAAGCGAGAACGCCCGACTGAATGAACCCCTTGTTGGCTGCACGTCCCGAAGCCAGGAAAGAGATTTGGTAAAAACAGGAAAATGTAACCAACATTGCTCCAAACGTTAATTCTAAACCTGCTCCCAGCACCTCCAAAGGTTTCTTGGAACGGCCCTGGATTACTTCACATCTCAGTCTGGGTTCAGATTCAGCACCAAAAGCTACACATAAAGACAGCAAAGTCTCCTAAGGAGAGAGATCACTGAGCAGAAGAAACTCTGATTCCCTGTTCAGCTCAGGATCAGCACCGAACAGGGAATCTCCAGCCTGAGCACGTGTCCAACAGTCACGCTCTGTCTGCGTCCGGAGGAGAGGCAGAATGCCGACCCGGCACAATACAAGGAACAAAACCAGAGACAATCACAACGTGTTGTCTGTCTGCATCCCATACGCAGCAGGACATGGCCTGAGCCCGACACCAGCGCGAGATGAGCAGCTGCAGAAGAGGCAGCGCTGAAGGCAGAGGATGCAGCCGTGTCTGTACCACTGATTTTACTCTCTAACCTCCTCTCCTGTTTCAGCCACGAGCAGAGGAAGCACCTGCCGGCAGGGAGAGGACAGGCAGGATCAGCTTCCCTCACCCCTCCAGCTGCCTGGAGCGAGGCCGAGGTGTGACGGTGCTGGATCATCGCTGGCAGAAGCGCAGATCTGGCTGCAGTGTCAGGACACGACAAGGATGCCACCTCAGGGCTCCAGGACTCTACCCGATGCCAGAGCTGGGGGTGATGTGGAAGGCTGCATGGAAAATACCCCTGGCAGCCAGAAACCTCCTGTCTCCCTGTGCCCGGGAAGCTGGCAGCCGCACAGCCTCGCATCAGCACCAGGCACGGCAAGCTCGGTGATGGCTACAAGGAAAAAGCCTCTGGAAGCCTGAGGAAAGCACTGGGATGCAGCAGCCTCCTGCTCTGCCTTCCCGGGCTGCACGACTCCTCTACGTCCGCTCCACGCTCTGTGCTCCCCGGCGATGGGAGGAGCGAGAATCACACCAGCACAAATCACTCCAGCAGTGACCAGGCACAAACGCATCCTCTGACACGAGAGAACAACACTCAAGCCTCGAAAAACACGAGCCCCTCTGCAGCCAGGCCCACAGCGACGCTGCTTCAGCCAGCAAGGGGCTGGCCACGCCGCCCTTCGGTGACACAGGTCCTGCCAGGGGGGAGAACTTCTCAATTATTGCCACAATTAAAAATAACCCCGCAATGCAAACAGCCAGGAAGCTTTCCAGGCGGCACAACCCAAAATATCCTTCCTGCTGCAGATATTTCCACACAGAAGCTGAACTCGGTGAGTCAGTTCTCCTCAGAGGAAGATCAAAAGGAAGGGATGTGGGTGTTTCTTCATGCGTCTCACTGGCTCAAATAAAAGACACTGACAAACTGTGGGAGTTCAGAGGAGGAGCAAACACAACAGGGGGGACAGAAGGGATTGAGCTAAAATGAGAACTGAAAACATCCTTTAGCCAGTAACTCCTGCAACGGATGATGAGAAGGAGTCTGTGTGTGAATTTTATATAAAAATACCAAGAAGAACAAAAATTATTTAATCTTGTTCATGGAAGGCCAAGTCCAAAACAGCAGCAGATTTTATGCTCTAAGAAACTTAGGGTAATGACCATCTTCTGCTCTTTGCCTGTGTGGGAACTTCACTCCCTGCTGTAATCAAACGCGGACCCGACGAGCAGGACAGCCGGGGCCGGCAGCAGGAGCCTCTGCAGGCAGAGGACATGGAAGGTGAATCCTGCTAGGATCGAGTCATTGAAGGATCCCCTCCTGACCTGCCGGTGCTGGGCTGGGATCCAGCAGCACCAGGTTCTGTATCCAACAGCCCCAGAGCCAGCGGGTCACGGGCAGCAGGGACAGACACATAACCAGGAGACACCTCGCAGGGGCTGGGGATGAGCCAGACATGCAGATCTCTCCCTATTTCTAACATTTATGATTCTGTGACAGAAAATACCTTATCTTGACCAAGGATTTTGCGATATTTCAGTCCGTATGGAACAGACATCCATAACTCCTACCCTGAAACCACAGCCAGGCATAAAGCTGAACTCCCCTGCTGGAACAGCAGGTTGTGTAAATCACAGAACTGTGGGATGGTTTGGGTTGGAAGGGACCCCACAGCCCATCCAGTCCCACCCCTGCCACGGGCAGGGACACCTCCCATGGATCAGGGGCTCCCAGCCCCATCCAACCTGGCCTTGAACCCCTCCAGGAATGGAGCAGCCACCCCTGCTCTGGGCAGCCTGGGCCAGGGCCACCCCACCCTCACAGCACAACGTTTCTCCCCAGGCTCTCATCTCAGTCTTCCCTCTCTCAGCTCACACCCGCTCCCCTCGCGCCGCCGCTGCCCGCACTCACTCAGCCAGGACTCCAGGCTCTCCCCCTCCGCCTCCGCCATGTTGCCCGCCGGGCCCCGCCCAGCGCGCTGGGGCGGCCGATGGGGGCGTGATCAGGTACAGCCACGCCCCCACGGGCAAAGCAGCCAATGGGAGCGCGGGGGCTGCCCGAGCACCGCCCCTTCGCCGCGCCCACCGAGCCGCGAGCGTGCGCGAGTCACAGCGGGGCGGGGTCACCAAAAGTCACGTCCTCTTTCCCCTCCCCGGGAAAGATGGCGGCGCCCAGCGCGGGGCTGGCTCGGCGGCTGCGGGCCTGGCTGCCCCGGTGAGCGGGGATGGAGGGAGGGAGGGAGCGGAGAGGGGCCGCGGGGAGGGAGGGAGTGGGGCCGCGGGGCCGCTCGGTGCGCTGTCAGCAGCCCCGGTTCGTGTCCCCGCAGGCTGACCCCGGTGCGGTGGAGCCGCTACGGCCCCGATTACCTGGAGCCAGACGTGAGCCAGGAGCTGTCCCGGCGGCCGCCGGAGGAGCTCTCCGAGGAGGAGAAGGAGAAACTGGAGCTGCGGGCGGTTCGCCCCGTCAAAGCGGCGCCCCCCTCCCTCTCCAGCTCCGTGTTCAGCGACCCGATGATCAGGTGAGCGCAGGCAGCGTCCCCGCTCCCAGCACCGCGAACCGGGGGCTCGTTTGTGTGCGTGAGAAACGAGAATTTAGACCGAATCGTGTTCGGCTTCGTGTTCACAGTAAATTTACCAACATGATGATGAAGAACGGAAACAAAGTGCTGGCCAGAAGCCTCATGTCTCAGGTGAGACTCGTGTTTCTTTTTGCTGTTATGTTAAAGAGAGAGCGGGGACGTCCAGCCCAGTGGGATCACGAGTCACCAGAACTCTCTGCTGTCCCACACATTTCCCGCTGCACACAGGACTTTCCTCATGACTGACCTGCCCAGTTGTACGTCCTGTACAAGCTGCAGCCCCGTTCACCTCACGGGTGGTGACAGAGCAATGGAGAACGTGCTTCTTTTGCTTCTGTGTCTGTTGGAGCTTGTGTAGAATCACAGAAGCATTTGGGCAAAGAGCTGGAGGGAGGTGAAGTGGAACTTGAGCAGGAGAATCCCCGACGGGCCTGTTGCCCACAGGGCTAGGACACCGCTGGCTGGCTCAAGGGGAGGGGGGGGGTTTCTCTAAAGATGTTGTGATTTCATGGAGTGGGATAAACCATCTCTCCTCGTCTTTGTCCCAAGACCCTCGAGGCCATTAAGAGGAAGCAGCTGGAGAAGTACCACAAAGCTCCGGAGGGCGAGAAGGAGACAATCGAGTGCAACCCTTATATCATTTTCCACCAGGCTCTGAAGAACTGCCAGCCCATCATCGGGCTCAGCAACATCACCAGGGGAGGCAAAACCTATCAGGTGAGGGGGAGCACGGCTGGGCGGGAGGGAATTCGCTGGGGAAGCTGAGGCTCTGGTTCCACCCCTTCAGCTCAGCTTTCGTCTCCTTGGAAAGGGAACCGCTTTGCAGTCGGGATTAAACAGCAGCTGAGAAGCTGCCCAGGGTTAGGCCTGTGGCCTGCGAGTGTGGCCGTTCCCATCAGCCGCGGGCTCTGCCTCTCTGGCTGATAAGGAGTGAGCAGCAAATGTCCAAGGAGACAGAGGTCAGTGACGGGCAGTGGCAGAGTCGGCAGCCTTGTCCTCTCTGCTGTGTTGTGTTGCGTGGTAGCGGCCCCAGAGCCCTGCTGAGGGCCAGCGTGGCTGAAAAAGCCGGCTGGGAGCAGTGAGGTGTTTGGATCAGGAGCGGTTTGTAAGCTTGGGCTCTGCAACACTCGAGAGCTGCTGGAACAATGAGATGCGGAGGCACATCTGTCACACAGCACAGGACAGCGAGCGCTGACCACCTCCTGCTGCTGCCAACCAGCCTGGAGCCGGTTTCCAGCAGGCCAGAGGTCCTGACAAAGGCTGCGCCTGCTGGCGGGACACGAGGCTGATCGGAATGTCTGTTTTGGGAGCAGTGGCTGGTTTCTGTGGAGAGAGGGGAACTGGCACAGATCGGCTGTAGGAGCAGGTCTGACAGCAGAGCTGCATGGGAGTCACAGCACGGGGTAACCCTGCCCATGTCCCGTGTGGCAGCTGGAGAGGATTGGTTATCGCACCCTCATAGTGCGTCAGCCGTTACGGTTTAAACCTTTCCCAGGTCCCCGTCCCTCTGAACGACAGTCGGAAGCGCTTCCTGGCCATGAAGTGGTTAATCACCGAGTGCAGGGAGAACAAGCACCGTCGGACACTGATGCCCGAGAAGCTCTCCCAGGAGCTGCTCCAGGCCTTCAACAACGAAGGGCCCATCATCAAGAAGAAGCACATGCTGCACAAGATGGCAGAGGCCAACCGCGCCTACGCCCACTTCCGATGGTGGTAGGGATGGCCCGGCCCATCCCGCAGGCCCCATTCCGCTGGGTTTGGATGGGCAAAGGGGGAATTGGAATCACCGAGCCCTGCAGGGACACGCTGGTTATTTCAGAATCACTTTCCTGTGAAGAGAAGCCTTAGATATTTTTCTTGGAGCAACGTTGTACAGTGTAACCTCCCCTGACCTGTTCCTGGGGAATTTTAAGTCTCTGTTCCCGTACTCAGCACTGTTTCTGGCCACATGGCACAAAGCAGCACTGGGTTCTTTTCCCTACACCATAACCAGCCTCAGCGTGATTTATGAAAGGCAATAAAAGCCCTTTTTGACATTAGTTCTGTCGGCAGCAGCATTGTCTGCACTGATTTGATGGGAATGTGAACAGAAGAAATAAAACCAGTTTGATGGGGAAAGTTTCTCAGTTCCAAACCTTTGTTTCTGCCGCTCAAATCTCGCTGCTCTTCCCAGCTACCCTGGTTGTGTAAAGCGCTGGTTATGCCTGCACTGGAGGGGAAAATGGGAGCTGCAGCCCGGGCTTCAGGCAGGAGCAACCTGTACGCGTTGTTCAGGCACTTTTATCCCACAGCTGTGCAGACAGAAAGGGGCACGTTAGTGGAAAACTTTTATTAGAAAATATCTTTCAATAGACTATTTTTTTAATCTTTCTTTCTCTCCATTTCTCTAAGAAACTATAGCTGAAACTCACTAAGTTCTGAAAAAGAGGTGACAGTTGCTGTATAAAACCTAGAAAACCTATCCTGGCTGCATGTGCTCAGGGCCCCTGTGCCGGGTCTCGTGGCTGTGACCGGGGGGGGGCTGCATCTGTGCGGGTGCAGCCAGTGGGGCTGCAAGGAGCTGGGAAAACGGCGCTTGGCTGAGGGGTTTGTGGGGCTGCGGTGTTCCCTGCACCTTGTCCAGAGAGCCCAGCACAGCCTGAGCCGCAGAAGATCCCTCTCTGCGCCCCGCAGCTCTGCTGGCTCTCGGGTGAAGCAGAGTGCTTACAGCCTCAATTCCTCTTTCCTTTGCTCCCGTCTCAAACGCTGGTTGGAGCCAGAGGCCGTGCCCTTTGCTGGCAGCAGTCCAGGACTGGACAATCCGTGGATCAACCCCCTTCCTGCCTCTCCAAACCCCCGAAGCCGGACTGGCCCCGGCTGCAGCCAGACAGGTGCAGACAGGCACACGCACAGAGGCCCTGGCCAGTAAAATCCTATTTACAGGAAGTGCTAGATAAACACTAACATGAAAAGAAACTCAGGCTTGGTGTGAAGTCGCTGGTGAGTGCTGGGTGCGTGGCTGCCCCTGCTGCCGAGGTGTCAATCCGTCACTTCGCTGTAGTAATATTTCTGGGCAGCGTCCGTCATCTTCCAGTCAGCAGCACGGAACTCGATGATCTCCAGCAGCAGGAGCTGGGACAGGGAGCTGAGCCCTTCCTGCAGAAGGAAGCCATCTCGGAGCAGCGAGAAGAGCTCGTCCATCCGCTGGGAGTTCATCTTCTCCAGCTGCTCGCCGATGCGGTGGAGCTGCAGGACCAAGCAGTCCACCTTCAGGAGAAAGAGAACATGGCTGAGTACACAGGAGCACTGTGCTAGCGCGGAGAATCACCCAGAGGGCCCAGCTGCCTCCTCCTTCCAGCATGCACTGGGGAGGCAGCTCTCGCTCCTCTGGCCTGTGGAGCCCCCATCGCCCCAGGCCCCACTCTCACCTCCTCCTCCTTCCTCAGGCTGTCGGGCTGTGCCAGCCGGAACAGGCAGTCGTACACAGGGTTCACCAGAGCCATCATGGGCATGTTGTTCACCTGCAGGGAGCCAGGAGCCATCGTCAGGAGGAGTTTGCAGCTATTTCACACACTTGCTCCCTTGCCGGCCTTCAGAAGGAAGGGAGCAGGATTTGATTGAGCTGCCAAACGCTCCAGTGTGGGATTCACGGAGAAGATCAGACGTTCAAGTCTCCAGAAGACAGAGAAGTTGAGCAAATGATGTAAAACCCATCTATTTTTAAATGCAGCCTTGGGAAATACACTTGCTGCAACAGCATTTTCCTGCCTGCAGCTCCCCTTGCATCGTTTTCACACCTACTCCAAGGAGGCATCCGAGCACAGTCGCTGCTGCGAAGGTTTGCAAACACCATCAGGACGTGGGTTAGAAATGATGTGAGCGCCCACGGGTGTCCCCTGGGACCTCATAGCAACTAAACTGGCTCCGTATGGGACGTGTGGGAGCAGGCAAATCAGGGGACTTCAAACACCAGGAACGAAACGAGGAAGCCCAGGCCTTGTGCCTGTTCCCAGAGGTGCCTCTCCAAGCCCGTAGGCAGCACCCACCCCATCCTCGTGCTGAGCCCTGGCTGGGGGGCTCCATCCAAAGCCCTAGTGTCCATGGAGCCCAGGCTGTTCTGGTCCCCCAGCAGCCACCAGGCACTCTGGCCCCTCACCCTCAGGTAGTCGAAGATGTTGCAGATGAAGGTGACGTAGCAGATCCAGGCCTGGAGCGAGCGGGTGCGCAGCTCCTCCCTGTCCTTGTACTCCTGCTGCAGCCGGTTCAACAGGCTCCTCCGGAAGACGCTCTGGCCGGTTTGTTTGCTTTCTGCCTATAAGCCCGAAAAAGCAGGATGGGGGGATGAAATGGGGTGGGGGATGCTGGTACATGAGGGACACAGGCCCACACAGACACCCCCTGTGATTGCCAAGGGAGGCAGGAAAATGAGCTAAAGGTGCTCGACTGGATGTGACCAGCGTGGGCAAGCGGCAGAGGAGCGAAGCAGCTGAGGGGCTGGACACGGGGCTGGGTGAAGCCCCTCCTGGCCCAGCCCGGGGTCAGCCCAGCCTAGCATCCTGCTGTCCAGACACGAGGAGCTCTCACCTGGATGACGGTGTAGCAGATGCGCCCTGCCTCCTTGCTGAACACACAGTCTTTGAGGGACTGGTCCACTATAATATTGGCCACTTTCTCCAGGTCCACGCTGCTGGGCTCTGCAGAGGAGAAACACTGTCAGGGCCCAGCACCCGTTGTGTCCCGCTTGCTCAGGGGCACCTGGAAAGCAGCCAGGGTCTGTGCACAGCCTGGAACGACCACGTTATATGGTGCAAAACCTCGTGCTCACTCCTACACCAAGAGCCACGGCCCCTCTGAAACACCGGCTGCTATGGAGACACCATCTCCAAACACTGCAGGGACCTCCAGGCTGGAGACACAGCCCTCCCGATGGGAAAGCGATGGAAGAGAGGTAACACGGGGCAACTAGACATTGATCTGAGTCTGGAATCCCAGCCCTGCTTCTGCGTTGGGTCAGCGGGTGCCAGGGGCTGAAAACCCCGCTCACCTTTGAGGGCTGTTTTCAGCAGCTTCTGAGTCTCGCTGTCGAACGACTGTATTTTATACTCCTCTTTGCCCGTTTCCCCCATGGTTTCCTCCAGGGGCGAGGGTCCAGGCAACAGATGGGCTAGTGGCAGTCCCTGGGGAGAGAACACACACGACTTGGTTGGACGGAGGGTCCCCCAGCCGTGGGACAGCCCCTGCTTTAGTGCTGGAGCACAGGCTGTTACCCTGACAGCCCCCACCCTGAGGGGTCTCCTCTGTCCTTAGGGAACCCAGCATGGGCCCCCCAGGCTGTATCACAGAGAGCACCAGCGCAGCCGCTCCCTCGTGCCTCTGAAACACCAATCCAGCCCCTTTCACACAAGCCTGGGAAGAACCAAATTGGCCCCTCGACATCCAGCGCCTGCTCGCTGGAGCAACGAGCACCAGGGCCGCGCTCCCTCGGCTCTTGGTGAGACACCAAGCTCGGCAGCCAAACCCCCAACAGCCACAGCCCCCGTCTCACCCCGGGCAGCCAAGCAGAGCTCCCCGCAGCACCAGCAGCTCCTAGAGAGTCTCTGGATTCACCCTCTTCCACTCCTTGCTACAGCGGAGACAGCAGGAGGGCACACACAGCGCAGAGAGGAGGAGCCGCTTTGGAACACAAGGGATGATCTGCTGGATGCAAAATGCTGGGCTGGCCAGACCCGGCACAAACAGCACACGGCAACCGGCCAAATGAGTTTTGCCAGCTTGTGGAAATTCCTGGGCCGTTAGTCAGCCCTCCCTGCCCCGATCAGAGCCGGCGCGTGGCAGAGGCACCGACACAACCGCCCGACCCCTCGGACGCACCAGCTGGCCGCGCAGCCACAGCCCGTAGCGACTGGGAGCAGAACAGGCTCACTGGGGGCGAGATACCTCTGCCCTCCTGGGCCGCCCCCAGCGAGACAACCGGCTCCCTGCCCCGAACACCTGTGCAGGGCAACCGGCCCCGCCACCTGCACGGAGGTTTCTGTCCCAGGCGGATCACAAGCTGCTGGGTGCCCTCCGTGCCGTGTCTGGTTTCCTCTGCCACCTCTCCTCCTGCTCCCTGTCCCTCTCCCCCTGCCCCTCTTCTCCTCCTCCCTGTTCCTCTCCCCCTGCTCCCTGTCCCTTTTCTCCTCCTGTCCCTCTCCCCCTGCCCCATCCATCTTATTCTCCTCCTGTCCCTCTCCCCTTGCCCCGTCCCTCTCCTCCTTGTCCCTCTCCCCCTGCTCCCTGTCCCTCTCCTCCTGTCCCTCTCCTCCCCCCCCCCGTCCCTCTCCCCCTCTCCCCCCCCCCCCTCTCCCCCCCCCCCTCCCNGAGACGCGCTGGGCTCCCTCCCAGCTCCCGAGCACCCGGGGCTGAGGCCCTCGCAGCATCAGGGAATTACCGAGGGGACTGTCCGGAGGGGCCAGGGGCAAAAGGAATAAATGAACTGCGGCCAGACGGGAGCGTAAGGGAGGGTTTAGTGTACCTGCTGCCAGAGGCAGGCACGGGCCGCGAAACATCCACCCGGCACCGCAGCAAAACGCTGGAGAATCACAGCTCTGGGGAAACTCGAGTCCAAATCGAACACGACCCAGTCCAGCCCCTGCAGTGTCCCAGGCCCTCGGAAGCCCCTGACAGTGTCCCAGGCCCCCGTCGAGGCAGCGCGCTTCTCACAGCGATGGCTCCGCAGCGCGTGGCTCGGACGCTTGGCCTGCTGAAAGGCTTTGAGACATTCTGATGGAGAAAGGCACTGGAAGAAAACAAACGCAGCTGCTGAGCAGCTTGGGAGGTGAACTTCAGGCAGCGCAAATCCCCGCTGATAGGATTACATTGCGGTGACATCCCAGCCGCCCCGCAGTGTCACCCACCGCGTCGAGTCCCTTCAGACTGAGCTGATGTGCGGCCCCCCAGCAGTCAATCTGTTCCAGCACGTCAGCCCAGTTTGGGTCACTATGGGAGAACAAGGCGACTCCCGATCTCTCCCACCCCTCTAATTCCAGGACGTTTTCCTCCAGACGGTGTGTGCTCCCAGAGCACCATCAGAAATGAGCCCTCTGCACCGACCCAGCCTCATTCCGAGGCAGAAGACAACGTTCCCTCTGTGCTCGCATCCCCAGCAGCAGCTCCCGCTCAGCAAAGTGCCCGCTGGATTTGTGAGACGGGTGCTCTGAGCAGAGGCGAGCGGTGACGTGAAGCTTAGATCCGGCTTCTCATATCGCACAGCTGAGGTCAGCCACTCTTTCTCTGTCCCTCACTACACGACCAGCTGCCTTTACGGGTCTGTAGGGACTGATAAACCCAGCTGCCTGCCAGAGACATCCGACCAGGGAGTCTCTTTTGTAGCCTGGGACAGATGGGCACAACTCAAATCTCAGAGCCCAAGGAACACGTGAAAATGCCTATTGGCATTTTCCTGTGTTCCTTAGGCTCTGAGATTTGAGGCACTTGGAGATACTTCACATTCTTTGCATTTTCTCCTCTGCAGAACTGTTCATTTTTAGAGCACGTGCAGCTCTCACTCCCTCTCCAACACTCACACATCAATCAGAGTTGCTATTTCTTTTAGCCACTCCTCTGCCATTTGAAACTCCAGCTCTAATTCCATCCTCCTTTTCTCGTCAAGCACTGTGCTAATTCCAGCTTGCTAGAAACATTCAAAAGTGGGTTTAGGGGTTTTTTTAAAAGACATTTACTGGTTTCCACAGGATTTTTCCTTCACAATTCTGACTTAGATTAAGCATTTCTACAGCTGCACACACAGCTGTTTACTCGTTGCATTGAAGCAGAGAGCCTTGAGGTAAGAACTGGCCTTGTGCGTTGAGTCCCCTGAGAGGGGGGTTCTTAGTCTGCAGGTAAAGAGCAGACTGAGGCGATAAAAACCTGACGGAGATGCATGGCAGGACACGCAGGAAGAGCAACGGGCACTTAGGATACAATCAACCTCTCCAGAGTTAAAGAAAGAGAATGTTTGGGTCCGTGTGATCCACCAGATTCAGTGTTTAAGGCAGCAGAGGATGCGTGGCCAGCAAGTGGTTATCAGGAAGCAGCAGCTGGCAAAAAAGAAAAACCAAGGTTCTGAGCACAATGAAGAGGTTGGAGCTGAGCTCACAGCAGCAGAGCTACCCGTGCAATGTGGGGAAAAGAATATGGTGCAGACAGCAGGCTGTGAACAAGGAACAAAGGTGTGTGGGTGCAGGGATAAGCAGTGGTTAAGTAGCCCTCACTAGGTCAGGATCATTGTGCGATCAGGGCAAGCCCAGGATTCACCCACTCTATCAGGGCCCTGTCAGCGCGTGGTCTCTGCTAGGCAGGCTGTTTGGCTCCCCTCTCCCCACTACATGTGCCTATACGGGAGGAGACGGAGAGAAAAGCCCTTAGTGGCGCAGCTTCCAGCTAAGCAGTCTCCAGCAGAACTGCAGTTGCCTTCTCCTTCTGCTTGGCCCCACGTCATTTCCTACAGGCTGGCGAAGCTCTGGGAGCTCAGACATTCCCAACACACTCAGGATAGAGCGAAGCCATCGTTTCCACTCCTCCCGGGAACACCAGGCAGCCAAACTCTTGGCCTCTCAGCCCTCCTTCCTGGCAGCGCCGTCCGTGCTCTTCAGGGCACAGAGCAGGCTGCAGAACAGCTCATACCAGAAGAAGATGAGACCAGTAGAGGCAGCAGCCTTCAGCAGGCTGGGCGAAAGGCCCTTGAAGAATCCTCCCGGGCCCTCCTCTCGCATGATCTGCCGTATGCAGTCCAGGAGACCCCTGTACACCCGCACCTGGGAAGAAACGGCAAAAGGGTTAAACGAGAGAAGCTGGACAGGTGACCTGGAAAAGGGCTCACTCTGTAAGGAGGGGCAGCTCTTCCTATTTCTAACAGAAAAAACACAGCAACAGTGCTTCAAAATCTCTCAATCTGCTGCGTGAACATCATCCTGTCACACTGCCAAGTTTTATTTAACATCTTGTGGCTCATCATTGCTGAGAACAAACTGTGCACCTCACTGGAGGAGAAGCACCCAGTGCAAAGGATTAAGACATCGAGTTCCTATCCCAGAGCTTCGGGAGATACAGACTGATCTGCTTCTCAGATCCAAGAAAGGGGAAGGAAACAAGACTATTTCCACATTTCAAGTGAAAGAAGGGACAGTTCCTCAGAGGATCTGTGTTTGTCTTGTGGGGTATTTAAGGTGGGAAGGATGGCACTGAAGAACACCAGAAGTATTTGATTTGCTCTGAATTTCAGGATGTTCTGGTACACCAGGACAGATGCTGAACTCATGTATAAAAATATTAGTGGCAGAAAAGGATCCTGACAGCCAGGTGATCCCAGCATGAAGTCAGCGTCATCCTTGGCTGGTAACTTGGCCCTGAATCACAAATACCAAGCTGCAACCAGAAAAGTGAAGAAAACTAAAACCCCTTTGCCTGCTCAACACCTCCCCAGCTCCGAGACCACTAACTTGACAGAGATGGAGAAGGCAGAGCACGGGTGCGCTGGACAATAAAACAACTGCAGCTCATTCACGGCGCTATTCCCGTTACTAAGCAAGACCAGTGCTTAGCTACACGTTCGCTGGGAGCTCCTGAGCTGAACTTGGACACAACAGGTACCAGGGGTGAACCATCACCACAGGGATGCCTGGCTCTGGACGTGAACCCACACTCATAAATATCAGCCAATTCCAACATCTCTCACCTGCCCAAAGGCCGCCCGGGCCTGCTCAAAGCCACCCACTTGCAGTCGCTTTTTGATCACGTCAAAAGGGTAAGTGAGGGTTTTGCTGATGATGCCGGCGCAGCTGCCACAAACGAGGTTTCTAACGTTGCCTGAGAAGCAGAAAGGGAGAGGACAGCAGGGAGAACAAAAAGAGGGTGAGCAGAGAGTTCTGGTTAAGGAGTCAGGAGAGGTAAGTGAAAAACAAGTCACAAGCTGACACCATCTGATGATTTCAGAAGCTTGTTGGAAACGAGTTTTGTGATATTAGACTTTTCCCGACACAGCTGAGTTCCCAGCACAAAACCACCAGCAGCCTCCACCACCTAAAGATAAACGCATGGTGTGTTGCTGGAAAGCCTCGTTCCTCTGCTCGGAGAAATCTTGCCAAGGAACAGCCCCACACCGAAGCTGCAGATACTCTCTTAAGGAAGAATTTGCATCTACAACTGCCAAGGTGACAGGAGCATCAGGATGGGCGTCTCATAACGGAGCATCAAATCAAGAGCCTGGCAGTCCCAAACTAGGCGAAAGGAATCCCCTTCTGTAACTGTGCTGGGAGATTTCCTGAGGCAACACTAGAGTCCTGTCCCCCCAGCACTACTGAAACAGAGAGGGATGATGCCAGCGTTGTGCCCACAGTGTCAGCAATCTCAGGAAGCTCAAGAAACAGCCCCCTGCCCTGGGACACCTCGCCTGCCCATCCACCCATGTTTCCATCACCATTATTCCATAACAGGAGCTGTTTGTAAACGTCACTGTACTCATGTTCACAACATCTGTGCAGGGGTGAGAATCAGACAAGAAACTGAGGCGTTTTTCAGATGTTCCATCAAAAATGGTGACAGTATAGGAAACCGCACCACTGTCTGTCTCCCAAACATCATCCCTTTCTCCCCAGCTCGCAGACAGCACTCCCACAAGTGCCTACCTCCCTTCTTCCCTTCAGCTGGAATCACCCACTCCGAGAAGTGCTGCAGGATGTTGTAGAAGGAGAACTGGAGACCAGCATACGGGAAGACCGCGACAATGGTGGGGGTCAAACCCCTGTAGAAAGCCCGAGGCCCTTCTGTGTGGTACATCGTCACCACCGCATGGCGAAGGTTGCGATAGACCTAGACAGTAAAGAAGAGCGTCACTCTCCAGCCAAGCAGGCTGGAAACCAGCAATCCAAAGACTCTTTCCCAGAAACAGAAACAGGAATTTCCCACTGCCCAAAATACAGCTGATGGATTTGCAGCCCAAGGGGATGAAGATAGTGGGTTCGCACCCCCTCACAGTGCTCCCAGCTAAGGCCCATGACTGTGAGCTGACAGCTCTGGTACAAACCCCTGTGAGTCCAGGCATTACAAGGCCTCATTAGCAAGGAAACCAATTCTTGTGTAAGCAAGAGCATGAACACAGGGGAAAAGTGACTGGGTTCAAGTATCACCCCCATCACTATCTAAAGATGAGTGTGAAGTTTCAAACAGGCAACGCCCAACAGAGTGCAGAGTGTGCTCTGTAACAGCCAACAGCCAAAAGGAAAATGGATTTATCCTGTTAAGGCTGGTTCCTCCTTTCTGTGTCACCGGTCGGCAGTCAAGCACAACCAGGAGCAGCAATACAGCTGAGGAGGCTGTGTCAACAGCACAGAGGAGAATTTGGCAAGCATGCAGACATTGCCCAATAGCAGCACCTGCTCCGTTACGCTGCCCCGCAGGCTGCTCCGTGCTTCCACACCTCCTGTGCTCACACAATGGGTGAGGAACAGCAGCCGTACCTTGGGCTCACCCTGAGCGGCGAAGCGGGTGCGCAGCGTGTCAACAGGCTGAACGGCAACCGTGGCCGTGCAGGCGGCCAGCCCGCCGCAGACGAAGTGCACGAAGGAGCCGCGGGCATCGTACGAGGTGACGTTGTGCACCAGTTTTGTCAGGCTTTCAAATGCTATGAACTGATAGAAACAAACACACGCGGATCAGGAGTCAAACCTTGTTACCACCGACATCGATCTCCCACTCCACATTCAACTGACTGGAAGAGCCACACGTGCAGCCTGTAACCTCCTTCTCGCTCTGCCCTCCTTGCAGCCCATTGCAGATGTGCTCAAAGAACAGCTTGAAATCACCAAGGAATGCCTGGGGTAGTCTGACCTCCTGACACTTGTACTAAATCTTGCACTTAGAATTGTGAAAAGCTCATTTTAACATTGTGTCCTGCAAAGTGCTTGCTGTGTGACAGTAACGCTGCTCTGAGACCACTTCATATTTACAAACGAAGCACAATGATCCATGCAGAACACCACCACCTGCTGCACCGAGGTTTTAGTAACACACTGTGAGATGATGGCGTGAACCAAAGCGAACAGCTACCCAGGCCTGGACACAAACACCCGTGCTAGGTGTTAGAAGCAAACAGGGCTTCTCTGCGACACCAGACAGACAGAACTCAGCTGCACTCCGCTCAGCAGGCTCAGGAATATTCACTCTGGGATTTATACATCACTATTATATAGCTACACATCTTTGAGACTGGAGCTGGCTTGCATTCATAGCTCAAACCCAGATCTTTCTGCCCATGCAGCCAGACCAAAGAGAAGCAGAGCCCTGTGTGCACAGACGATGTCTGATCACCTCACCTGAACAGCTCCATAGCCGACTGAGAGGAACTGAGCAGGAACGTGGCCCTTCCAGAAGGCAACCAGCCCCTCTTCCCTGAAGATGCGCTGTACAGCCTGCAGGATGCCGTGGTACTTGGCCCCCGGGTTTCTGGAGGAGAGCTGCTCGATCTGAAGCTGGAGGGAAAGAGTAAACATGTCAATCCCACATCATTGCATTTCAACAAGGTTTGAGTGGCCAGTTCAGGAATTCACAGCCCTGTCAGCCAACCAGTGCCTAGAGCTGACGTTCTGCCTTCCCACAGGATCATGCCTAGAGCTTACGGCGATGTTATCTACACAGGGCTCTAAAAGAAAACCCAGTATACAACACAGAGATAATCAGCAGGAGCGGTGGCGAAATTCAGTGAGATAGCGGTGATCATTCACAAAAGCCAAGAATGAGCTAGAGAAACCACAAGATCCCATTCAGACACGGCGGTTCAGTTGTACAAACAGCCCTGCTGCCTTGCACAACCCGCAGAGAGCGCCGGGCAGGGTGAGCGCAGGTTATCTGGCACAGCGCTCACAGGAGCATCCTGCTCATCGAGGACACACGGTAACGGGCACCTGGAAGCGGATCTTGATGACATCCAGGGGGCTGATGAGGACCCGGGTGACGAAGCCGGACGCCGATCCTGCTGCAGCCGCTTCTGCCGAGGAGACGCAGCTGGCCTCGGGGTCGTAGCCCACCATGGCGCTGGGGCCTCACCTGCCCGGGGACGAGCCGTCAGCCCTGCCCACCCTGCAGTCCCCCCCCTCGCCTCACAGCTCCCCCACCGCAAACCCCCCTTCATCCCAACCCCCTCACCCCAGAACCTTCCTTCACGCCAAAGTTCCCCGCAGACAGCCCCCCCTCACCCCAAACGCTCCTTTCACCCCACGTTTTCCTTCACTCAACCCCCTCCTCACCCCACATTTTCCCTCACTCCAGCCCCCCTTTCACCCCACATTTTCCCTCAGTCCAACCCCCTCCTCATCCCCAGCTCCCTCTTTCGCCTCAAAGTTCCCCTCAAGCAGCCTCCCCCCCGCCCCAATCCCCTTCTCC
>WAAB01014845.1:109439-135066 GCA_013389865.1 Piaya cayana | reverse complement strand
AGCCCCCGCCCACCCCGGGCCGCGCTCCCGCCCGCGGGGCCGCCCTGCGCCTGCGCGCGCGCCCATGTAGTCCCGGCCGCGGCGCCGCGCCCTTGCGCGTGTCCCTCCGCGCCTCAGTTCGCAGCACAACCCCGCGCCGCCCCCTCCGCGTCCCCGGCGCTGTAGTCCCTGCCCTCACCCGGGGCGCTGTGGCCTCGCACGGTCCCTCTGGCAAGGGAGCGGCCGAACCGGCACCCTGTGCGGCCTCAGGGCACATCGTGTGAAGAACATCATGAACGGTGCTTCTTACAAACCATCCCGGCTCAGCTGGAGCCTTTCCCTGTGCAGCGTTCAAACCCCGCACAGAGCTCAGAGGCACCTTCTGAAGGCGAACGTGGCCTGGGGAGAGGCCGACGAGCAGCAGCTCCGGCCAGGCAACCCCCACAGGGGCGATTCCACCTCTCCAGGCTCCAAACAGCGAGGGACCCGTCCCCCAGGTCACCCAGCGCCACAGGGAAAAACTCCATCAGTGCCACACTCCCACCGCGCTGAGGGACACGCAGCCTGCAGCCCTGGGAGAAACAGGACCATCCCTTTCCCCTCTCCTCGCTCCTCCTGACACAAGTGCCCAGGGACATGATGCTCCGGATTCAGAGATCAAACCGTGCTGCTCTGAGTCCAAGCACCGCAGGCCGGAGCAGACAGCTATTCCCTCCCTCCGCCATCTGATCCTGCAAACTGGGGGCATCAGCTCCGTCTTGGTCCCTTAACTGAAATAAGACAGATGCTCAAGTGAAGAATTCATTGTATATTTATTATTCACAGTTAATTACTATCTACCAAATGTTGCTGCAGAGTTAAAGGATTAAGTACATAGGCTTTTTTTTATTTAAACACTGATTTTTTTTTAATATATATACACACACAAGACATATGTCTGCAAGGCTGCATGATATACACCAATTCCAAAATAAGGAAACAATCAAATGGTCCAGGTGTCGAATGCCATAGATTCCTTTTCCAATCACTTTACAAAGAAGGAAGTGACAGCTAGCAAGGAGAGGGAGAAAGGAATTCTCTACAGGACAGCTCTCTCTGGCATCTGCTGGAAATCAAAGTGTAAGGCAGAGTCCATCTCAGGAGTAAATCGTTTGTAACGCTTAGTACAAAAAAGGCACCCTCCCACAAACCCTCGGGAGGAGATCTCCGCTGCCGTCTGGGATTCGCTGGGGTGAAGGGGTCCAGCCACACGGCCCCCAAAGGGATAAGGATGCAACTGAAATTGGCACAGAGTGCGGTGCTGCCGCCCTCCCGCCCCATCCCGGCTCACAGCGCTCGCTGGAGGAGCTCCCACCCACCACCAACGCCGAAGCGAGAGTGGGGGAACCGACTGCTCAGCAACAGCCCCGCCGGTGACGCCAACCCCGCTCCAAGAGCAACTCGACTGCAACAGTCCCTGTCCGGGCCAGGAGACGGGCTGACCACATGCATCTCGCAGACACATTCACTAAGAGCAGAACGTTTGTTCAAGCATGATTTCTTGAGGTTTCTCTGCGTTATCAAGTTCTCCGTCACAGGAATGTACATAGAATCATAGAATCACCAGTTTTGAAGAGACCCACCGGATCATCGAGTCCACTTTACAGGACATCTCAGGGCTATTATTTCCCAAATTCCCTCCCGAATCCTCCCTCCCCCAAATATCAGTTCTCATTTTTCCTGATCACATTTTCCCCCTTTCTCTTCTTTTGAGGTTCCCGGTTGCAGCTCCACAACCTCGGAGTGGCTGAAGCTGCACCCAGTGGCGTACTTTCGCCTTCCCTGGCACAAGGGAAGTTGAACAAAGGACAAATCTTAAGGTTAAAGCTCCACTCGTGTGTTGATTTTTCTCATGATTCCACTGATAACCCCCCCCCTCCTTTACACCATGCCCCCATAGTATTTATTTACACATAGGCAGAAAACCCCTCTGAAAAGATCTGGACTGTCNGCCCTTTAAAATAAAAAAAAAAAAAAAGAATAAAAAGAAAATAAGGGAAAGGCACTATGGAAAAACTGACAGAATGTGCTCAACCGTACACCTTTAAGGAAAACAAAAGAGCTCTCAGCACAGCTCATTGTATGCTGGAGGTTCTCAAAGCAGCTCTGTGACCCAAAAGAAACAAAACAGAACAAAAAGCCACACAACTCTTCTCCCTTCCCCTACCTGGAAGCCGCTAAGCTTCAGCAGAAAGCGCCAAAGGAGAAGAGCCAATATAAATTAGATGACCACCTCATCTTTCCCAGGCAAGAAGAGCTGAATGTTGAAGGCAAAAGCAGAGGCTGATGATTTGTTTTTTAAAGGCAGGACTGTGGATTTGGTTCTTCTCTCGAGTCCCTTCATGGCAAATGAAGACCGTTTGCAGAGAGAGAAAATACCAGCAGAGTTTCTCCCTTTTCCTTGACTGCATGGCTAGGACTTTATATGGCATTAAAACGTCATGCACTGATGGACAGAGGAGGGGAAACGAGAAGAGCGAACGAAAGGGGCAACCCAGGAGCAGCTGAGGAAATCAGTAATTCATTTTTTTTCTCTTTCTTTTTTAAGATAAGTTTTGGTGTGTAAGTTGAACTCTTTCCCCCCGCCCCCGAAGTTCCGTACTGAGTGAAGGAGGATCACCTCACAGGGAAGGTGACTCGGGCTTTACCGCCGTGTGACTGGGGGTCACGGGCTGCAGTTAGGCTCTGTATGGGTGTTTACTGCTTCTCTGGTTTCTTTAAATAATCTCTAATACTCCTCGCTAGTTGTTCCGGTTCACTGGGGTCACATAGTTGCGTGGAAACATGCCCGTCTGTCCGTGGCAGGCTCCCTTCCACCAGTTGGGGTCAGAATTGTCAAGGACTTGGATAAAGTCTCCACGGCGGAAGCCCAGCTCTCCTTCCTCCTGGGGATCAAAGTCAAACAGGGCCTGAACGAACGTTGGTTGCTGAGGAAAGAAACAGATACACAGTGAGACTCAACCACAGCCCCCAGAGACCAGCTCGCCCTGGCAGGAGCTTAACCTTCACCACAGTTTCACACAAAACATTCTGGCTGTTTCGTCTCCCAGCTTCTGTAAGAAGGTGCTGGCATTGGGAAGCAGAGGACTCGGGTGTTTTCCTAGTGTTTCCCAGCCTCCTTCACCTCCTGCAAGCTGAACTCGACGGCGATACAAAGGGCTTTGCACTTATTCACCCTGGTTTCCCCGACTGACAGCACCAATGCTACTGATCCACTGCACAGACACAGTTTCTCCTAAAACTGGATGTTGGTGTTTTACATTTTCCTTAAAACTCTCCAGTACCAGGAAATCGTCATCAATTTGCCTTGTCAACAAATGCTTCCATTCTTACGGAAAATCTACCGGTTCATCTCAAATGAGGCTAGGAAGGTATCTGCACGCTTCCAATTCCTCACCCTCCATTCATCCCTGACCCAACAGCTCAGAGCCAGGTGTTTGTTCAGGCCAACTGCAGCCGAGGGTGCCTGTGGCACCGGAGAGCAGCACGAGCTCCACACCCCTTGTCCTCATGCTGGAATGCTGCACACAGACAGAAGGATTTATCCAAAACTGAGAAAGGACCCAGCAACATGCAACGTAATGTTTGGATTGTCCTGGGAAACGGGACAGAGCTAAGAGCCAGAGACACAGGCTGCTCTGCTGGTGCTCTGCAGCGGGTTTGGGTTTACTCTAAGATGCAATCGCGCTCCAGACTGTGGTTGCAGAGTAAACACTGCTCTCTGAGGTCACTGCCCTTACCTGTGGCACCTGCTCAATGTCCCGGAGAAATATCTGCTGGTTCCTGGAGACAGACGTGGATCTGTGATAATCTACCAGCTCGTTCAAAGAATTGAACTTCACCACCCAGAGGAAATACTTGCCAGCCCCATCTCTAAGCACCTTGAAGTGCTGCACATCATTTCCAAACCTGAGGGGAAGGAGTGAAGAACACAAGGCAAATCATTAATCACCAAGTACGCTTCTTCTGGGATACCAGCACAGAGTTTGGAACAAAAGGGTCCTTCAGGGCTGGGAGAGCCCTTCTGCGGAGAGCGGGACTGTCTCTTCCACAGCCTGCCCTGCAAACCAACAGGATCTGTTCCTTGCACAAAAAAAGGAGATACCAAACGCTGCACATGCAACACAGCAGCTTCAGCGCTGTGCGAACAGCTCTCCTTGACATACCATGCATTCAGTTGAAGGTACTTTACTCTGAATAAAGGGTGACTCCAAAGCCCAGCAGGCACCAAAGTGCTGGGAAGCTCACTACACAGGCAGAAGACAGAATAAGAACTTGTGCTGCAGAGGGAGCGAAGGAGAATGGGAGAGATCACAGACACACTGGGTACTCGGTGGCCGTGAGGAGGAGGAATGGGATCCACAAACCAGCAGACGGCGCCTCAGACGCTGCCACACCAGCCCTACTGGCTCATTACAAACCTGAGCATAATTTGCTCTATTATAGAGGGGATGAGTGTCTGTGGAAGGAGAGGGACACTCTAAGACATCTGGAAGATTGTTCCCGCTCTTCAGCACTGACAGTCGCCTGTCCCTTATGAGCTGGCCAGTCCCACATGATTGCCACTGGCCGTCACTTACTTGACAGAGAGGGAGAAGTCCCCGGGAGCGCTCTCGCTCTCCCTGATGAGGAAGGCACCGTCGTGTCTCTGTTTGCCCAGCATCTCTTCAGCCTTCGCTCGGGGAATCTTTCCAAAAAACCACCTGTGGAGCGAGGTGAAACAACAGAGAAGGTTAAACCCATAATCCTTTCATGGGAGAGCCAGATGTAGCAATTCTCGCCAAGATGAGACGGTTCCTAACAGGAACAGCTCCCTGCACTCCACTGAACCCTGCAGATTTTCACAATGCTTCATCCTGGTGATGAGGCAACCCTGGCTGATAAGCAGGCGCTTGCAATAGCCCCGTTTCACCCAGTTTAGCAAAGCAGAGATGTGGCAAGAATGACATCCTCAAAATAAAGGATTTCTTTTTAGAGGTGGGGAGAACCAGCTCAAGACAATGTCTTATTTGCATGGTTTTGCACCCTGTTGTGTCTGCAATTTAGCACAGAAATCACAGAGAGCCTGATGTACATGACTGCTTCCCAGCAGAGTCCTGCAGCGTGGGGCTGTGGGAAGATGTGACTCCTTCAGCAGAGAGAATGAGCAGCTTCATCCAGCACCTGGTTATCCCTTCTGCCCAGAGGCTGTGGTCACAGATGGGGACCATGCATCAGAAAGCTCCAGCAGGGGCCCAGTGCTGAGTTACACATGAAACCAGTGAGAGAAACTCCCACGAGGCCTCTCGACTCCACTGCGGGGCCGGGCAGGCCATCGGCTCCAGGAGAGGTGATGACATTATCTCTTTCTGCAGTCTGTTCCCTTGCTTTCTCCTCCTGTCAGGACAACCCAGGCACTTCCACACCAGCGGTCACATGAAACAGCTGCCCCGCACACCACATCCAAGACTCCTGACCGCTCACAGAAGACAAATCCGCAGGCTGGTCACCTCAGTGACACCATGGGGAACACACCCTGGGCGATCAGACCAGCAGCCCCTGGTCACAGGACTCGTACCCACAGCTTCCAGACTGATCCAAGATGAAAGGCAGGGTGGAGGTCACATGGTGTGGGAAAGCAGAACCATCTTCCTGAGTGAAAAGCACAGCTTCCAGCTGCAGATCAGACAGGCCAGCAGCACTGACCACAGCCCATACCACGCAGGTACTGACCTAGAGGAGAGCACTTCGTAACGAGAGCTCCACTCGAGTTCACTCGCTGTGGTGAAGGCTGTGGTGCAGTAAGAAGACAGGAGCTGCAGGACCCTCCCTGAAACAGATGTTCTAAGGGAGGCTGAAGCTTGTGCTCCTTCCTAAACCCTTTCTCCCCTCTGAATCTGTCCCGCAGAGCTTGCTGTTTTCTGATTTAGTTGCTGAAGGATCTCAAAGGTTGGAAGAAGCAGAGCTTAGTAGACACAGCAGAAAAACATGAACTGACGCAAAGAAAACACACAGGCACAAAATGCTGCTGTTTCACATGCCAGATTCTTCATATCCAAGAGGAAATAGTTAAAAGCAGTCACTCAAACACAGTTCTCTGGAGCTGCAAATCGATGCTCTGTACTCGTGTGACAGCACAGAGCCCCCGAGGCCAGTGCTGGAGGAGGGGAGCGCTGGAGGTCCTGTCAGTCCCCAGCAATACTGCGATTCTGTGCTCAGGATGTGACACTGACACTAATTCAGCTTCAAACACCCTTAGACATTTTTCTGGTGAGCTGTGAAGACCAGTTTTTTCTCTTACCTGCCTCGCTATGTAAAATAGAGGCTCATCACAAGAATGCAGCCGCTCTTTTTCCTGGGGCAGTGGTGATAACAACTCTCAGCTACAGCCTCCTGCTGGTTTGTTACCTGCTGTCCCCGAGGTCGGTCTGTCTGCCCCAACAGGAAAAGGGCAGAGCAACCACCAGAAAGGCTTCCAGAATGTTGGGCTCTGCAGCTGTGAACGAGTTACAGCAAACGCTGCAGCCACATCTACGACTCAAGAGCTGCCCTTTATCTGCCCATGCGTTCTGGCAATCCTGGCAAGTTCCCCTTGCAAAATGTTCAGCAGAAAACCTCCCTCTGGCAGAGAGGATGCGCAGAAGAGAGATCGAGGGAGCTGCCGCCACAGATCTACTTACGGATGTGGTTTCATCTCTATATAGTTCTTAGGAATAAAGCCATCTTTTCCATTGAGCTCTGCCTTGTACCAGTTCTGATCGCATTCTTCGTTCAAAACCTGAAGGAAGCAAATGAAAAATAAGCTTAGCACATGTCAGCATAAGGCAAAACTGATGAAGAGGCTGGCTTACTCTTCCCAGTCTTCTTCACAAGACTGCTCTAAGAGGAACCTACAAAACGCAGTGCTGGCCGTGCTGCTCCCCTGCATCTCAGAACTGTGGGGGAATAAAAAGCGGGACAAGTAATTTAAAACATTCAGCAGATCCTAGTGCCAAAATCCCCTGCGTTAGGAAGAGTCACTGTACGCCCACAGGGACTGCTAACAACATCCCTGGGCTGTGACGTGTGCCAAAGATTATGCTGGCTGTCATCACCAAACCATTCTGTGCCAGCTCTGCGGGCTGAGAGGTTCTGATTCTTCACCACTTCCAACAATCGCTTTTTCCTGAATGCAGCTGACAAACGTGGTGCTTTCAGCGTGAACGGGATCTCCCCCAGCTTTCCCGCACTTGCACCATGTGCACACCGTTAATGATTCCAGGCAACATCCGCGTTAGAGGCTTTTACAACCCCCTGTGACAACATCAGCCCAGGCACAGCTGCAGGTACAACTGGCACCTTCCGCTGGATTTGCCGTATGAGTTACACCCAGGCTACACCGGACAGCAGGAACAGGGACTTTATGCAGAGCATTTCTGTGTTAATAAAGCCAGTTCAGCACACAGACAAGAAAGGCAGATGAACAGAGTTCTGTTGTTTTAAAGGGATGCTTTTCTGACTATAACGATGTTCCAAAACAAGCAAAGGATCAGAAGTCCCACGAGAAGGTGCGTGTGGAAACCGCACATTGACACTCACTCCAAAACCTGCGGTGCACAATATTCATTGATTTGTGTCACTGGCCCAGCGCGGTGTGCGCACCGGCTGCCCCAACAGCAAGGAGCCTCTGGGTTAAAGCCATCCTGTGGTCTGTAACTAAAGCCTCGCTGCAGCCTGGAACCACTCCTCCTCAAAAGATTTCATTTGATTTGGAAAGCGAACATGGCACAGAACGTGCCCCCCTGCAGAATTAACTGCCCCAGGAACACTCTTCCCCAGCAGAGTGTGGCAGGTGGCACCGATCACAGTGCTGGTAGGGCCGGGCACTCCAAACCCTTTCCACTCCATCAGAGCGCAGTAAAGGACGTGCAGCCTGATGTCTCTCCAAGAGAAAAAAGCCAGAAAATTGCAGCTCCACATGGAGATCCCCATATACTTGTGGCAGTAAAAATTATCAGAAATGCCAATACTCAAATGTAAAGGATTTTAATTAGTTTTATCTTACTCTGAAGATATGCTAATGGGTTTGGGGGAGCCAAATCACAGGGGACTGGGGTGCTCATTAATGCTTGGCCTGGAGCCAGTGAGAGCCACTGAATGCATTAAGCTTTGTGACTGGGAAAAAAACAGCTGGATAGAAGAACTGCCTAGAAGGTACGCACAGCCTGTTCCAGGGACCTGTGCTGTATGATGAACCCTCTCCAGTGGCTTTCTCTGCTCCAAGGACTTTTCCCTACTCCTCACGCAGCCTGATGGATCTCCAGACCGTGTTGTCCTTCCAGCATCATTTGAACGGGCTGTCACAGCTCCGCTCACACCTGGCAGGCAGCCACGCTCTCCGTGTCCTGCGTTCACACCAGAGGAGTGACACACACACGGACCCTGTGAGCCCCCATGTTCCCTCTATGGCTCCACCACAGGCAATTGAACATATTGGTTTCTTTCCAAAGCTCCACATTCACCTCCACAGCACAGGTACCTACAAATCCACTTTCTGACGGTGTCTCAGCCCCCACTGGAGCTGCTTCCAGCACTCAGACAGCACAAGCGACTCATACCAAGCGCCCTGCATCCAGGACAGCTCTGCGGTCACAGGCACGAGGCCGGAGCTGCGGTGGCTATGGTGGATCTGCCCAAACTCTTAAGTGTGCTCCGCACTCCGCTTGTGCGCAACAGAGCAAAGCCTTAGGGATTCACAAGAGCACTTTGCTAAGAAGACAAAAGGGAGCATTGTTCTTCCCTCGAAGCCCAAGGGGTGGTTTGAAGCAACTGAAGACCAGGACCAGCCCCTCCTATAACCAGCTGTGGCGCAGGATGTCAGCACGGAAACAGAAGACAAAATATCCTTCCTTAACCTCAGCCCCAAGCCCCGCTGGGTCTGGAAGCACCGAGGAGCACAGCACTGTGTCAGCTTTGGGGTGCTGTGCATGCCAGTTTGCTCAGGCCCTAGTGGGGATGGGCACTGGCTTGCACAGGGGTGGTTTCCTCATGGAGTTTTGGTTTAAAACATCACCAGACGAGCACGGTTTAATGGAGGTTTAAGCAGGGTCCCAGAAGAACCCTCAGTGAAGCACACAAACTGAGCTCTGAAGCGCAGGGAGCTCTGTGCCATCCTCCCCTCTTACCGAGGAATGAAACCAGCCTTGGATTCTGAGTGAAAACCTGCTCTGTTTGGGAAAGGTTCACACTGCAAACCCACACCCCAAAATAACTCAAAATGCTATGTGCACATCTGCACCCGCAGAACAGGGTGCACCCTGCCTCGAGCATCAAAATAGCCCCTCCGTTTGGAGAGACACAGTTCTGAAAAGGCTGCTTTCACCTGGCAGTCAGAGCAAGGTCTCCTGGCTTCTATTCCTGTACTGCTGCTTATGCAGAGGCTGCGAATTCTGGGCTCCCATGAAAGAGGGGCTGTTTCTAACAATCCCTTCAAGTTTAGTAACACCCACACCAAGCACAAAACCCTCTGTTCTCATGCTCCAGACTGTCTCTCCAAATGTAATCAACTACAACTCGTCAGGTCTCTCACAAAGCCACAAGGCTGCTGTGTAAGAGCTCCCGGCACGAGCTCCGAGGGGCAAACATCACTCTCCCAGCAAAAAATACAAGCTATGGAGCATCACAGCGAGAGTGCTGCAGAGCAGTTTTCAAGCTTAGGGGAGAAACGCTGCAGAACCACCAGCTGACAGTTTGCCAGCACATCACAGTCACAGAGTCCTCACTACGCAGCCTCTCCCATGATGCCGGCTGGGTTACAAACCAGTGGTGATGGGGGGCATCAAACAGAAACACCGGAAAGGTCATGAAGACCAGGTGATGGCAACACACACTTGTCCTTCCAGCTGCAGTCGCCCTCTGGGAGTTCTGCAATCCAAGTGACACCAGTCCCACAGGAAAATACACACAGGAGACAGTCCATAAACCAGAGCAGATTAATAGGTTGTGAATCCACTCTTAACCTGCTTCATAGCAATTTTACCTGATCTCCATGAAGTTCCTACTTCTGTTCGCACGTGTCCTATTCTGTCCTACCCTCTCTGACCCAGCCGGGCCTGAGAGGCAGCAGGAGGCTCTCCCACCGGTACATCTCGGTTCTGCTCCACTCCCCCTGAATTCACCCAGGTTTCCACAGTAATGTCTGGGGTATTTTCAGAGGAACTGATACCTCACAGCTAGTTACTCCCCACCGTCGGCTTGAAAGATCACATGTTGTTAAAGCCGGTACACGAAACTCAAACCTGTGAGCCAGAGGGTGCCCGGCGAGTGTTAACTACAACATCCTCTCTGCACCCACTGACCAACCAGCATTCAGTCTCTTCTCGCTGTCTCTGCTGCTCTCAGACACACAAGCTTTCCCCAGAGCAGGCCTGGCAATTTGCATCTGAAAGCAGAGGAAAAGCCCACACTCTGTTACCGGAGCGGCTGCCCCAGGTGTCCCCACCGTCCAGCCCAGGCCCAGCTGCAGGGCTGATCCCTTCTGTCCTCTCCCGCCACCCCAAAACAGGCTTACGGGCCAGTGGCCTCAACAACATCATCAACGTCACCTTGAGTCTTGTTCTCCCTGAATTCAAATGCATCTGTAACTCCCGCCCATCATTTTGGTCCCTGTCCTACAGGAAGTGAAGTGTCTAAATCTCATTTTTAGATGAAAAATGATAATTACTTTTAAAGTCCACATCGGATTTTATGAGCAACACCTGCAGAGCAGCAGCAGGAGCGCTCTGGGAAAGAGCTCTGGGAAGGATCCGAGAGCTCCTCCAACAACTGCCAGTCCATGCAAGAAAAGCCTCCTGCTGCCCTCAGGATGGAGCAGCAGCGCATCGGCACCTTGGGGAAAACAACGTTTAGCCTGGGTTGTACAAATTATCAGGCCCACGGATGGAGAACCAAATGAGATAAAAGCTTGTGGGACACAAGACATGGATCTTTATTAAAGCAGACTTCACAGATCAGCGAAATGGAGAAGGCTAACTGGTGGTAATGGGACCAGAAAACAGAACTTGAAATACTGCAGGAAACCCCTTGGCTCTCAGGGCTCTGTGAGTCCTCCAGGCCTACTGCAGCCTCCTTAAAACAACAGCTGCCACAAACCAAAGCCTCACCTCATCAGCATGTGGTTTCCACAACTCTTTTTGCTTGGATTTTACGCAGGAGTTATGGGGTCTGTTTTACAGCAACAGCTCTCAGCTCTGACAGGCTGCAAACTGTTCCCTGCTTTGTCAAGACTGAAGCTCAGAGGAGGAAACAGAGAAGTTCTGCATCTGCTAGAGTAAAGGCTCACTGGGTTGGTCTGAAGGCTCCTCCTCTCACACCACGGTTGATGTGACTCACACCAACAGGCTCCTGACAGGGTTCACGCAGGGGCAGTGCCACAGCACCAGCCCTTACCTCACCTCCATTCCCCTTCCTCCTCCGCTATCCGATGGAACAGGCGCGCTAGCACCAAGCCAGCTCATGCGATTCATTATTCTTTGCAATTTCCTATCTCTCATTTGAAAAACAAATACCACACTGTTATCTAAAAATATATTAAAGCATTGCCAGCAACTCGGCACTCGAAGCACAACAGCCATCACCACCCAGTGTGAACGCACAATGGGAGCAGCGCTTCTGGTGGGGCAAATTTTTAGGGAGCTCTTGAAAACAGCCAGAAAAATAATCCAAGTTACACAAAGGAAGGGCTGCTCTTTAATCCTGAGAGGAGGCTGCTCTCCCATCACCAGCCTCAGCCAAACGCGCAGCCCCGGGGCAGCAGTGAGGACTGCGGGTTGGCCACAGCAGCTTCCCCCAGCTCAGGGTCCGCTGGTCCAGCTCCCACACAAATCTGCTCTCCCCACACACAGCTACTTCAAACCAAATAAAAGACAAGCTTGGCTAAAACCAAAACTGCAAACAGCCCCCAAATCAAACCCTCTGCACCGCTGGCTCTCCCCTGGCCAGTTCCCAGCTCAGCTCTCCCAGTGACCCACACTGAGACCCCGTCTGCACAGCTAAGCATCTCCCCACGGCAGCAACTCCACAGGCACAGGCAGTGAGAGAGCAAAGCTGCTCCCAGTCCTCCTTTCCCTTCAGCCGCCCGTTCTTATCACTGTGCTCCTGTCCCAGCCCTGTGCCAGCTCCAGGGTTAGAGACATCAACCTAGATTGAGGAGGGGGAACTGAAAACCCCATAAGCTGTGAGGACTCTGTTTTTATCAACTCGCTCAGTGGCAGTGGAGCTCGCTCGCTGTCAGCCGCGCACAGGGACCGACAGCCAGAGAAGCAGCTCGGGTGGTCCCTGTGCTATAGAACGAGGCCTGGTTAAGAGCCCCACGCTCCACGTACTCCAGGCAGCAGCTTCAGGGATGTCCCTCTCCTCACAGCAAACAGGGCTGTAAGGACACGGCGTCCCCCAAAAAGGGCCAGCTCAGCCTGAAAAGTGGCAGAACAAGCACTGAAGAGGAACTCGCTCCCTTCAGGCCCAGCACTGTTTGACATACCAACACATCATTTCCCCTTCCTTTCCAATCTGCTCCCCTGTGCTCCAACATCACTTCAGGATGGGAACTGGCAAACACAATATTCAAAGCTGGCCAGCAGGACAGCCAGAGCGACGCTCAAATGCTTTGGAAAGAGTTCTGGCAGCACCAAAGCTCAAAGCCATCAGTATAACGCAATTAAGTCCCAAACACCCTATGAATCCAGGTGAACAGGAGTTCCAATAAAACTCAAACCTTTTACAAACTGAGAAATACATTTGCTGTTTAACCCCACTGCCAGCAGCAGCCACTTTGCTTCCCTTCTGTGCGTCACCCGCAGACCCAGTGACACCGAGTTCATAACCAGAAGGGACAGAGCCTCCTCCAAAGGCTGCAGACAAAGACTTCTTGTGGTCCTCAAAATCCACCCCCACCTCTGCATCAGCTCCTCAGAAATATCATCAGCCCAGGGCAGAAGAGTCCCCTGCACCACAGACCGGGAGGTTAACCCTTCGCAGCCAGTTCCAGCTACCCCCCAGTACCAGCAGGGAAGTTGTGCTGTGGATATGGAGAAGCGAGGGAATCCTGTGCTCCAGTTCAGCCCCTTCCTCATTTAAGGCACAGAGCTGCGCGTTGCCCAGCACCTCGCATTAACTTCCGCGCACCTGGACCGAGATCAGGACATGCTCCATTACGTTTTGTATTTTTGCATGCCAAACACTGGGACAAAACTTGAGAAAATCCCATTTCTCTTCAGAAAAAAAACAGAAAACAGAAATGTGACCCATCATGAACTGAGGATCTCCAGGTGCTTATTTTGGACTCCCCCAAGTGTTAAAATGGAAGTGGAACTCGTAAGAACAGTGCCCTGTTTGGTGTCACAGCTACAGGGTGAATTCACCCTCCGTACCTCATTGTTGGAGAGGTCTTTTCGGACAAAACAACCAAATCCTCCAACAACTAAGTGCATTACCCTCACGGAGAAACTCTTGAGAGCTGGATCACTCCAGGATGATATAGACATTCAACCCCCTTTACAGAACCCCCTTGCCTCCACTCCCTTTGCACTAAATTGTTCTGGTAACTTGAGGAAAGGGTTAAACTCAGGGCATTTTCAGATCCAGAGCCGAAGTGTAATGAGATCAGAATAATAAGATTACCACAATCTGCCTCACACACACAGCCAGGATCAACCCTAATCTCCTCATTCTGGGACAGATGGAAAAGCATGAAATCAGAGATAACAGAGGCCAATTCCCCACAACAGGCAGCTTCTCGAGGTTCTACATAGCTGCAAGTCAATATTTTGCTAGATTTGCACTTATTTAACCAATTCTGATACAACATTGGGAGGGAAAACCAGTCATCTCCAAACCCAGACAATATAAACAATAAGAGTTACATCAGTGTAATTTCCATATGCTGCAGAACACTAAAAACTGACTTAGAAACCCACTGACAGAGAGCCCAGCCAGCCCCATGGCCAGAGGCTTTAACTGCAAACACAGTAAAGAGCCAAGGAGCTCTCCAAGCTGCCCACCACTGCAGCACTTCTGCATTTACACCCTAAGATCAGAGATAACTAAACCCACCATTTCATTTTACCAGCATCATCACTCCTCAGCAAAGGCTTAAGCACCCTGACACAAATGCCCAGAACAGTGAACCTGCTCGGCTTCTGACAAACCACAGGTTCGTTAGGGGCAGGAGAGGCAGCAGTGCAAAATGTATTTTAAGAAACAAGGGCAGAAGCGAAGACAAGGAGGAAGCAGAAGCTGCTTCTGCTTCCTCCACTCCGGTGGTCAGAAGCCAGCCTGAAGGGCCAGCCCACGCTTCATGGCTTCCAGGGTGAAGGATGCACCCTGACAGTGTTCTCCAAGGGCCTGCAAAGCACCACAGGAACAGCAAGTTGAGCTGTGGAGTATGTGCAGAGCAGGTTTTCATGATGCCACCTCACCACGGTGCATCTGTCAAGCTCATGTTCAGCCCACCAAGATTCCAGTGCTGTCTCAAAGCAAGGCTGGGAAAAACAGCATTTTAAATGTCAAGTTTCACCTGTAAAAGTCTTTAATTATACCTGTCTGCATTAGAGCTGCAGCCTCCACCTCCTGCTCCTCCTCCTTTCCCTCCTGTGTCTGTTTCTTGCCTTTCCCAGCTGCAGAACGCGCTCAGAGCCGTTGTCTGTCTTCCCCCGATTCCCAGCAAAGAATCTGGGAGTTCTTGAATAGTTGTGCCTCAGTTGTTTCAACAATTAGAGCATGAGACCTGACCCACACAGGAGCTCCGGAAAAGACTCTTCAGGAGGAGTGGCAGCTTTTCCAGAGGAACTGGTGGAAGGTGCACGAGGTGCACGCTGCTGCAGCTTAAAATCCTTCCTGGCATTCAGCAATAACTGCCCCTCAACCTGGGATTTCAGCAGAGCTCTCTCCCAGCACAGCATCCTCTGCTGCTGACAGCAGAACGCAAATCCAGATCAAATGGTTACAACATCACTGTCATGTTTATGCTGAAGAAGCACAGATAACACAAGAATACTCAACATTTGACAGCACATAAGGATTTACAGTGGGAACATCTCAAGCTCCGCAGAAGTTACATGGTTTAAAACGTGCCTGTTTCTCACAAAGCAGAGGCCTGACTCGCTGAGACCACAGCTCGTCTGCAGCAGCAGAGCTGCCATGGTGAGTAGAACCTGCTGGCTCACACACCAGTCAGAGAATTCCCCCCTTCCTCCCAAGGGAAACAGTTTTGCATAACAGCAGCACTTTTTCCTCTCTGCATGTAAAGCTGTGGGCTCAGTACGAGTCTGAGCAAGCAGGAGTCCGAGCAAGCAGGAGGTTGGCTTCATGCAGGGAGCATGAATTCCAGAGACAAATCATTTAAATAAGAGGTTTTAGGGACTAATAGTGTAATTGCAGCTCAGCCCAACGGGAAGCAGCCGCTTTCTGCTCTCCACAGGAGGTCTGGCTGCAGCGGAGCCAACGCGGCTCACAGAGCACACATGCTGACACGGACGCAGGCAAAGCAGCTGAGTTCAGCAGGTACACACAGGATAAAGCTCCTCTTTCAAGTATCCTCTTTCTATGTTTTATTTATAAAGGTCAGTAACATTTGAACATCGCAATTGGAAATTAATTACTCTGCAAAGGCTGATGATCCGACTTCCCAGACAGAAGTAGCTGTCCTGGCTTCTGCCTCACCCCAGGATTAAACCACAGCTGATTCGAGGGATCCTCAATAACAGGACAGTCCCCGCTTTCCCAGCCTCAAATAACCGGAGACAAAGGGATCCAAGGGCAGGCACAGAACCTCAAGTGAGCAATCACTCCATCAGGAATAAAGACCTTTAGGCTCTTCGAGACATTTCAGACATATTTAAAATGGGCTTCTATTTAGTATCTACAGAAAAGCATTCCTGTAGGTAAAGAGAGAATATGTGCTGAGGAAAAGTATGAACACAGGCATTTAAAATGCAAATGTCGGGTGCCTCTAGTAACTAATCAGGAAGCATTGTAGAGTAGCATCTGGGCTCCAGGGATATAATAAATAACCTAAAAATATTTGTGATGAGCAGTTTCAGAGGCTGTCAGTTCGCTCTCTGCTCTGTCAGAGCTCAGCTGTGCAACCCCACATGTTCAGCACATGTCACCATGAAAACCACATTCTGGAGTTTGCTGAACCCATTCTCCCTTGAGCTGTCAGATGGTGGCATCCATGGTGTGAGTGACACGGGCGCGAGCGTGGGCTCCAGCCACTGCTCTGCCCCACGCAAGCACCTGCTCCTACCTGGTGTCCCCTGAGCACTGCGAAGCTGCAGGCCCGAGTTGCTCAGGAGCAGGGCTGTAAATACCCACCACGGGGCACCCACAGCCTGGGAGCGGCAGTGCTGCTGCTCCTTCTGCAGGGATGGATACTCAAGGGAGAAGAACAGCTTTACACAGCATCCCCCGTGCTGCAGATAATAACAACAACACAGACAGCATTCTCCTACCTTATTGTTTCTCCCCAGGGCCAAAGCACTTAAACCCTGTGCTTTTATTTCCTCGAGTGCATTCTCATCCCTGGTGTCTGCTCCACTTGGGAGATAACGTTAACTGCCACTGCAGAGCCAGCAAAGGGAATGGAAGATCAAGAACCGCTGGGGGATAGAGCTGTGGGTAAGAGCCTATGTGGGCAGAACACAAGTCGCCTCCTCACCTGTGTTTTGCATTTAATGGAATTGTCAGAGAAAGCTGGGAATGGCAGGGATTGCTGCCCCCCACGGCCCAACGGTCAGTGCAGGTGAGGCCAGAGAGGGGTGAGGAGATCAGGCTGCGCTCCCTCAGTTATTACGCTCCTCTCTCTCTTCAAAACTATTTCACTGCATCCACACACAGAAACACGGTTTTCATGCGGGAACTGAAAATGCTGTCTCAGCACCGACTGTTTGCAAACACTTGGTCCTCTTCAAGGCTGACAAAGACAAGTCCAGTGGCCACCAGCCATGGGAACCCAACCTGCAGTGACTGCCCAGTGCACGATCAGAGCAGGAGAAAACCCTCGACTGCTGAACACAACTATCAAGGGACCAAAATCCTATCAGGGAATTCTTTCTTTCAACATGCAGGAAAGCTGGCCCGTGTGTCACACAGAAGTGAAACCCCAGCACGAGAGATGGTGGCCCTGTCGAAAACACCCTCTGAATAATTTCACTCAAAAATAATCTGTAAATGCCCTGAATTAATTCTGCTGACAGCTACAGGGAACAGGAACTTCAGTTCTTCAGAAGATCCTTTTCTAGCTCTGCCCCAACCCTGCGACAGGAGGAGAAAGAGGAAGTGCAGCAGTGGTCGGCAGCTCTTGTAAAAAGCACAGCTCTGGCGTGCACGGCCTTCATGAAGGTTACTGCTTCTGCACTGAGCACACAGAAACGGTGATCGGAGCACTTTGGTATGAACCACACTTCAGATTGGCTGTAGGAGGAACAGAGGAACAAAATGATGACGAGATGAGAGAATGGTGATTTTAATTCTCTCTTCCCACCCGGCTCCTGACAAACCCCCAGCGAGGATCAGCACGCTCCAGGCCTGGAGAGCTGCCAGGTAGCACAAAGGTCACCAAAGCCAGAGCCTGCCAGAAACGCAACAGCTTGAGGGACATAAAACCTGGATAACAAACATAGACAGGGACCGAAGTTCACTGCTTCCAACTTCAGTGAAGTGAAAAGACTGAAATAGCATCATGACAATGGCCGCCTATTCAAAGTGAAAACCAGCAAATCAACATCTCAAGTAGGAAATCCTTGGTTTCCTTTTTTACCTTGTGTAAGTGAGAGAAGAGGCTACCTCCACCCCCCTGTAAGATGCCAGGCGCCAACAAGCTTCCATGAAGCAGCCACCAGGACAGGAGAACAGCAATCTTGAGCTGCAGCACTGTACTGCAATCAGGACACACAGAAGGAAGAGCAACTTTTCCTTTCTCTAGAAAAGGCTCAGCAAGGAGCGTTTAGTGTATTTTCAATGTTTGAAGCAAGCTGTCTGTTTGCATCTCCTGGCTGGCAGTAGCACATGCTGCTACAGAACCACCAGAGAAAAGAGTCAGGGATCCAGAGTACGTCCGGAGCTGCAAAACCCACAGAGACAGCTTTTGCCAGGTGATGCCCACAAAGGAAAGGCCAAGCACTTTTCCTCCTCACTCAGCTCTTTTACAATCGCGAGCTGAAGGTCAGCGATACCCACTCACTCCTGGAAAGCAGCCACAAGATTACTAACCACCAGCTCAACGGCTACAGCTCAGACGCTCTTCCATCACATCACAAACACAAGGGCCTGCAGCAGGAATGGACCGTGACATCACCAGCAAGCAATCCATGGGAATCAGAGGGGATGGACTGTGCACCTCCCCACAAGGAGAAACAGGAGCTTCTAAGGAGTGGGAACTGAAGCACTATAGACTGGGCTCTTTCCTCACGGTGGCTGAGGTGCAACATTTCCCTGAGAAACAACTTTGTGTCACTACCAACCTATCCGACTTTCCCGAGGATGTCAGGATAGCGTCTAATCACTAGATTAAAGGAGTTTCACCGAGTGCCAAGCTACCCGTGCGCCTCAGCAAGGCAGAGACGAGAGTGGAGTGAGCAGACACGTTCCACCCAGCACAGGTTTATTTCTCATCCCAGTTCACTAATGGGCAGCAGGACTGACCAGGTCGGTAACAGCAACGGCGTGAGGCACACGAACGGGACAGCCTGTGACTTGCCAGCCAGCAGCAAAGCGCTAATAAACCAGAGCTGGAAAGCCTGGCAGAAATTAACTTCCACAACCTGAAACACATCTGAAGTGAACCCAGACTTTCATATTGACAAAGTGCCACAGCCGTCTGACAGCTGAAGTGAACTGTAACAGTTCTGATGGCTTTGGGCTTCTGTCTGAACTGTGGCAGCTGCAGACAGTGAGCCCTGCCACGCTGCACGCAACCTGCCCCAACTACACATCAGAGGATTCCCATACCTCTTGGCATTTCTGCTAACTCTAGTGATAATCTCAAGCAATTTACCATTTCCATGACTCCATTTACTCATCTGTGAGGTAAATATGTAAAACTTGGAAGCATTTTCAAAACATGAGCTGCAAGGAAACACAGTTTGCGGCCCTGTCCATCAGTGTGTTGAGTAAGTGCTCAGCCTCGGTGTTTTCAGAGCAGGAAAGTCCTTCTGTGTTCGAGGAAAACCCAAGGATTACAGCAGTGTAGCAGCATGTGTACCATTGCATTTCTATCTTTGGGACAAAATTCCTCTCTGTGGGGTGACTTCGAGCAGCCAGGACTCGGGAACATCTCACTATCATCTACCGTGCGTCTGAAGTAGTTTCAGCACAGATTAAACTTTGAAAAGTCTAAAACCAGTTATTTTTCCCTTAATTTTTTGAGAAAAAGTATTTTTTAAACGAATGCAAATTTTACCAGACATTTTTCATGGACTCCAGCAAATTTCTGTACCGAGCTAGGAAAATAATTAAGAATAGCCTTTAAAATAAACTGCATTTCATTATACTTCATTTTTCCTTCCCGCTCAGCATTTTCCACAAGCTGACCTCAGCTGTGCTCTGCTTCCAGCACACGACAGCACTGGAGGCAGCCAGCAGTAACCCAAACCAGAAGAACCCAGCGCAGGTTAAGAACTATAAATTAAAGTTTATCACAGGAGATTTCTGAAGTTCTGACAGTCGGCAATGGTTAAAACCAACACAAGACAACATCCTGGTAACGGACACGGACGCTGGGATCGAGGGGTCTAGGTCCAACAGGATCATTAGGCCACAGGGCCCAGGGAGGGGTGTGACACAGAGCGATCCCGTGGTTTTTAAAATCATCTCAAAGCGTGATGCGTTTCTGCAACCTTTATTACAAAACCACAGTTATGCTATTGAAGCATCAGCTAGAAAAAACGCCTCTTAAGTTTGTTTTTTCCTATCTTGTCTTAAAGCAACAGCCAGAATCCAGCCCTTCTCTGGCAAATTGGAGCAGATCAGTACCCACAGCGAGGGCTGCAGGACTCTGTATACAGTTACAGCCTTGCAGCTGCAGGACAGGCACCTCTCAGAACAGTTTTGACTCAGAGCACTTCAGAAAGAAGCAGCCGAGGGTATTTTAATACCAAATACATCACACTCGGAACTCGCCTTCCCTGGAGGGGTTTAAGGGACGGGTGGATGAGGTGCTGAGGGACATGGGTTAGTGATTGATGGGAATGGTTGGACTCAATGATCCGGTGGGTCTCTTCCAACCTGGTGATTCTATGATAAAGCCCATCTGAAATGTTCATGGAGAAATACTGACTGTGAATGAAGCTCCACTAAAACACTGCAATATGGCTCTTCTTGCTTGGAAGCAACAAAGCCCAGAGCTGTGCTTCACCGATGCCATATCCCCATGGCCTTTTATACTCTACCCCCCAATAAAACTTTGTGCTCTTTCTCCCTGTCTTTTTTTTTTTGGTAAAGTTTTAGAAATTCAAGTATTTGTCATATTCCTTGCATAGAGCCAAGGTGAAGCCTGAAGCACCTTTGATGTGTTGAAAGAACTACAGACCCAAACTCCTCCGATGTGCTCCACATCCCCTTACAGCCGCACAGACCCATCTGGTATCCAGCCACAAGCCTATCACTCGAGCACTAAGTGGAAAAGCTCTTGTTTAACAGGTGAGAAATATAAACCTGCATTGGTGGCAGGGAAGTGCAGAGAGTGGCCCTACAGTGTGTGGGAGGCGTCTCCCAAGGGACAGGGGACAGGACAAGAGGGAATGGCCTCAAGCTCCACCAGGGGAGGGTCAGGCTGGACATATGGAAAAAAAATTTCACAGAAAGGGTCATTGGGCAGTGGAACAGGCTGAACAAGGAGGGGGTTGAGTCCCCTTCCCTGGAGGGGTTTAAGGTGCGGGTGGACGAGGTGCTGAGGGACATGGGTTAGAGATTGATGGGAATGGTTGGACTTCATGATCCAGTGGGTCTCTTCCAACCTGATGATTCTTCCACCCTGATGAATTCTATGATTTCATAGCCTGATTATCTACTGAGAAGCAACCTAATCTCTGCTCCTGGCTATGGGAATCCTTGGCAGGAGGCAAAGGGAATGAATGCCAAAGCGATCTTGAGTCCTCTGGGGGGCTTTCCTCTCACAGGAGGGAATTCAGTGCAGATTTTCTCTTGTGCTGCTGATGATTTGCTATCGTGTTTACAGCTAAGGTGCCAAATATCCCAGGTTGGGGAGAAATGAGAGACTTTGGGATGGGTGGTGAAGCCTCTCTTGCTTTTAGCGGCTGGGGTGACGACTGAGGAGGTCCTGGGGTTGCATGATAACAAGGAGATGGATGTGTAAGGGACTCCGGGACCAGGACCTGTGAGGGAAAGTGGGTACCGGGGGGGGGGCAGGGAAAGAGGGGAGCGGCCCAGCCCGCGCTTACCTTGAGGATGTCTCCGCGCTTGAAGCTGAGCTCGTCGTCCGCCGTGGCTTTGAAATCGTACTTGGCGATGGCTTCCATGCTGTGCTGCGGGCAGGCCGCGCTCCCGCGGGGCGGAGGGCTCCGAGGCGCGGCCCCGCGCCTCACATGCAGCAGCGCGGGGGGAACGATCCGCCCTGAGGAAGGAGGAAGAGGCGCGACATCAGGGGAAGCGCGAGACACCGGGGCCGCGCCCAGGGAAAGGGGCGTGGCCTCTGCAGACAGCGACCAATGGGAGCGCTGGAGGGCGTGGTCTAAGCAATCCGCGGCCAATGGGAGCTCGAGGGGGCGGTGCCTCGGCTGCCCCGCAGCCAATGGGCGCGCGGGGGCGGCGACCCGCCCCCGCGCGCCCATTGGTTACGGGGCTGTCGAGGCACCGCCCCCGCGCTCCTATTGGCCGCGGGACTCTGGCGGCTCCAAGATCTGAGTGTGGCCAGCAGGGTCAGTTGCGGGCCCCTCAGCACAAGAAGGATGTTGAGGCTCTGGAGCGAGTCCAGAGAAGAGCAACAAAGCTGGGGAAGGGGCTGGAGAACAGGCCTGAGGGACCTGGGGGTGTTTATCCTGGAGAGCAGACCTCATTGCTCTCTCCAGCTACCTGAGAGGAGGTTGTGGAGAGGAGGGAGCTGGGCTCTTCTCCCAAGTGATGAGAGGGAATGGCCTCAAGCTCCACCAGGAGAGGTTGAGGCTGAACATTAGGAAAAATATTTTCACAGAAAGGGTCATTGGGCAGTGTCAGAGGCTGCCCAGGGAGGGGGTTGAGTCGCCTTCCCTGGAGGGGTTTAACGGATGGGTGGACGAGGCACTGAGGAACAGCTTAGTATTTGATAGGAATGGTTGGACTCAATTATCTGGTGGGTCTCTTCCAACCTGGTGATTCTATGATTCATCTAACCTACCTTCTGATGATTCTAAAATACTCATTTTAACTCTTGGGGCTGATCTAAAGTACCTGTCTCTGATGCCAGCCTTCTACAACATCACGCTCTAGCAAACAGCAGCAGCGACTTTCCCTCACTGGGAACATTTTCCCCTTGCCAGCCTCTATCACATCCACATCACTATCTCAACCTCCTCGCCTGCCTCCTTAGGGTTTTCACCTAATGGCAGTTGTTGTTTTCTGCTGTTATGGCAATAGCGAGGGGCAACATGAATGACTGTGTGTGAAGCAATGGAAAATGCAAACACTTGCTCGAGCGCCCTGTCTACACGTCTACGTGTTTCCTGGTACACATCACCGGTTTCTGTTCCTCCTTGAAGGATCAATATTACTGGCAGCAGCGTTCGGGCAGCACGATGCTTTGCCTGAATGGCACAAACCATTACATGGGCAAGGAAATGCCATCAGCAAGCGGAACACTGCCGGAAAACCCCGAGTTCCAAACCGAGGCACGGAACCGCAAGCTGCATGATGTAAAGAACACGTTACAGGCTCCAGACACCCGTAAAGAAAGCAAGCACTGCCAAGTGGTAAGCGTCCCTCTCTTCAGGGGACACCACTCCCTGGACCCACATTGGCGCCTACATTTGTTTCAACTGAAGGAGTTAACACACACGTTCTTAGGGAAACTGATGCAGCACCTCCAAGAACAAAGTACGCAATTCCCCAAGCTGAGCAAGTAGCACAATGCTGGGAAACATCCCAGCACAATTTAAGATTCAGGAGATTCAGGAGGCAATTTTCTTTCTATGTGTGCTCACGTTACCACCAGCACAGTACTCTCTGTCAGCATACAGGGAGGGGTGTCTCCAGGTAACCACACACAGCGGCTCGGTGAGAACAGAACTCTAACCACAGGGACTCTGCGCGAAGGCATGGCTGAAATTTGGGCAGAAAAGTTACTGGTGAATTAGAGAAAAGCTTTGAAAATATTAACCCAGGATACTTAACCCAGCAAATGTCAGAGAAAGTAAACTCAGAGCAGCAATTGCCTTAAAGTCGCTTAGAAAGCATCTGCTGTTCACTAAACTCACTAAATAAGCTCTTACAGACTGTCAGCCACAGAATTGTTCAAATACAAACAGACCAGAAGCACAAGGGAAGAAACGAGCTGCTGGGGATGTGTCTGTGCTGGGCTCTGCCTGCTGAGAGCACAACTGCTGGCGTTAGCTTTCGGCACACGGCAGTGACACTGCACACGCTGCCGAGCACCCCAGCGGCACCAGCTTCAAACGGAGCAAGAGAGGGATGAGTGAGGAACTGTCAATGCGAACACAGAGAACGCACACGGCAAGAACCATCAGATGATCTCACCAGAGAAGTGACTCAGATTTCCCAGAATATGAATACATTTTTCACCTCTCACCTTACTGTGATTTGGGCGAGATAGTGCTCTTGCTCTTAAAAAAATCAGGGAGGGGAGAGGAAGAAGAGGCAGCAGATCCTGCTACCAGTAAATTCTTGTTAGCAAGCCAATGCTGCAGCTCAGGATGGGATATGAGCGACTATAAATACAAATCTCCCCATTGCAGCCAATAGGAAACAGTTCTTGTGTCCTTTTCAGCACGTATTTCCAAGCACAAGGGTAAGGGCAGGCTTTTTGTGCCGCTCCTACAAACACCATTCTCTCCAGCAAGGGAGAGCCTTCTCTTTGTGCCCTTCCCACTGCTTCACTGTTTTCTGGAAAGTGATACGGGCAGGGACGGAGCAGCAGGCAGTTTGGAAAAGCCAAAACGAGGGAAGAAAGAAGATACTTTCAGTGGAAGATTTTGCAAAGAATGAGATCCTAAGCTGCATCAGCTGTCATGGGACAAAACATTACAGAGGGTGGTGGAAAGAATACTGTGGGGCTACATCATCTGGAAGACATGCAGAAATGTTAAGTGTCGGGTGCGAGACAAAAGAATAGAAAGAAGAAACCATAAGGGCAGAGCACTAATTCAAATGAGCCAAATAAGGAAGCACAACAGAATAAGTGAATGAGGTAAAAGAGAAATTAAATTAGCAACATCTAAGAACTAGAACTCCCAGGGTCATAAATGATCCTCACAATCTACTATGTTTCAGCTTCCTTAAGCTCCTCTTGTCAGAGGACAAGTCCAGATCTCACTCTCAAAACTAAGCTGGAGCATGAAGCAGAGATGATATTTATCAGATTAAGTCATTTTATCAGGCAACAGAAAACTTCACCTCTGCCAAGATTTATTTACTGCCACTTTCTCTTATTTTAAACTGCATAAAGCAGCTTTAAACGCTACAAACTCGCCTGTATTATGAATACTTAAAACACTGCATGACTTAATCCTCACAAGAGATGATAATAACCGAAAGGCTTTTTTTGGCACAAATTCTCAATATCCAGAGCTTGCCCAGAAATGGATTACAAACACCACTGTGTTTGATGAAGATTAACAGGCTGTGACCCTTCAAGTTTTGGCCCCTGACCACAGGCATTCAGTAGTTTTCAGAGTACGGAATGAGCGTCCCCAACACTGCCCTGCTCTGCGAGTCGCTCTCCCGTTATTAACCGCGCTGCACAACGTTTTGCTCTACAGATTATGAGGGAGATGTCTGAGCCAGATGTCACAGGAGTTAATGAGATGGCATCATTGTCTCTTATAGATTATTCAGAGCTACTCTGGCACATTAAACCTCTAACAGACTGAAGTCCAAGTTGCTGGTAGGAAGTTGGGGAGAGAATCATGGAATGGTTTGAGTTGGAAGGGACCTCTGTACGGAACAGACATCCATAACTCCTACCCTGAAACCGCAGGCATAAAGCTGAACTCCCCTGCTGGAACAGCGCGGTTGTGTAAGGCACAGAATCGTGTAATGGTTTGGGTTGGAAGGGACCTCAGATCCCATCCAATCCCCCCCCTGCCACGGGCACGGACACCTCCCATGGATCAGGGGCTCCAAGCCCCATCCAGCCTGGCCTTGAGCCCCTCCAGGGATGGGGCAGCCCCCCCTGCTCTGGGCAGCCTGGGCCAGGGCCTCCCCACCCTCACAGTGAGGAATTAATTCCTCGTGTCCGATCTGTATCTTCTCTTTCCAATCTAAACCCTTTCCCCCCAGACCCTCCCGCAGCAGCTCCCGTCAACGCGGCCGGATAGGGGACAGAGGGCGCGGACGCCGGCCCGCAGGGACCCTCCCAGGGGACCTTAAAGCTCCGTCTCCGGAGCAACGGAAGCCGGGGGGAGCAGGAGGGACGGGAGTGGGGGGG
>WAAB01014845.1:0-108294 GCA_013389865.1 Piaya cayana | reverse complement strand
TGACCACAGGCATTCAGTAGTTTTCAGAGTACGGAATGAGCGTCCCCAACACTGCCCTGCTCTGCGAGTCGCTCTCCCGTTATTAACCGCGCTGCACAACGTTTTGCTCTACAGATTATGAGGGAGATGTCTGAGCCAGATGTCACAGGAGTTAATGAGATGGCATCATTGTCTCTTATAGATTATTCAGAGCTACTCTGGCACATTAAACCTCTAACAGACTGAAGTCCAAGTTGCTGGTAGGAAGTTGGGGAGAGAATCATGGAATGGTTTGAGTTGGAAGGGACCTCTGTACGGAACAGACATCCATAACTCCTACCCTGAAACAGCAGGCATAAAGCTGAACTCCCCTGCTGGAACAGCGCGGTTGTGTAAGGCACAGAATCGTGGAATGGTTTGGGTTGGAGGGGACCTCAGATCCCATCCAATCCCCCCCCTGCCACGGGCACGGACACCTCCCATGGATCAGGGGCTCCAAGCCCCATCCAGCCTGGCCTTGAGCCCCTCCAGGGATGGGGCAGCCCCCCCTGCTCTGGGCAGCCTGGGCCAGGGCCNGGAGCTCAGCCGGTGCCGGTGTCACTCACCGCTGGGCGCGCCGCCCCGCCCGAGGGTCCTCTCCGCCGCCCGCGCCCGCCGCCGCCCCGGCCCCGCCGCTCCCGCCGCAGCTCTCGCGAGATCTCGCGGGGCCCGCCCCTCTCCTTTCAACGCTCGCGAGATGCATCTTGACCCCGCCCTATTCTCCGCCGCAGCTCTCACGAGATCTCGCCGCGCACCCCCGCCCCTCCTGCGCCAACTCTCGCGAGAGTTCGCTGGCCGGAATGGAGCGCGGTGCTGGGGAGCGGAGGGGGCTGCGGAGGGTACCGAGAGCCGCCCCACCCCCCACCCCCCCCCCCCCCTCCCCCCCCCCCCCCCCCTTCGNCACATTAAACCTCTAACAGACTGAAGTCCAAGTTGCTGGTAGGAAGTTGGGGAGAGAATCATGGAATGGTTTGAGTTGGAAGGGACCTCTGTACGGAACAGACATCCATAACTCCTACCCTGAAACAGCAGGCATAAAGCTGAACTCCCCTGCTGGAACAGCGCGGTTGTGTAAGGCACAGAATCGTGGAATGGTTTGGGTTGGAGGGGACCTCAGATCCCATCCAATCCCCCCCCTGCCACGGGCACGGACACCTCCCATGGATCAGGGGCTCCAAGCCCCATCCAGCCTGGCCTTGAGCCCCTCCAGGGATGGGGCAGCCCCCCCTGCTCTGGGCAGCCTGGGCCAGGGCCTCCCCACCCTCATAGTGAGGAATTAATTCCTCGTGTCCGATCTGTATCTTCTCTTTCCAATCTAAACCCTTTCCCCCCAGACCCTCCCGCAGCAGCTCCCGTCAACGCGGCCGGATAGGGGACAGAGGGCGCGGACGCCGGCCCGCAGGGACCCTCCCAGGGGACCTTAAAGCTCCGTCTCCGGAGCAACGGAAGCCGGGGGGAGCAGGAGGGACGGGAGTGGGGGGGGTAGCCCCGGCCCCGCCCGCCCCGGGGCCAAGGCAGCGGCACCGAGGCTCGGCCCGCGCCCCCNCCCGCCCCTCCTGCGCCAACTCTCGCGAGAGTTCGCTGGCCGGAATGGAGCGCGGTGCTGGGGAGCGGAGGGGGCTGCGGAGGGTACCGAGAGCCGCCCCACCCCCATCCCCGCCGCCACCGTCCCTCCGCCTCCCACTGTCTGTTATCAAGTGAAGCAGCGCCCTGGTCTGTCTCCTTGGCCGTACGCCCCATCACGGTTCCATCCACACCAGGAAATACTCTGCTGCCTCTTTGTGCCTCACAAACCGCATCTGTGAGCGTTGAACCTGCTGACCTCGCTGTAAATGCTCGAGCGGCTTGATAAAGATTCCTAAGAGATTATTTTCGCATGAATTCTGTCGTTTAAGCCCTTCGTGAGATCATTTTCTCATCCTAGTACCGTACTTCACGGGCATTGAGTTGTTTCCAGATCTGGGCACTGAATTCCTCTCATGCTCCCTTCAAAAATGGGAAAGGGCAGAGGGGAGGAGCTGTCAGAGCTGAGGGTGTCACAAATGTTTCAGATGTTCTTTCTGTGGATGCTGAAGGGATTCATCCAGTTTGACACAAAGACTGATGAAACCTGAGCGAGCATCCAAGATCCTCCAAGTTCCCAGTGCATGTTACTAGAACAGGCTTACAGAATCTCTGGTTTCAAGTGTGACCTCAAAATGAGGATTTACAAGTTCTCAGTAAGCCCTTCTGAAAGTCAAACAACATCCCAGAAAAGTTATAGCCGCTACTTTTAGCTGGTCTTGCACAGCCAGACGCGGGCAACAGCTGCCATGGAGCGACGGCTGCGCCCGCAGCTGCAACCTTGGGAAATCAAACAAACAACATGTTTCAGAAATAGCAGAGAAAAAGCGTTGCAAAGATTATTCCTGATAAAGGAGTGGCCAAGATGAATTCCCTTGCAAACCGATCAATGTAGAACGTTCCCCCAGCTTGCAAACAAGTTGACGCTTTAGAAAAATACCCAACTTACTGTGTGAATGCAGCGCGGCGTCAACTTCAGCAAGTGCTGGACTCGATGATCCAGTGGGTCTCTTCCAACCTGGTTATTCTATGATTCTATGGAATGCTGGAATCCTGGCACAGCTGTAAGTGAGGGTGAAAAAGGCAGAGACCTTGCTTTGCAAGGGGATCCATGTGAAATGGTTTTGTAGTCTAGGAATAGCTTGAATTTTCTACGACCATTTGTGGTGATAAAATGTGAGCTGAGATTAGCTCTGAGTATTTTAAGGGTAAGAAAAATCTCACTGTCTGACATTTCTTTTGGATACTTTTTCAAATGTCTCAGCAGTCTGGGGCAGTAAATGTTTGGAGTTTGCTATGAATAGATCAGAGGAATGTTTGTTAAAAACTGCATTTTTTTTATAAGCAGCCACTCTAGGTTTTAAATTGCTGCTCGGAACATTCCTGTTAATGCCTTGGTACTTACTGAAGACCACAGTTACAATAACTGGAGTTGAACATTAGTTACAGAACCACAAATATTACTGAAGACAAACCCGAGTCATAATACGGGTCTTATCTTGGCTTAAACTGTGGTCCATTAACGTCTGCGTCCTTGCAGTGGAATTTAACTGCTGGGGAAACTTTTACATTGTAAAGGTTCGGAATTCCCACTCTATTTCAGCTAAGGAGTAAATGTTTCCCAACACCTTCTCTTCATTCAAAGAGATGAAGTGACCTCTCACTACTTTTAACACACAGCTTTGTGTTACTAGCAAAGGGAATAATATCCAAAGGTTATGATAGATGTATACAGAGTCACAATAAAAATATGTTCTGCAAACGGGAAACAGAGGTGTAGAGGGCTTGTTGTAAGCCACACAATAAACTAACACCACAGCATTCAACAGCACTAGAAACAGAATTTATTGTTCTCAACTACCAAGCCTCGCGGTGAGCGGCCACCAGCTCTCCCTGCACAGAATCTGCTCTGCTGCATGCCAGTCATCTCACATCCACACTGAAATGGGATCCCAAGTGTCTCCGTGGATCTGCCCGGGCAGTAAATCAGCGCTGGTGCTTGTGACCCAGACATAACTGCTGATCAGCCAGAACGGCTTCGCAATTTCACTCATTACAGAGATCCTGAGAGCACTTGTGAAACAGCTTAATCACCATGTGAGACAGTCAGGGACTGCTCAGACTTTTATAGACCAGGAGACAGAAAAGTTAGCTTTGCCTCCAAACTAGCGGGAAAAAAGGTCTGAACTGAAAAAAACCGTGAGTCTCTCAGGAAACCCAAAGGAAACTACGCAATAGAAGCAGATTCTCTTCTGTACCCCACATGTTTATGTGGTCACAAAGGTCGTTATAGAAATGACTGTGTAGGAAACACAGCTCTACCTGGGAACGGTGATGGCCACATGCCGGAATTAAACAATGAAACAAGCTGGCTGAGGTCACCCAGAGCTGCTTGAGCTCAGAGGGAACCAGACCCAACCCCATCGTGCCATCTCTCCTTCGCTAGCACAAAAGAGCTTCTGCTTTCTTCCCACTCCCAGTTCAGTCATCTGTCATTTTCAGGACAGCTTGGAGTTGTCAGTTCAATTACCTTCCGTTTGGAGAAAAACAAAGCAGATGCTGTTTACTACTAAAAGGCAGAATGTCTCTCATTTGAGGAATATGTAAGCTCACTTATCTTTTTTTTTTTTTAATAATTAGGCACTGAATTATGTGCATCTCCCTTACTTATTAAATACCCAGGAGCTGTGAAGAAATATCACTGAGTTAACATGAAATATTATCCTTTTTCAGCAAAACTGTTGGTCAACTCAACCATTGCGTTTAAAGAATCAGATTTTGTATCAATCTTCCCCTTCTAATTCCCTTTAGCACTACAGGCACATCAGACACGCAGACACTTCCCAGCATCTGTCATGAAATGTGCCGATGGGTGGGGGAAGCAGGCACAGCGCTGTTGCCTTTTCTGAACAATGTGACGTTTCCTCAACAATTCAATTTGTAAATTATTTTGCTCTACATTTCAGACATCAACGAATGACAAAACACAACTTTCAACATCTTGCCAAAGCACTTAGCTTAAAAGAAAAAGGCAAAGAAAGGTTTGTTGTTTTACGTACGGTACCTGCTTTGGAGAGGTCCCACTCCAAGGCTGCTGCCTGCTCTCCTGCAGCAGCACGCTGGCCAGGGCTGGTGGCCAGGGACACGCCAAGAGGTCAAGCAGGTCCCTGGCTGTGCCGGGGCGGGAGCTCCCTGCACGCGGAGCTGAGCCCCTGCCCATATGTTGTGGTCCCAAGAGCAGACGGTCAGTCCCTGCGCTGGAGACACGGGGAGCATGAAATGAAGCGTTTTCAGACCATACGCACAGGTTTGCAGGAGCTGCTTAATTTCTGTAAACTCACCACCTACCAAAGTGGCACAGGAGGCCTTTACACAAGGAAACAATTCCAAGAAGTACAAGGATGTGGGGGAAAAGCTCCCAAGGAATAGTTTTAATAGCTATTTTGAAGCAAGTGATCTTAATTTGCAGGCAAAAGTGACTGATCTGAGCTTTCTGTACCAGAACATTACAGTCTATAAACATCCGGAAGCAGCGGCATCTCATTTACCTTTAGACCATTGATTCACTGTTCTGTAATATGAAAAAATAAAGGATGAAATCTTAATATAAGACAAGGCACTTCCTCATGGAACAGGTCCTTACACCAGAATTTTCAGATCTAGAAATCATCCCTGTTTAGTGCCTCTTGAGCACTTCACAGCATTTGCCCATGGAGTTTTCCCTTTCTCAGCAGCACTAGAACATGTTGGAAAGTGCCCTCCAGATCCCTGTCCTGTGTCTGAACCCATAGCAACATCGTCCTGCTCAAGGGTGTTTCTACTCTTCCAGCCATCCCTGCAATAATGCATCTTGGTAATGTATTTCACGTATTGTCACCGTGCTCTGCCAGCACCAGGTCCCTGAATCGCTGAGGTGGACAGATAGGTCCGGTTTAGTGAGGAGGAGATAAAGGCACAGGGAGGTTAGAGCTCTGGTCTCTCAGCCCCTACAGCCGCGCGTCTCCTTGACAGAAATCCCACACAGAGCACACATGTGAGTGAAAACAGGTTTTATTAGCGACTTGCTCAAGGCCACAGGCAATGAGTGTCAGAGGCAAGGTAACGCAGACTTCGGATCTCTGTTCAAGCTGTGCCTTTACTCTGACCTTTCATTTACAAGCTGCTACTAATTAAGATGATTTTATCAGGGGTGGAACAACCTAAAGAGGAACCAAGGAGATGCTTGTGTAGCACTAAGTGCAACTCATGATCTTATGTTCTTACAATTCCAGTAACACATTTATCCTCTTCCCCTTCCTTGTACCGTCTCTAAACTACACCATAAACTTCCCCAGACCTGCCAGTTCATTTCCTTCTCGGACACCAAACCACCCACAGTGTCACTCCAGAGCACCAGAGCTGCAGGGTGTGAGTGTTCACCGATTCTAGGGAATTGTTCTGGGTAACTAACAGTGCAGGAAAAACAGGAGCTTTGTAGCCTCACTGAAACTGCGTTTCAAAGAGCTGCAATCACACTCACAGGATTCCCCACGCTCTGTCCGTCCAGGCAAAGTGTGTTGCAAAGGAGCAGTTCTGCACTCCCAAAACACCACATCCCCGTCCAAAAACACACCTGCAGGGAAAACAGGGCAGAGCTTAAGCTTTTCATACAATTTATTGCCATAAAATCACAAACAACTGCAGTAGGCTCTGATGCCCGTAGCTCAGCACAGTAACAAACTCAGTTTTGAGGAACCGGATCCTGATAGAGCAGTAGTTACTGTTGCAGAAAGTGGAATATTTTGATTTAAACTGAAGTCCGTTGCAGTAACTGTATTTTCTGAATGTCACAGAATATCCCTCTGAAAGTGTGGGGGTTATAGTGTGTTTTTTCAGTGCTTTCCAGACACCAGCAGGTTTTGTGTTTGGTCTGGGTTGTGCTGAACACGGGTCCCTTTTGCCCTGGCCCCCTGTTTGCTGAGCTTCCTTCTCTCAAACACAAGACCAGGCAGAGCAGGAACCAGGTCCAAATGAGCAAGAGATTTGACTGGTGTGAAATTCATAATAACATTAAAACGAGGAAGGTAACAGAATCTGCTCAGGATTAATAGAATCATGGAATCACCAGGTTGGAAGAGACCCACCGGATCATCGAGTCCAACCATTCCCATCAATCTCTAACCCATGTCCCTCAGCACCTCGTCCACCCGCACCTTAAACCCCTCCAGGGAAGGTGAATCCACCCCCTCCCTGGACAGCCTCTGACACTGCCCAATCACCCTTTCTGGGAAAAATTTTTTCCATATGTTGAGCCTGACCCTCCCCTGGTGGAGCTTGAGGCCATTCCCTCTCGTCCTGTCCCCTGTCACTTGGGAGAAGAGCCCAGCTCCCTCCTCTCCACAACCTCCTCTCAGGGAGTTGCAGAGAGCAATGAGGTCTCCCCTCAGCCTCCTCTTCTCTAAACACCCCCAGCTCTCTCAGCCGTTCCTCTTCTTCTCCAGCCCCTTCCCCAGCTTCGTTGCTCTTCTCTGGACTCACTCCACAGCCTCAACCCATGGGATCGCTGCAGCCCAGCCCAGCCCCGCCTGAAGGGTGTTCGCTCCCTCCGACTGCGGACCGAGCCCTCAGGAGCTGATTTGCGGTATTTTCGCTGTGGATGCGGCGGGAGGCGCCCCCGCCCGCCACAGGGGGAACAGGGAGGGACCCTGAGGGCGGAACCGGGCCTCGGGCCAGCCAGTGAACGCGCGGCCGGCCCGGCTGCACCAATCAGAGGCTGTGGAGCCCGCCTCGTCCCGCCTACCGTTTCAGCCAATCAGCGCGCGGCCGGCCCGCCTGCACCAATCGGGAGCCGCCGCGCCAGCCCCTCCCCCCGCGCGCCAGGGACCGCGATGGCGGCGCGGCGGGTGAGTCGGGGCCGGGCGAGCCGGGGCTGTTCAGCCCGGAGAGGAGAGGGACCTCGGGGCAGCTCCCAGCACGGAAAGAGCTCCGGGAAAGCTGGGGAGGGGCTCTGGATCAGTGAGGGCAGGGACAGGACGAGGGGAGCGGTGTTGAGCTCGAAGAAAGGAGAGAGATGAGGTCTCAGGGAGGTTTCCCTGTGAGGGCAGGGAGGCCCCGGCCCAGGCTGCCCAGAGCAGGGGGGGCTGCCCCATCCCTGGAGGGGTTCAAGGCCAGGTTGGATGGGGCTTGGAGCCCCTGATCCATGGGAGGTGTCCCGGCCCGTGGCAGGGGTGGGACTGAGGGTCTTCGAGGTCCCTTCCAACCCAAACCCTTCCATGATAAGAACACAAGAAGTTCATTTCAGGTGACAGTACTGGAAAGGTCACTGGAGAGGAGGGGAGAACGCAGACAGAAGCAGACTGTGTTCTGCTTACGTGTTTAAGACTCGCTGAGCTTGCCTAGGGCAGCTTGTGCCACAGGAGTTATCTAAGTTAGTCTTGAAAGCTACCAAAGGCAGGCGCTGAGTGCCAGCACCAATCGCCTTCCTCGGCAGCTGCCACACGCTGCAGCTTTCCTGCCGTCTGAGGAGAGAAAGCTGCTGTGGCACACTTGCCTCAAACCCTACTGTGGTCCCCCAGCAGCTGTAGGATAGAGTTTCTAATTAAACAAGCAACTCGAACACAATGGGATCCCAACAAACTGTAGTGCCTGATTGCTGTGAGCAGGTTGCTTGGAGATGTAAGTTTCCATATAAACAAACTGTTACTTAACAGCCGCTGCACCGCGTTGAGCTGCAGGGCTGCTCCAATACAGCAGTGCTTGAATAACCTCACAGGCAAACGAGGTTTACTTTCCAAGAAGCTGCGTAACAGGCATGCTCATAACTACCTCCACGATGCTTGGCTTGTGCAAGGTCTCTTTTGTTCTTTAGATTAGTGCTTTATGTTTCTTTGTTGTCTTTTACTCAAGCACATCAAAACACTTTACATAATAATCTTAAGCGTGACCTTTTAAATAAACACATTACCAACATTTTTTTATCTGATAAGAAAGAAGATTAAGATATTAGTGCTTTTAGCCTAGGTCACCAAACAAATCAATATTGCTACTGCAAGCAGAACCAGGAAAACAAACCTCCTCCTGGTGATCTGTGTTGTTCAGCTTTGGGTGAGTCCTCGTATCTTTGGAGCTATCCTGGCCCTGTTGGTCTGACCCAATCCTGCTGTTTAGAGCCACAGCAGGTGCTCCAGAGACCAGGCTGCCCCAGGGAGAAGGGGAGCCCTGAGGAAGGGTGGTGAGGGTTTATGTACCTGGGGCTGGGTGGGACTGGTCGAGGGCCATGGGGGATTGGCCCTAGATGAGTCCTTTGCAGGGCTGGCCAAGAGGGTCCTGCTGGGGCCTGGGCAGCACTATCCTGCACCTGGGCCTCAGGCAGCACCATTGGCTTTGGGTTGGCTGGGTTAACGTCCCTAACAGTGGACGGGACCGTTACTACACTAAGTCAGGCAGTTTGGATCTCTGGTCAGAATCCTCCTGTGTGCAGAGTGGCTCTTGAGGAGCTGCAGAGAGCTCCTCTGTTTTCCTTCCTCAGCCGAGTGAGTCAGCTCGCTGCCCTATTTCTAGACACAGCTCGTCAGACAAATGTTAATCATAAAACTTTCATGGAGCTTGTTGTGAGTGTATTAAAGTACCCAATGTGCTGGGTGGATCTGTGCCTTTCCTACACGAGGGCTGAGCTTTGCTTGGAATGCACGTGTGAGCTCCTGGTCATTAACGGCTTTGGGGAGCAACCGGGGAACACCTTCCCTTTGGCACAGTGTTAAATATCTCCAACTGGCAAATCCTGGTAAGGGTGGGTTTGCCTAAATTGACTAAACTGTGCATATAACACCCTTAATTATAAACTGGAATTAGGAGAAAGCTGCACTGGTACCTGTGAGCTGGCGTAAGTCAGCAGAGGTTGTTTTGCTAGAAGATCCTATGAACACAGAACAGGCTTCTTTATTGTGGGCTGCTGCCTTTTTGTGGTTTTCTAGCACTTGAGGATTGTTTTTGTAAGTGGAGGTGGTTGCACGATCCCAATTACCATAATAACTGATATTGTGCCGGTGAATGACACCCGTCACTCGCAGGGAGCTCTTCCACCCCTTGGCTGTGAAATGCTGTAGCTGTCGCGCGAGGCACCGTGCCACAAGGCAGATGATGTCTCACCCTCCTGCAGGAGCTTGAGGGGCCTTGACAGCTCCCAGAATTGTGCCCCGTGTTGCGTTTTTAGCTTTGATCCAGACTGCGTACGTGCTGTGTCTTTCTGTGGCAGGCTGAGAGTTCCTGGCGCAGAGTAGGTAAAACAATCCGTTAACTCCCAAACACACTATCCTTTCTTTAACCAAATGAGGGAAAATGGACACAGCAGAGATCTCTCAGATTTATGGGGGGTTGTTGTCCCCCGTGGAAGCTGTAAGGTTGACTGAAGTAGTCTGATTGTTCCTTTGATCATATCCACCAGTTACTTCTCAGCTCACCAGAACAAAATTAAAACGAAAATGAATGTTCTTTCAATTGTTTTACCAATCTTGAAAGTAAACGCGTGATCTGACTCTTAGAATTGTGCCAAAGCTGTTTCTTAGGCACCTTCTCTCTCCTTGCTCAGCTCTCTAAGCTGCCGCTGCCCTGTGAAGTGTCTGATGTGCAGTCCTGTAAGGCTGAGTCAAAACTGGATTTCATCCCTGAGGGCACACTTGTCAGTTGGAAGACAAAACTGTAAATTCATCGCAAGTTTGATCCTACTCCTGGTTCAAAGTGGAATAGATCTCTGATTCCTGCCATTTAGCAAGGGAAGGGGAACCTGCTTGCGATCAGCTCCTGTTTCTTGGTAGCCATGCACAAAAGGACCGTATGGCCTCTGCTGAGTTGATGATACCTGGCACACCCCCCGTGCTCATGCAGAAGGTCTCCCTTGCTTTACTGGTGCTGATAAACGTGCTTCTCTGAAGCAGACGTGCATCCCCCTGTTTATAATCCAGGGTTATGGAGGCAGCAAATGTTTAATTGGCCCGTTTTGCCCATTTATTTTCACCAGCAGGTTCCGAAGCCAAGCAGCATGGCTGCCAGCCCCTTGCTGTAATTATTGGATGCTCCCAATGGGTCTCACAGCAACTGAGCTCACGGGGTGCGCCTTCGGAAGCCCACAGATCAGCAGACCTGCCTGTGTTGCCAATCGTCAGGCAGACATCATCTACTCATGAGTGGGAAGGCCGCCTGGTTCTGCTGATGTCAAACATAAGCTCTAATCTGAGCCATTTTCTCTGAGGTGGCTGCTGGTTTTGGTTATTTTCTGTTCCCCCGTGTTTCTATTCTCGGGGATGGATCAGGCTTCTGTTCTGAGGAATTCACGTTTGGCAGCTGGGAGTGCTCAGGCTCCCCGTCATTTTTCACAGAGTAACGTATGTTGGGAACTTTCACTAAATACCTGAAAGCATCACTTTAGGGAAAGCAGTATCATTAGGGTGATTTATTTTTCTCCCTAAAGACTTGCGGCTTCAGAAACCCATTTTTCTTCCCAGTGTTTGTAGGCTGCGCAGTTATCTGATCTTTCTGCTTTGCTGGTTGTTTCCAGGTGCTGTACGCAATGGTTCGTGCTGTATAGCTCCTTATTAAATTTCAGTACTGATGCCTCATACTGATGGGGTGAAGCGTGGTGAGCTGTTCTGCTTTGAAGTCCTTAGATTCCAGAGGAGGATCTGAGAGCACAGTGTTTGGTGCCTGTGTAAGTACACTGGCTGCGTAAGACAGCGTTATCTGAAAAATGGAGAGGTAAACGAAGGTTTGAGTGGGCCCTTGTGAGGCTCCACTGCTGCTCAGAAGGGCGTTTGAACACTTACTGATACTCAGATTAATCTACAAGCCTTTCTCTTTGCTCAGGGCTCCTAATAGAAATGGATTTGAGGTGATGGGGATGGATTTTTGGGGTTTGGAAAAGCCCGGCCCTGAACTCATTAGTTCTCAGAAGGCAAAGACACTCTGAGGTGCATTGCTGACCCTTCCACAGGGCTGTGGGCTGGCTGAGTGTGGTGCCCTGGCTGTTCCCAAGGGCGGCTTGCTGTGAGTGCTGTATGCTCCGCAGGGGTAACGGACACAGATCCTTTGTTTTGTCCAAAAAAGATGTTTTGCCTATATGAAAGGAGAAAAAATCTGTGCCATGGGGGATAACTGGGGAGGTGGGCTACAAGGAGGATGTGAGCACCACAGCTACCTCTTTCTCCGTGCTGTTGCACTTAAAAAACCCCAACCCCATCGCCCCAGCCTGGTTCCCTGCTGGTCTGGAATTTGTTTTAGTGCCCAGGTCCACGCTCAGCACCGCAGTGCAGACTTGTCAGAGAGTGGATGTGGTGTTCCGCAAAGGGAAGGGTCGTTACTGCGGGTTCCGTTAGAGATCAGATGAACAAAGCTGCTGGTAGATCAGAGCGGCGAGGCAAACACTGTGGGTGGCAGCGTGTTCCAGCACCTGTAGAATCCAGCGCTTCACCAGCTGGTTTGGGTGCTTGCCCCAACTGCCAGGGCTGCAGCAACACTCTGAGCGGCAGGGAACGTTAACTCATCCACTGCTTCCACGTTTGGGAGCCTTAAGCTGATGGGAGCAGCTCTGAGTAAGGGGAGGGTTGGTGGACTCACAGAAGCACTTTCCACTTCCCAGCTCTCCTTTGAAAACCAACCCTGCAGTTTGAATTTTGTAACTTCCATCCCTTTCTTGTCCTAAATGGAGTGATATATGGGGAGATCGACTGGTTCCCTTCCTGTTTCCACAGGTGGTGATGTGTGAGTGCAGCCAAGGCCATCGCTGCCCAGGAGCCATCCTACCCTGAGGAGCCGTCCTCTCCTGCTGGACATGCGGACGGAGCTGTGTGGCCATGGACCTCAAGGAGAAGTGTCAGGTAGGTTCCTGCTAAGGCTTATGCCCAACTTAAATGCTGAGTCCTTTTGATTGTCTTTCACTGGTCAGTTCTTGCTGTTTGGTGTTACTATGGGGTGGCAGAATACCTGGTTAGTGTCCCAGCCGGGGTGTCTGTCCCCTTCACGTTCCTGGGGTGGACGTACTTGTGCCAGCAGGTACGTGTGCAGGGCTGAGGCACAATGCTGTGAGGCGTGTACTGTCACTTAAGCTGTGTCTGTCTTGAGGTTTCAGATAGGACTCCAGGCCCCTGACAGTTCACTTGGCTTTATTTGAGAGGCTGAATGCACTGAGAAAGTTTTAAAAATGAGCTAAGGTGATGAAATCATCTGAGCCGGGTTTCTTAGATGATAAGCATGTGTGTTTCAGACCTGCTCTGAAAGGTTACCACAGTGTAAGTGACTTAACAGGTCCTCAGTTTGCACCTCGGCTCTTGGCTTGCCTGTGAGACATCTGTGGTGCTGGATTGGTTCAGCTGGGCCTGCCCAGCAAGGCCTTGGGTTGCTCCTGCCTGAACCTCTGGCCCCTGGTGTGCTCAGAGGACGTTTTTGAGCTATGTTGTTTTATATCAAATTGCTGTGTTACTATGGAGGCGACATTGCAATGAGGATGGTTATTGCTTTATTCTCTTGTTGTTGACGTCGTGGGCTAATCTGGTATTGATCATTCTGAGAGGTGACGCAGTTCTGTGCCGGGGTGAGTTCTGCGTGGGGTCTGAGTGCTCCAACACAGGCCGTGCTGCAGCTGCACCAGGGCAGCGGGGACACTCTGGCTGCAGGTCACTGTCTTTGGGTCATTGCTCTCTCCTGTGACATTCTTTGTACAACTGGAAGAGCAGATCGAGTCACTGGACAGGCACTAACGCGGATGTGATTGTGACAGACCTTTAAAAGGCCTCTTGAGAAAGCGTCCTGCACCAGGAGGTTACGGGGGAATTGTGTTTGAAGCCCTGGGCTCGTCTCCTGGCTTACTAGAGTTTTCTCTCCCTCTTTTCTGAATGGGGAATAAAAGTGATGGCAGATCATCAGACTCTTAAACAGGAATCTAAAAAAGCTGCATGTTACGACTTGATTTGTCTGAATTCTGAGGGAAGACCATGGTTTTGTTCTCATTAGCAGTATGTTATTGAGTGTTAAGGAGTTTGCTGCTATTTTTTGTCAGTGCTGCATGTCCTTGTTTAATGTCCTTTAAGGTGGAATCCATCCTCCTTTCCAGAGTGAAGAACTTGGGACACGTTTATGCTGATAAGGGAACAAATTAACCTGCTGTGTAACCTCAGTAGTAAATTTGATGTGCTGGGTTTATTTTAAAATGCTAAAAATAAAATGAACCCAAGTGAAAACATCAGTCCTAAGTTCAGCTGAAAGTGATCTCTTTGCTCTGCTGGACGTGTGTGATGAAGAGGCAGGGCCCCTGGAGCAGGAGATGCGCTCTAAGGGTGGCCACAGCCCAGATGTCTTTCACTGAGGGGCTTCTCCTCCAGCTCCAGGAGCTCCGTGGGCAGAAGGGCTGGAGTATCAGGGTTTGTCAGGTGTGATGCAGCTGCCTTCCAGCTTTCACCAGAAGCCAAACACTGCAGAGAAAGGCAGAGAGTGTTTCAGGAGCAGTGCCAAAACCTTCTTAAATTAAATCTGCTGATAGCTTGTTCTTTCCCCTCTTCTCCTGAGTTTTTAGTTTTCTGTGTCTTTCTGAAGTGAATTTGATACTCGTGAAAGGTGCCAGGATCTGTGCTCCAGGGCCTCCTCGGCTGATACAGCAGCATTGATTGCCACAGGATAGCGCTGGGTCCTGAGTTTGAGTTCCTCCAGATTCAGGCTGTATTTGCAGGAACACCCACCTGGTAAAAGTTATTGACATCATCCGTGTAATTGCTGCAGCCTGGATACGACACCGAGCCTCCTGGCCAGAGCCCGGAGATGCGTGCAGGGGAACAGCTCAGCGAGCTCTGAGCTGAGAGGGAGGTTATGTGTCTGCAGGGTGGGGATTTGTCCATTCTCACCCTGTGGTGGTGGTGTGGATCCTTTCTCTTGTCTCCTTACGTTTTCCCTTGTGATAAAGTGAATAGGTGAGTGGTTTAGCAGGAAAAGAGGAAGGAAGACAAAATCGTGCCATTAGGGTATTTTGTTCCTCTCTCTGGTTTGAAATTGTTGTCTTGGAAACAAAGTGCCCTGCAGAAGGATAAGGGGTGTCCTGCCTCTTTTTCCCCTGCTTTCTTCTGGAGTCACATCAAATGCAGTGGCTGCTGCCCTCGGTGGGATTACACACCAAGGTGTGTCTCTGGCCAACATCGAGGTGGTAACTGGACCCCGTGTTGGGTCTGTTTTAAATACAGAGACCCCTTAATCTCTGCACTTCTGGCTTTAAACACGTGGGAATCTCAGGGTAGGCTGCTCTGCCGAGCCAGGAAGCCCCAGACAGAATTAGGACAGCACTGAAGTAGGAGCTGTATAAAAACCCACTCACAAACATGCTTCTCTCTGACAGTGGGAAGGAAGCATTCCTGGAAAAGATGAGAATGAGTGAGGAGGCTCATTCCTTCTTCTCCTCCAAAGGCCTTTTGATCCCTTTGCCTGTTGTTCTGCCCAGCTCTTCCCCATCTGCACTGATCCTTCGCCTTCTCCATGCTCCTGCCTGGGTGTCGGTGAACAGGGAGCCCTGGGCACAGCCCGTGGCTGTGAAGGATTCATGTGCACCTTTTGGTTTTGATTGTGGGTCAGGATGTACAGATATTGGGTGCTGAGAGGGGCTTTTGCTGCTTTCTCTATCAGCAGGAGAAGAGGGAGGGGACCCTTCAGACTTGGACCTGTGTCCGTCTCCACTTGTTGAAATGGCCAATGCTTATGTTTGTGAATTGAGCTTGAATCCAAAGCTGTGGGGTCATCTGGAAGACTCCTAGATTTCCGTCGGGGAGTCAGTATTCCAGGGGCTCCCTGTCTCTCTGGCTCTCATCCTTGCCTGCTCAGGTGGCCCTTGCCTTGTCGTAGGTTTCGTAGCGCTCTGTCCAGTCTGAGTTCCCATCTGCTTTTCCGCAGAGCCTGCCTGGTGCCATCAGCCCTCCCTGTGCCTGCGTGTGCATCTCTGCAGGCAGGGAACCCACAGCTCTGGCTGGGTCACTCTGGCTGACGAATGGACGGCTCTCACAGACATCTGCTGCTCGCCTGGGCAAACTTTCTTCTCTCTCTGCCTTTTTTTCCCCTGTTTCTATCCCTTGTCCCCCACCCCCATCCACCGCCTCCCTGCCGGCTCTGCAGCGTGACTGGAAACAGGCTGAATTAATCAGCAGCCGGGTGCTTCACTCTGCTGCTTCTGCCTCGATCTCTGCAGCGCTGGGCTCTGCACAGCCTCGCACTCCCTCACTGCCTCTCGCTCTTGGAGGGCAGCGGCAGTGCCAGTGGCTGGGGAAGCGGCGCAGGGATTTAGCCCAGATGCTCTTCAAGCAGGCTGATCTCTGGAACCCCCAGCACGGCAAATGCCACAAAGTAAGTTTCTCTGCCTGAACATTTGAATCCAAAATGGCTTTCCCTCTCTCCCTCCCCAGCCTGCATCCTGCCTGATGTGATGGTGCATGAAGAGCTTTGAGGTCCTGGGAGAGAGGTGGTGGTGGGACACGAAGCAGTGAGTGGTGCTTGCAGCTGGGGAATGGCTTGGTGCTGGAGGTGATGGGGAAGGAAGCTCTGGTTTAAAATTGCTGATTTAACCCTAGCACCAACAGGAGGGGCCAAACGTGATTTTAGCTGCCGGCTCCTGCTTTGCTGCCCCTCTGCCTCATGATAAATTTGTCTTTTTTTTCTCTGCTTGATCTGTAGCTGTTGATCCCTTTGGAACATCTTGCAGTGCATCTGCTGGGCTGTGTCATAGTTCGAGTCCTGTCCCCAGAGTCTTCAGACACAGAAGTGGGGATGGGAAGGGAACTGATGGGAAGGAAAGATGGGCTGAAGTTCTGGGGGTTCCTGAGCACTGCTGGCCTGCGGGAGGGGGTGAGCATCTTCTGGAATGAGCTCTGTCCTGGCATAGAGCAATGTGCTGTGGGGAGCCAGAACAAATCCCTGACTGCCCTCTGAGCTCAGAGGAATCCTGTCACCAGGTAAATTACAGTAATTAAAGCTTGATAATTGAACAGTACAGGTAGGGTTCAAAGCACTGCATAAACAGAGCCTCACCCTGTGGGCAGCCTGGTGGGGCAGGTGACTCTGGCTGGGGATTTGGTGCTTCAAACAGATGGAAGGGATGGAGTGGGAATGCACAGCTCGGAACTGGGCTGCTCCCTGGGGAGCGGGCGCCTCTCTGCGTGGAGCTGCTGCTGGCGGAGGGTGCAGCAGGGTGCTGGGCTTTGCATTGCCCACGTGGAAGGGTGGATCCTGCCTGGTGGCGTCTCACTCTGTGCTTTACATAAAATGTGAACGTTGTTGTCCGGATTGGAAAGGACTCTGTTTGCTCCAGAACACCGAGGTGATTCAGGCAGCTGCCCAGCACGGCTCTGCCAGGTCTTGGAGGCCTGTGCTGCTGCAGCCGTGTCTCTCCAGTCCAGACCCTGTCAGCGCTGAGCTGTGGGGACCCTCAGAACCGGTGTCCTCGCTGAGGATGCAGCGTGGGGGGCTCCTTTGTCCGGGGCAGGGCTAGACCGGGGCTGCTGTTGGTGCTGCAGGTGGAGGAGGGAGCCTGCCCTTGGCTGCTGCTCTGTCCATTAATTCAGGCTCAGCTGTGCTGAAGACTTTGTTCTGTTTGATTTGAGACCACCAGCAGCTGAGCTGCGGCTGCCATGCTCATCTCAGGTGGCGTTCAAACCAAATATTCGAGCTGTGTTCCTTGTGCAGCCTGCTCCCTTCCCTGGCATCTCCAGTTGTAAAGGCAGCGGTCCCCACAGAGCCATGACCTGCCCCATGGAGCTGCCTGGGTCCTGCAGGTATCAACAGGTATTTTATTTCTTCTCTGCTTTCCAGGAGTGTTCAGGGGGCTGGTGGATATTATGGATGATATCTCCATAGTGACTCTAGTTGGTGGGGGTTGGATTGTCCTATTATAGAGGCAAGAAATTAGGGCACAGAGAAGCCTCTGATTTGCACACTGTCATGCAGAAATCTGTGAGAGAAGGAAGAACAGAATCCAGCTGTCCTGACAGTCCAGAGCTTTAATCCAAAGCTTGTCTTGTGGAGCAGGACTGTGTCAGGGAGGCTTCATGCTGCTGGGTCACTATAGAAGTGCTCTCACTGGGATCGGGGAGCAGGTCTCTTTTGGGAAGTAACCAGGTCAGTACTGAGAAAGACAAAAAGCTTGTTTCCCTCTCTCAAACTGTGGAGGAGAAGACAAAGGAGTGCACAGATCCTGTGGATCCCTGTCTCCTAGCTCTGACTGCTTCTGTTGCCCTTCCTGAAGAGTCAAACCAGCTCTCCCTCCTCTAGATCGGGCTCTGGTTCCCCTTCCCTGCTGCTGGCAGCAAGCTGAGCAGTCCTTTAACATAGAGGAGAAATTTCTCCTGAAAGAGGAGAAATTCACGCCTCTTTCCATCTTCCCATCCAGTCTTCACTCCAGCACATTCATTCCCTCTAGAAAATAAGATCACATACACAACAACTCTCTCCTGCACAGTTTGGTTTTCCCCAGTAGCCACTTGCCAGGCAGAAGCTGCCCCTGTGCTGTGCTCACCGGGCCTCACCCAGGCCCTGGGACCAGGCAGGGGCAGCTCCGAAGGAGCCCAGCGCACACTGAGAGGCTCCCGTGCTCCCCTGGCTTGCCAGGCAAAGGAAGAAGCAACTGTGCATTCTCTCCTCGGACCTTTTTCCCTTTAGGCATGGGCTAAAAGGAATCAGAGCCCTTTAAACACCTCCTGATACCCCCTGGAACCTGGAATTTACTGTCTGCTTTTTCTTTTAGTTTCCAGCAGAAGCCCCTGCTGAGGCAGCTGGGTGGAAGGCCTCTCGCTGGTTTTGTTTTGGCCGGAAAATTAGCGGATGAGCCTTTGAATGTGACTTTGCAAAGCAGAGATGTGAGTGTTGAGGTTTCTGCTAATGAAGGGACACCGGGGGTGCCCCCCTCCTGGTCTGTGGCAGGAGGAGTCCCTGCAGCTGATGAACGGCTGGGAGGATCCCTGTGGGGCAGCTTAAGAGCACCTGGGTTCCCTTTGTGGAAGGGTTTTCGTTAGGGCGTTAGACAAGTGCCTCGTTAGCAGCTGGTGGCTTGGCAGGGTGGCTGTTGCTGCCAGAGCCTGGAGCTGGCCCTTGCCAGGAGCTTGGGGTAGCTCTGCTCGCCCTGCCTCTCCTCTTCTGGTTCCAGGTGCTTTCCCTGACTGCTCCCTGGCTGTGGGTGAGCCCAGTCACCCCAGGCAGCCTCACACTACCTTAGTTCAGTGTTTACCGGGCCGGCTCTGCTGAATACTCCATGTTTCAAGTGTTGGGATCAGTGTTTAACACTCCTGGTCCTTCCCCCACACCCCGCTCTGCCCTTTTGGCCCCTTTGGGGCTGCCGGTGCCTTGGCTCATACCACAACAAACCAGACCCTTTGGGGTCAGAGCCACAAGCGCTTCAGCAGCCTCTCTGCTCTCTGCTGCATTTACTGCCTTCCTACCCACTGCCGGCTGTGATGTGGCAGTTTCTCCTGCCAGGCAGATGTTGGCATTCGGAACAGCTTTCCTGTCATTTCTGCTGTGGCTCTTGATGTGTCCATTGGAACCAGCTTCAGTTGAAGTCCCTTTTATTATTGCTGCCTTTCATTCTGTCTTTTATTTATCTCTTTGCTTTCCCGGCGTTGGAGAGGACGGGTGGTTTTGTGGGTGCTCTCCCACGCCCCAAGCAGCCAGCAGTCAGGGGAGAGAGAGAGAAACCTGCTCGTGGCACTCGTGTTTGCAGCACGGCTGGCACAGCGACACTGCCTGCCATATTCTCTGGGGTCTTTGGGAGTCTCTGGTGCTGATGTTACCTGGGCTGCTGCCAAGAACAACACAGAACTGCTTCCTCTGTTCCTAAACTGACACTGAGAATGAGAGTGACAGCAGGATTATATTTAGTCCTGTAGCAGCGCAGCTCTCGCAGGGTTGCTGTGCTCTGCCTGGACAGGATTTCTTGTCTCAGGCTGTCCCTGGTAGGCAGGGCGTGTGGCTCTGATAGATGGGAGTTTAAAGAGCGTCTCTCTGCTCTTCTTTGATGCTTACTACAGTTTTGGATTGGTCCATCAATCAAATGAGCGTAAAGTCCAAGATTAGTTTCTGGTAAATGTTCATCACAAACCCGCTGTGTTAAGGAACAGGAAGGAAAGTGCAGCTGGAGCTGAGCTGCGCTGGCAGAGCTGGCCGCGTCCTGCAGCTCCTGGTGAGCCCCTGGTGGATGTGGCAGGACTGGGAAGGGCTTGGGACCACGTACAGGGAGAGCAGGAGCTGCGTGTGCTGGGCTGTGTCCCTCTGCGGGGACCAGAGGGGAGGGCTTCAGCCTGCTTTGTGCCTGCTGGTTCGTTATGGGCAGAGCGGCAGAGCTGAACCGTTCCAACCTGCAGGGTGTTGGTATTAAAACACGAAATGTGAACGAGAACTTTTGTTGACCAGTGCTCTGGTATCTGCTGTAGCTTCTCAGGGACACCTGCCTTTTTCCCCATGTTGATTCCCTCTCAGTGACCTGGTGCCCACAGCACCCTTTGATCTGAAAGGAAGGTGAGTTTTCTTGCCGCAGAAATGCAGTTGTTGACCCCACATCCTCATTGCCAGCGTTGGAGGGCATGCTTGTGGGTGCATCCTTTAGATGCTGCCTTTTTGCTGAAGGGAGACGGAGCAGTGCTTGGGACTCTTTGTGCCCCCATAGCCCTGTGGGTTTGCACAATTCAGCAATTAAATCTCCAGGGTTTGCTCTTGTAAAAGGAGGAGCTGATGCTGGAGTCGTGCCTCACCTGAGCTGATGCATTACCCAACACTTATGTCTGGGGGCTGCTGTGTCAAAGTAGCCCTAGAGGCAGGGTTTGTAACCAAAAATTCATGATAAGCAGATATTACATATTACTAGAATTGGAGATATTGTACTACTTAGTTATTACTGTTAGCAAAATCCACCCTGTATTGTTAAATTCCACTGTAACTGTTGTGTTGTCTTTACAAGCTGACACCAGTTCCAGCCTCAGAGCTGAGTCGCTCACAGTCTTGCTTAGCAGAGCTGACTTGGTGTTGTGCTTTGCTGAAGTGTTTCTCTGGGTCAGTCAGGGCTGGGCTGTTTACCTGATTTTATCTCCATGTGATAATTCCAAATTCCAGGCAGCAGTCTGAAGCTCGTGGGAGGGTTTCAGGAAAATGGAAAATCAGGCTGGTGATGGTGAGCATGGAGCGTGCAGCAGGGTGCTCAGTCAGCTACCAGGAAAAAGCTTGAAAAGAAAATAAGAAAGCACTTGACTGTTTTTTTGGCACCTTAGGATGAGACGACCTCAAGTTTGGGCCTTACCACAAAGAAAGCCCTCATGATCCTGAGAGACCAGTTGTCAGCTCTGCTGGAGGGGCATCAGAAAGAACGGAAAAAAGTGACTTCGTGGAAGGTGAGGCACCAAAGAGTACGAGGTTGAGCACTCAATCTCCCTTCCTCAAAGTAAAGCTGAAGATTAAAAAAAAGTTGGCTGCGTGCCCTCCCCAACTGCTGCTGCAGAGGGTTCGGGAGTAGAACTGCCGAAGTCCTTGGGAACAAAGCAAGGGATCCACCTAAGGGTCTGTTTCTCTCAACACTCATCTCCTGGATGCTAGAGCTCTCCAGGAGCTTGGCTTCACCTGTAAAGGAGCCGAGGGCTTCAAGAGCCAGTGGTGGCAGTGAACTCAGGGGCTGTGTGTCAGGTGGAAAGAGCTGTGAGGCTCCATAGCCTCCCTTTGTCCACCGTGTTCTCTGGCGTGAGTGTTGAATACAAAGTGCTAGTGTTTATGCAGAGCTCTTAGAAGCTTTCCTGCTCAGTTGTGACAATGGGGCACCCTGGCACAGAAGCCTTTTCTTTTACATCGCAGTAGGAGCCAAGCAGTGAGTGTTCTCCCAGCCTCGCCAGCAGAGCAGCTTCGGTGCTGCAGCTTTCCCGTAGCTGCTCCCTAGCACTTCCAGGAGGGTCATGGTGTTGTGTTCCCTGTGGACTGTCAGCTGCATCCTTCACCCTTTTTCATGCTGTTTTTTCCAACGTCTGTCTCTGTGTTTCGTGAATGCTGACTGTCTGCTGCTCTCTGTTTGCAGGAGGTGTGGAGGAGCAGTTTTCTCTACCATGGCAACCGTTGCTCCTGCTTCCACTGGCCTGGTGCCTCTCTGATGCTGCTGGCAGTGCTGCTGCTGCTGTGCTGCTATGGGAGCCAGCCGCAGGGGAGGTGAGCAGAGCGTCCTACACTAGTTAACTGGAGCAGAGGGGTAGTTTTATGTCACCTTGACACTGTGCGTGGCTGGTGTAATGGTGCTGCCTCTCATTCTGTTCAGACATCCAGGCGTTGGCACACTCGCATGGGTAATTCTGTCCCCATCAATCCCTTTCTCAAAACTTTAGCCAAATTCATTCTGCTTCTGACAGACCCATGAAGTGGCCTATGGAGAGACTGGGTTTTTTTCTACAGCGTTCATAGATCTTGGGAAAAAAAGGCTTTATCATAGTTAGGGAGGATTTTGAAACTGGAGAAGCTCGTGGCTCACAGAGGGAGTTCCAGTGCTGTCACATGTGCTGTAACATGCCTTGGCTGTGTTTGGAAGGGCATTTTTTAACTGAGACAGATCCTTTCTTAGTTATCTGGTGGCATTATTCTAGAGAAGTGTGATTGTAGCTCTCCTGCTTTTCTCTTTTAGCTGTCAGTCTGTGGGCTGTAGGGATAAATGACCGAGTGGGTGTGCATCTGTCTCTGTGGGTGGCTGGCAGGGCGTTCTGCTCCCTTACAAAAACCTCGTCTGCTTTCTCCTTTGTTCTGTTTTGCTGTGAGAAGCCAAGGTGCTGAGATCGTTAATGCGCTGGCGCTGTTCCTCCTTCTCCTCCTGGACCTCTTCACCATCGGACGTCAAGAGAGGCTGAAGTGCAGAGAGGTGGAGAGGAGGCTCCAGACCATCATCGATAAGATAAATGGTAAAGTCTTGTTCAGCTGTCTCTCATTTGCATTTGTGTTTTCCTCCCGTTGGATTCTTCTCCAAACCTGATCACGTATGTTATTAACTGAGCTTAGCAGCCTCTCCTTCCATTATGCAGCGACAGGCTGAGCGCTGTGTCTGCTCGTGCCTGTCCTGTAGAACCACTCTGAGCTGTCGTGGACGTGTGCTCCCAGTTCTTGTTGTCAGGTGGGCGTCTGTTGTGTCTGTGCTTCGCAGTAATTCAGATCCTCAGCATCTAACAGAAATATCTGCCTTGCAGCAGATGATGAGAGGAGAATATGTGGGGTTGTACCACAACATAGAACAGGAGGAAATAAATTGCTGTGCACGAGCATCATCTCCACGGGGGCTTTTGAACCAGAGGAAGCAGTTCATGCCAGTGCAGTGGTTTTAAGGACAGCCTTTAGCTTTTCTGTTGTACAAGTATGTATTTGAGGTTATAAAATGACTATGTTGTTAATATTGGGCAGAGAGAGACGGGAGAAAACCATCAAGAAGGAAGAGAGAAGGTCACAGGGATGGACTGAGCTTAGTACTGGAGGACATGCAGCCACTACAGGGTGTAAATCTATGGATGATTGTCCCCTCCAGAACTGTTATCCCTCAATTCTTCCGCACTCTGTGCTTCCAGATGCACTTGGCAAGGAGGTGAAGTGGCCAGACTCCATGTACCCTGACCTGCACATGCCTTATGCCCCGTCCTGGTCCCTCCACTGGGCCTACAGGGACGGTCACCTTGTGAACCTGCCCGTGAGCCTGTTGGTCGAAGGAGATGTCATTGCCTTGAGGCCAGGCCAGGAGTCATTTGCTTCTCTGAGAGGGATAAAGGTAACTTGCTTGTCTGATTTCCCTGGCCTGTAACAGTGCACTTGCTGCTGCTCTAGTTCCCAGCATACGGATTATTGGAGTGTTTGATTTCTTCTGACCGTGACAATGGTTTGACATTCCTGTTCAGTCAGGGGTGGTGCTTTTAGACAGCCTGCAGCATTGCTGTGAGCTCCCAAAACTAATGGGCTGGGGAAATATTTTGCTGCTGGAAGGAAACTGGAAGAAGTCTAAAGCTTGATATTAAGCTGTGTTGGTTTCTAGCGTGACTTTCACTCCAAGTGCCAGTTTTCATGAACTAGATCTGCTTGAACACAAGCTTTTAATTTGGCTTCAAGTTTGAAGTATTAATAATAGTTCAACTAATTAATTTGTGGGAGCTGAGAGAGGGAACTGCGCAAAGATGTTATTGCGTCCCCTGCAATGTGAGGGATCCCGCTGGGCTGGAGCTCCAGGCCCTCCGCAGCTGAGCAGCTTTGGGCTCTGACTCTCTCCCTAGGATGATGAGCACATAGTTCTGGAGCCAGGAGATCTGTTCCCACCTTTCTCACCTCCACCCTCCCCGAGGGGAGAAGTGAAGAAGGGACCTCAGAACCCTCAGCTGTATCGTCTCTTCCGTGTCTTGAAGACCCCAGTCATCGATAATGTCAGGTGGGTTAAATGCACGATGCTTGCACAGCTTGGATGTGTCCTTGTGTTGGCAAAGAGTGAGGCTTACCAGGATGGGGATTTTGGGGTACACCGTGCTGTGTCTACTCCATGACCTGGGAACGCTGTAAGTCTCTTGCTGTGCCTTCAGCTGTCCTCCTTCGCTGGTCGCTGGGGCTGATCCATGAGGCCACGTGTACACAAAGTGTTACTGGTCCGCTCGGTACTTCCCAAGTACATCTGCACAACGTGGGGAGGTCACAGATTTTGTGCACTTGATGTAAGCAGCGATGTGACCCCCTTGGTCAGCTGGGGACAAAAGTACTGGCTGTACTGTGGAGTTTCAGCACACACTGGGGCGCAGGAGCCTTCCATCTGAGCCAGTGAGGAGACCTGGGCAGTTTGCTCAGATTCTCCATGGCAAAGGCAGCACTGTTATTGCAGAACCTGCCTTCTCTTTTCGAGGTCACCCCTCATAGCACAGGGTAGACTCTGTTCTAATAAGCTCTAACAGGAGGTTTAACTCTAAGGAGAGTGTGGGGCTGGGAGCTTGGTTGCTGAGATCTCAAGCTGTTTTCTGTTTCTCAGGTGGTGTCTGGAAATGGCTTTGTCACGTCCTGTGACAGCCCTGGATAATGAGAGGTTCACCGTGCAGTCAGTGATGCTGAAATATGCTGTCCCTATTGTACTGGTAGGTCTCATTTCAAGCCTTTGTTGTTGAGCGGAGCTGTGTTCTGTCAGTGAAAGTGAAGAATTTGCAGCCATCGACAGGAAACTGTGGCCAGGTCCAGGCTCCTGGTGCTGACTCTGTGCACCTCGGGTAGCTCAGAGGTGCAAAGACACTGAGCCATGGGAGCGGAGGGAGCAGCTGCACCAGCAGACCAAGGGTATCTTCCAGACTTCCCTAGGGTTGAGAATCTTACAGGGCCGTGCAAACTAGTTCCCCACAAGTACTGGTAGGTAGCTGACAGCGTTGCCTCTGTTTGAATTGCAGGCTGGCTTCCTGATCACCAATGCCGTGCGCTTCATTTTCAAAGCTCCCGGAACTGCTTCTTGGCAGTACACTCTTCTTCAGCTACAGGTAAAGGAGGGCTCTGAGCTCCACTGTGTCTCCTTCCTTGAGCACCGCTGAGACTGATTCCCTCCCTCTGCATCTCGCTTCCCCCCATGACAGCGTTCTGTGCTCGCCCTCGTGCGTGCTCGACCCAGAACAATCGGGGCAGCAGGACAGCAGCTCTGCCCTGGCCATTCCTCCCAGACTGCCCTTGATGTTGTTCTCTCTCTCTCCTTTGCCACGTGTGTGTGTGTGGTATCCTCTGCCATTCCCCTTTCAGAGTTTTTGCCAAATTCAGCAAGCAAACCAGCTTCAAGTGTGTGATTTTTTTCATGGCCTCCTTCGTCACAGAGCCCTAAGGTTGTGTGTGTGTCCCCTCCTGTGCTTCCTCTGTGCAAGCAAACCCCTTCCTCCCTACCATTGCCTTTTCCCCATCTCTTGCTGTGGAGGAAACGCTGACATCTGTTCTTTGCAGGTGAATGGTGTCCTGCCCATCCTTCCATTGCTCTTCCCTGTCCTGTGGATCCTTGCTACCACCTTTGGAGAGGCCAGAGTCCTGGCGCAGATGAGCAAGGCCTCGTCCACCTCACTGGTAGGTGTCTCTCCACATCAAACTGTTGCAGAGAAAGAGATGAGAAGGGCGCAGTGAATTCAGCAGACGTGCCCACATAACTAAAAGCTGTGGTTGTCCCAGCTGTGCCCTCTCCCTGGTGCACAGCTTGGCTTCTTCTTGAGCAGATGTTTTAATTCTTTCAACCTGTCTATGGTGAAGGAGGCTCCAGGGAGTCTATAAAACTCTTCAAGGCATGTGCTTTCTATCAGCCAAATATGATGTCAGAGGGGTTATCATGGGAATAAATGCCCTGTGGTGCCTTGTCACTGGGGAAAATTCCTTCCCTGAGAAGAAATGGGATACATGAGACCCTCTGCAATCCCCTGTTTTAACACGTGGGCCGAACAGCCCTTTCCTGAGGCTCTGGGGCTTCGACTGCAAGCGTAGCCTTTGCGGTAGGTCAGGAAGGAACAGGAATGCCTGGTGTTTGTGCAGCTTTGGGGACTGGAGTTTGGTTGCTGGTGGGTGAATGATCCTGACCTGGATGGAGTCTCCTGTTCTCTGCTGGTGGCAGTGTTGGTGAGATGCTTTGTGCTCTGTTTGTCTTCTTTGCTGACTTCTGTTATGCCTGTACTTGGACAGAGTTTCTCTCTCTTCCTTGTCCTTCCTTGTCCTCTCTGGCTCTGTGTCTGTGTTTTCTGTGTAGGTTGTCCATGACTAACCTGCCTGTGTCTTGGGAGGGGACACACACGTTGCCTTCCTCAGTGGCATTTGCACCTTTACCATCTCTTTTCAGTGTTGTCTCTACTGTACCTTTCCCATCCCTTTTCAGCATCGCTGGTTTCTGTCTCTGGAACCTTCCTCTTTCCCTTCACTGCTAAAAACAGGCATTCTGTGTTAGTGGGGCACCTGCTGGGGTACTTGTTCTTAATTTTATGTTAATTTTTACTTCTATTTTCACTTCCAGTCAAAACTGGACTTGTCAAGCTTTAGGATGGGATTGCTGCTTTTTAACGTCTTAACAACATGCGAGTCAAGAGCTCCTAATTACCTCTGTAGCTCGATTTAAATTATTCCCCGCAGATTTCTCCTGGCCATTTGCACTTTGTTGCACTGATCCTTTATGAAGTGCCAGGTGGATGCAGGATCCTTCGGGGTGTTGGTTTATTTACATACAGATGTAATTGCCGGAGCCACTCATGAATCCACTGAAACTGGTTTTCAAAATGATATCTGCTGTGGAATCCCTTTGTGCTGGATGCACGGATTCGGAATTAGTAAACTCCTGGGTGGAATCCCTGCTGTAATTCCTTTCCATTCCCTCCCCTCCACCCATTCATATCCCCTCAATCCTCTTTGTCTGTGTGCTCCAGGCTCCTGCTTTCACAACCACTCTTTCCACTCCCTTCTAACTGACCCATACAGCTGGAAGGCAGAGCAGCACAACCCTGGCCCTTCCTCTCTCAAACTACCCGTCCCGAAGGAGCCTCCATGGGGCGAGGGGCCATTGTTTTTGCTGTAGATGTTCAGGTAACGACTGTGTGCTCCTTCGGGATGGGCAGCACCAAGCGCTTGGACTGTGCTTCCCAAGTGGACAACGACCCGGTCTGTCAGAGACTGAAGTGCTGTGCTGAATTACTGGTGTGCGCAGTACAGAGATTCCCAGAGCAGCGCTCCTGCTCCCCTCTCTCCAAAGGCTTCAGGGAAGGATGCTCCTCAGGACCCATTTCTGAGCACGGTTATAGTAACTGGTCTCTTCTCTTGCTGCAGCTTGCTAAGTTTTCAGAGGACACTCTCAGCAGCTACACAGAGATGGTGTCTTCTCAGGTACTATTATTATGAATTGTTTTCTTCCATCTCTTCTGCAGAACTGCATTATATCCTTTCCCTTCCTCTCCAGCCTCCTGCTTGTTCCTGGCCGCTTGTTACTGGTGTCAGCTGTCCAGTGTCTCTCACTGCTGCTTGAGTTTGCTGTGCATGCAGCTTGCATGTCTTTTCCCTACACCTTCCCATGTCAATGCTGCTCTGCTGACAGAGACTGAGGTGACCTTGGTATTGAGTCCCAGTGTGCTTTCCTGAACACTGTGGAGGGTTTGAAATCAACTTTTCTTGTCCTGAAGGAAGTACCTCTTGCAAGTCCTCCTGTTTTGCCAGCTTTCAGAGTGCCCCGAGAAGAGTGTGTAGCTCCGGTGCTGGGTTTTTGCTGCCGTCCAGACTCCCTCTGAAACACCTTTGTGTAGAAGAAGGGGTGTCAACTTGATATTTTGATTTTGCAAAATGTCCCCTTCTTTCAGTTTATTACCATGTTGATAACAACTCATCAGTAAGGGTGGAGTAGCTGGGACATGTGTCTGTGTTTCCAGCACTGTCACTGCCTCAGTAACACTGGGCAGGTCACCTCACTGCAGTGACTCTGTTGCCTGGTTTGCAGCACGGTGATTGCGAGCTCAGGGCCTCAAACTCTGCAGTTCCAGGGGACAAGAGGCACTGTAGGGAAAAATATTAAGAGGTAACAACTAACTGGCCCCAAATGAAATCACTTCAGAATCCCATCCTGTGTTCGTGGGTAGCCAAAGGTAGTTGCAGCAAATGCTCAGTCCAACAATCAGACTGTCAGCACCCTCTGGAAGGGAGGAGAAACGCTTTTCCCTTGAGAACATCAGCACAAATCAGCTAACAGGTTGCCAGGAGGCTGATGTTTGCCTTGCAGTGTAGCACTGTATTGAGCCTGAAAGCAGGTAGTGTCATGCTCCCTTTATTCCTTCTTTGCCCTCATGTTTCACTGAGCGAGTCCTTAATTGGCTACTGTCCTCCCCTTCCCTTGGCAGGAGATGATCCGCTGTATCTGGAGCCACTTCCTCTGCGTTTTAAAGGGCAGATCCCCAACTCTGAGCTTCACTTCCAGCTTGCTCCATAGTCTGGGATCTGTCACTGTGAGTATTGCCAGGTTGTCAGAAGGAGGAGCCCTACGCGGACGCTGCCTTTGCCTTGTTCCTGTGTCCTGCCCTGAGCAGATGCTGTTAGCACTTGGTTCGCTGCACTGGAATCAGAAACCCTCCAGGCATTTGTCTTTGTAGAAGAGTTTGTCCTGGCTTGTCCAGGCAGCCCCTGTGCAGGCTGGAACAATGGCTGCTGCGGCGTCTCCCAGGGTGCCTGTACTTTCAGCTCTGGTTCTGGTTGCATAACCCTCAACTCCTCTTCAGGAGCCAGCTGGTTCAGGTCCCAGTAAGGTACTGGCTGGTAAAACAGGTTGCTTCCTTCCCATGGTCTTCGTGCCTAGTTTTGCACTATCCTCAGATTAAAATGCTGTTAAACAGCCCCTCAGTACTGCTAGGGCAAAGGATTTCTTGGAGGGCTTTTAGGTGCAGTTTCTCAAGACAGAAGGTTAGCGAAGGAGAGACTTGTCTGTCCACCCATCTCTTTATTAAGTTTGTGATATTTACAACTCTACATGAACACTGAGACAAGTTTTCACTGAGATTTTGCTTTCCTGGGTGTGTTGTGGGGTGTTCTAGGTGCTCTGCTGCGTAGACAAGCAGGGGATTCTTTCCTGGCCAAACCCCAGCCCAGAGACTGTTCTGTTCTTCAGTGGGAAGGTGGTGGAGCCACCTCATGACAGCCATGAAGATCTGACTGACGAGCTCTCTACACGGTCCTTCTGCCACCCTGAGATGGAAGACGAGGTGAGGGAAATGCTCTCCATGATGTAGCAGTTGCCTGTAGTCACAGTTTGACTGACATGCATGACATGGTATGATAGCGGAGAAGCCCTGTGCTGTGATGCTTTGCTTAAAAGATAAAGCAGCAGTGAGGATGAGATTCTCTATTATAGGAGCCCTAAAGCAGCAGGGAAGCGGCTTTTCGCATCGGCTCATGTTCATCCCCTCAATCACCACTGTTTGTTTTCCTGGTCTCTCGCAGCCCCATGAAAGAGACGCCTTGCTCTCCGGTCCCCTGGCAGATATGGTCCACGTGACCAGTGAGCAAGAGAGGAACTGGTCTAGTGACCCTCCGAAAGCTCCTGATGCCCATGCCCACCGAAAGCCCAGCAGCAGAAGCAAGCATCCCTCTGGGTCCAATGTGAGTTTCAGCAAGGACACGGAGGGTGGAGAGGAGGAACCTACCCAGGTGAGCCATCCTGAAGGGACGCACAACTAGTCTTCTGTGGGGCTGTAAGATCAGACTTAAACCTGTAGAGTCTCCCCTTTGCGGAATTTGATTAGGAATTCCCTGTGGGCTGGGTTGGATGGGGCTTTGGGCAGCCTGATCCAGTGGGGAGTGTTGCAACTGGACGAGCTTTGAAGTCCCTTCCAATCCCAACCATTCTACCCTCCCCTACCCTACTCTACCCTTCTGTGTGCTCTTTGTAACCAAGTTTAATGTTCCTGTCTGTTGGAGCAGGTTGTAGGTGACAGCGAGGTGTTGGCTTGTGAGGCTGAGGACTTTGTGTGCGACTACCACCTTGAGATGCTCAGCCTGTCCCAAGACCAGCAGAACCCCTCCTGCATCCAGTTTGATGACTCCAACTGGCACATGCACTTGAATTCCCTCAAGCCCCTGGGCCTGAACGTGCTGCTGAATCTCTGCAATGCCAGCGTGACGGAGCGTCTGTGCCGCTTCTCCGACCACCTCTGCAACATCGCCCTCCAGGAAACCCACAACGCGGTGCTGCCTGTCCACGTGCCCTGGGGCCTCTGTGAGCTCGCCAGGCTAATCGGTACGGAAAAACTGGATGAGGGGATGCAGAGAAATCAGAGCTGTCAATAGACACTTAATCCCTAGAGAGCACAAGAGAAATGTTTCCCTGCTCCTGGTTGCTGAGCAGGTGGAATTACAGAGCTGATGTTGGCGTTCAGTTGCCAAAAGAGTCAATTAAAGAGATTGCTTTTGGCAAGTCCTGACCTTGTAGACACTATCCGAGGAACTAATGTCATCAAGGATATTTCCAGCTGGCCCCAGCCAGGCTTGCTGCTCTGGCTCAGTCTGCCAGTTTCATCAGGAGACAGAGAATGCCTGCTAGTGGGCAGACACTGCCCTGGCTTTAGCATCGTGCTGTAGAGGAGGTACCTCAGCTCCTGTTATGGATGGGAAAACCAGGGCATGGGGGAGATCAGAGGTTTGAGGTTACACTAGGATTCAAATTTGGAGCTCTTGAACTCATTCTGTGTGTCCCCTTCATGTCAGTTCCTCTCTTCAATGAACCAGAAGCATGAAAGCTGTAACCACTAACAACGCCTCATATTTCGGAACATTTTTCTTCGTAGACCTGGAGCCATCTCTGTGTAGGTGCACAGTGAGCACAGTTCACCTCCTGTGGCTGGGGAGAGGCCAGAATGAGTGCAGGGAAAGCTGGTACACAGCAGCAGGAGAGAGAACCTTTCTTTTGTTTTGGTTAGAGCCTAATTTTTCTCCTCTGTGTGTTCGTTCCAGGTTTCACACCGGGTGCTAAAGATCTTTTCAAGCAGGAGAACTATTTGGCCTTGTACCGCTTGCCAAGTGATGAGATGGTTAAGGAAACAATCCTGGGGAAGCTCTCATCCATCACCAAGAGGAGGCCGCCCCTGAGCCACATGATTAACCTCTTCGTGAAGGACACCACTACCAGTAAGGCTGCCGCTTTCTTTGAGCATCCCCTGGGCACGGGAGGATCTTTTCCACAGAGCCTAGGCTCTCCACTCCTGGTTCTCTTTCCTATTCCAATAGGAATGGTCTGGGATGGAGAGGATGTACAGTTGGGCGCTGTGAGGGCTTAAAGCACCTCAGCAGGATTTAACAGCTTGCCTGTCCAAGCTCTTAGTCTCTTCATAATACCTTAAACCGGCTGCACTTGGCTCTCAGGAGCTGACATATGTTCAATATTGAGTCTGAAATGTGATCATTGTGCTGCCCAGAGACTTACCAGGTAAACTGCTTTTGCCCAATTCTTAAACTTCTATCTTAATTGGGGCAGGAGTTTTTAATTGGCCCTAATTGCCGCTATCTTACCTTGGTGAGCAAGAATTTTTCTGATGCTGAGATTCTTAGTGTAAGAAAAACCTGTAACGTTGCCTCATTTCAACTCCTTATCCTCATTTTTAAACGGTTTAGTTCAGAGGCTGGAGCTCAGACGAATGCCTGCATGACCTGGATTACGCTGTCTAGAGGAAATTCTGAGAGGAATTTTGTCAGGGGCTCATTAACCGCTGGAACACCTCTTACGCCATAGACCTGTCCCTTGAGACTGTGTGAAACGTGTGCAGGCAGCTGTGATGGGTTGTGCAGATGATACCGGGTGAGCTCAGTTGGCTCCGTTTACGCAGCAGAGTCAGGCCAGGTGATCATCGCTGACCTCTCTCGATGCATCACTTAGGAACAAATCTCAGAGCCCACCCACTCCCCTGATGTGCTGAAGTCAAAGGGAGACTCATAATCCATTCCACAGCTGGAGCAAAAAGAGGAGGTAGCGTATCTGTTCCCTTTCCATCCATCGAAATATGCATCTCACCATCTGGCAGCGTTCATCCCAAACCCACAGGAACCACACAGGAGCAGGGGCTCAGCAGTGTCTTCAGTGCAGTAAAATGGCTCAATCCCACCCCAGTCTTCCCTGGCTCGGCCGGCGTGGCTCTTCCTAATGAGTCCCTGCAGTCAGGAGTGGCTGTCACGCTCCCCGTGCTGTTCATTACTTGTCTTCCCTGTGCCAGAGAAATCCTGGCCTCCACGTTGGTGACTTAGGAAGGCTGAGCTCACTCTGCTGGCAGCGGGAGTTGGATGGATTCCTCCCAGATTGCAGAGCATGCTGAGTGTCGTTCACCGCTCGGCGGCTGCTGTGGGGTGGGAGAGGGGCTGTGGCTGCTGTCAGCATAGGGGGGTGTGTGTTCAGCTGTGAGCTCTCGCTCTCCATCAGGGCACAGGTTTGTGTGAATCAATAAGCATCTCCTGTTCCCTCTTTCCTAGCAGAACCCCTCTGACCATAGGAGCAAGGTGGGAAGGATTAGGTGTTCATACAATAAAATGAGGCAGAGCTCTGCACAAGCGCTCCTTTGTGTCCCCGAGCCAGGCTCCTTCCTTCACACACAGCTCCTGTTTGTCTGGGAGGTTTGTTATGCTGATGAACTTGGCCTGCGATGAGTATTTAGAGCAGAAAGCAGAGAACTGCTGTGTTTTGGAAAATCCTCCGGTGTTCCTGCAGGTCCCTGCCTGGTTTGAGCAAGTGGATGTTGCTGGCTCTTGATTTCACCAGCGCTGGCGTCAGTGTTCGCAGTCAGCAACAAAGCCTGCAAGCAGCCCGGGGGCTCATTTTTCTTGGCAGTGATGTTTTTTTCATTAGATCAGCTTTGAAGCTGCTTGGGGCCGAGTCCCAGGGCAGCTGGAGGAGGGAACCAGGGCAGAGCAGTCTACGTGCATGCAATGTTAATGGTTCGGTGTGAATGAAAGGAGCGGGACGTGCGGAGGGGCAGGCAGCCCCGTGTCCTTAGCTCATGTCCTGTGCCTGGGACCTTCGTCAGACAGGGGACATCACCCTCCTCTGGGAAACACACTTTAACACTGCTGTGAGCAAGAGGCAATGAAAGGTTTTAAGTCTGTGTTAAAGAGGAAAGTAGTGAGGGGGGAAAAAAACAGGTCAAGCTGTGGTGTCCATTGATTTTCAGTTCTCCCCCTGATCACAAGGGGAGTTACTTTTTTAGTCTGTTATGTTGAACTTGTGACTCTTTGAGATCCCTTTGGGAAGCAAGCTGCTGTCTGGTGGCTCACAGTGTTACGTTGTCTTCTGCTACTCACATGGAAGGTATTCAGAAATAGCTCTTACCCTTTAGATCCACTCCTGGCTCATCCTGAGTAATTTCTCAATAGAGACAGAAGACAGAGGAAGGATATCTCTGGAGCACATCAAGGCTGTTTGCAGGAACACTCTCTTTCAACAAATAGAGGAGCAGTTGGTGTGATATCCCTCTCCCTATCGGGTAGCCTGTGTGTGTGATGCTGACTCCTTGTTCTCCTGCACTTCAGGCACAGAGCAGATGTTTTCTCACGGGACAGCTGACATCATCCTGGAGGCCTGCACGGACTTTTGGGATGGAACCGATATATACCCCCTCTCTGGCTCTGACAGGTGGGCAGCCATGTCCTGTGGTGCGTTCGGGAGCTGCAGATAAACCGCAGAGGGAACCTGGTCCATCTTTGCTGGTGCTTGTTAAACTGTGTAGTAGAAGCTGTCTCTGCTTGCAATGAGCAGTTATACAGTGAGGGCAGTGTAAGAGATTAGATAGCAACAAGTGAGACTGCGGCATGTCTTGCTGGGACTGTTAATATGTGAGTGGGTTCTGGTAGGACCATGAATTATGATCACATCATACTGGTGGCAGAGAATTGTTGTCCTTGAAGGCAAATGTCTTGTCTCACATGAAATGCAAAGTGATCGATTCGATGTGCTGCTGACAGCTCCACACCAACCCCAAGCCCTCAGTCCCACTGCAATATCCGACAGCGCCTGCTGCATTTCCATCTGTAGCTGACACTGTGCCCACAGAGCAGCCGTGCTTAGTTTCATCTAATAACAGCCCATTGCTCTTCTGAATCTGCTTGTCCTCAGCTGTAAGAAAATGCCCATTCGTCTTTTTCTGGCATGTTTGTCATCTTAGAAGCCAATGAGGAGTCCCCTGCGCAGCCTACTTGGTCACCTCTGTGGGCTTGACCCCCTTGCAGTGATGGGGCATTGCCTGCCCCCACGGCTCCTGGACCCAGCCTCGAGGGGCTGGAGGGAAGCCTGGAACTGGAGCCACCTCTGCCAGAGGCCTGTTGGAGTTGTCAGTTCCTCCCTTGGTGTTTATATCCTGGCAGATAAACTCTCTGACGAGTTAAGCTCCATGCAGTGAGCTTCCTTGGAGCCACCTGACAGCCACATAGAGCATAAGTGTACTCAGAGAGCTCTGGATTCATACCTGCCACACGAGCAAACAGAATTGGTTCTCTGCTGCCCCTCTTGGAATGGGAGCTTTCATTGCTCCGTGGTGCCTGCAGCTTAGAGAACACGGAAGGAGTAGGGAAAGGCTTTTTCAGAGTCTCTGACCACCCACCCCTCATAGAATAGCTTTGCCCAAATCCCCCGCTGGTGGTTTCCTCGTGGAGCTGTGGTGTCTGCTGTCGGCAGCGTTGCACGTTTCTGCTAATGGTGTCTGGCTTTTATCCTTCCTGGCAGGAAGAAGGTGTTAGATTTCTACCAGCGTGCCTGCCTCTCTGGCTACTGCTCTGCCTTTGCCTACAAGCCGATGCACTGTGCCTTGTCCTCCCAGCTGAACGGCAAGTGCATCGAGCTGGTGCAGATCCCCGGGCAGAGCGCGATCTTCACCTGCTGCGACCTCCCTGGGACCACCCCCATCAAACAGAGCAGCCGGAGGAACAGCTGGAGCTCGGATGGTACGTGTCTGCGCGAGGTCTCCTGTGGGGCCAGCTGCTTTCTGGTCAGTCCCGAGCTGCAAGCACAGTGGGATTCAGAGTAGCAGATGGAGGCAGAGAGCTAAGAGTGTCTGAAGTAGAAGTGTTTCCAGAGGAAGCGCTGAGGTAGCAGCTGGTACCTGTGCTTCTAGAAAAGTTACTGAAGCTTGCAGAGCAATTTTCCTACTTGTGGGAAGTCTGTTACTTGAAGCAGGCAGCTGAGAGTCACAACTGCTGGGCAGGGCGATACTTGGGTTGCTATTTGTCTAATTTTATGGAAATCACCTATGTTGGGCTTTTCAAAGGAATTAAACGTGTGGTGGAGCATGACTGTTCTCCCTTGAGGGGTTTTCCTTGCAGTGCTGAAGGAACTGGTTCCATTTAGGCACGTACGTTGCACAACTCCAGGAGGCTCTTTTGGAAAAACAGTCTTAATCTCTCTGCCTTGGTCTTGCACTCCATAAAATGTGGATGATGGGGTTTCTGACAGCGGGGAGGCAGCTGTGACTGTGTGTTCTTAGAACACTTTTCAGTCCCACCCATGGCAGCTTCGTAACTGTGTGGGGTATTTGATGATGTTCCATGCTGCATCCAGCTCCCGGTCACCGCAGGCAGCCCTGGTGGTGAGGAAGGACCCTCTGCTGGGTCTGTGGGAGTTTCTGCAGGACCACTGGAGGGCACGCGGTCCAGCTCCTTTGCATCAGCCCCTCGTACGCTGATGCCTCTTTGCCTCAGCCATGCTGGCCGTGGGGTTTAAGCACAGTACGATGTGTTCAGAATGCACGTGTGAACATTACGCAAATACACGCTTTACCTTTCTACCCCAGTTCCTCGCAACTGATCCCTGTCTTCTGTTTTGTTTTTCTCCTTTCCACGCTCGCTGTTTCATGCTTGTAATCTTGGTCGTGTTTGTGGGGATGTCCTGAAACCACCTCTGTGACCGGGTATGCTGGCACACATGGATTTCTCCTCTCCTTTCCTCCTCTGTGTGTGTATCTGCACGTTTCCGTGTCCTTGGGGGTGGTCTCGGTGGCCTCTCCCACCATGTGTGCTGTTACCGGCTGCACACGTGGCCCCTGTATCTCAACGTGGTTGCGTGTCGTTTGCATGCCTGAAGAAGGGATTGGGGAAGTGATGGAGAAGGAAGACTGTATCCAGGCTCTGAGCGGACAGATCTTCATGGGGATGGTCTCATCTCAGTATCAGGCCCGTCTAGACATTGTCCGCCTCATTGATGGATTGGTCAATGCCTGCATTCGCTTTGTCTACTTCTCCCTGGAAGATGAACTCAAAAGCAAGGTGAGCTGGCTCTGCTGCCCCCTGACTGTGCTCAGCCCCTGTCTGGCTGGAGTGTTGAGCTCCAGCAGGACCCAGACGGCGCCTCCACTCCCATGTTGCACTGATCTGCGATGCTCTGGCCCGCGCAGCTTCACTGAGATCTCGTGTCTGCTCACCCGCAGGTGTTCGCTGAGAAGATGGGTCTTGAGACGGGCTGGAACTGCCACATATCTTTAACGCCCAACGGTGACGTGCCTGGCTCAGACATCCCCCCCTCGAGCCCCAGCCACGCTGGCTCTCTGCACGACGACCTGCATCAGGGTGAGAGAACCACGCCGAAGCCACTTTGAATGCCGCGTGTTTCCTGGATGGGCCTTCTAAACCCATTTGTAGGTGACTGTGTCCTCACCGGAGAGCTCGTCCTTGAGAGCTTTGAGCACACAACTGGATGGGCCTGAGGGGGTTGTGAGTGAGTGAGAACTTTACTGCCCACCAGCCTTTCTACCCAGTCAGGGCTGCAGTTGTTGGGAACAAGCACCCTCCTGCGCACCAGCTGCCGTGAACTCACAACTGCACATTTGTGCTTTTGGGTCTTGCTGGGGCCCTGGTCAAGCTGCCGAGCGTCTCTTGCCTGTGTGTTACTGATTTCTCTTACTTCAAGTGGGATTTCTTTTCTCTCTTCTTCCCTTAAAAGAAGAAAGAGCAGAGCAGATAAACTACTGTGTCTCTAGGCTCACACATCTACCTCTGAGCAGATTAGTCATCTAAAAATACTACATTTTGGATGACTGAGTGGGATCCAAGTGTTGCTAACCTAGAAAATCAGGCCTCACATTTCCTGGCTTGTGCAGTGCCACGTGAACATATACCCCGTGGGTGGCACAAGGGTGGCAGAGGCAGGTTTGTGCTTATTGTTTGGGCCTTTTCTCTCTGCTCCAGTTTCTCGAGATGATGCGGAGGGTCTCCTGCTGATGGAAGAAGAGGGGCACTCTGATCTCATCAGCTTTCAGCCAACAGACAGCGATATCCCCAGCTTCCTGGAGGACTGTAACAGGGTGAGGCCCCTTTCCTTACACGGTTTGTGCTGTTGTCACAGTCAGCAGTGTTCCCTCCTAACTCCCAGGGGGGAATTCCTCTTTGGAGCCAATTGACTGACTGGTTCACCTTAGGACTCCTGATTCTGTCTCATCTTGAAGTGCAGAATTCTGGGAATCGCAGGGCTCATTTCAGCAGTTCCCTTTGAAATGTCTCTGTCACACACGCTTTCTCAGCTTGGTCTCTGCTTTCTCCTTTTCAGGCCAAACTCCCCCGGGGGATCCACCAGGTGAGACCTCACCTGCAGAACATTGACAATGTGCCTTTGCTGGTGCCCCTCTTCACCGACTGCACCCCAGAGAGTAAGTGGCACAGACCCCACGAGTGCCTTCTGCACCCCTGTGCTCTGGCTTATCTGGATGTGACACAAATGAAGAGAAGGGGACACAGTCCAGAGGTCTAGAAGGGCATTTTGATGTTGATAACCCTCTGCTGCTGCCTGTGCGAGGCCTGGTGTTAACGTTGCCTTCAGAACGGGGCTGGGCACAGCACTCACACTGGGAGTTGTTTATAGAGGAATCTGCAGAGGGAGGGTTTGGGTTTTGCCTGGGACATTCTAGGATGTACCTATCCAAACAGAACCATGGAAATAAAACTGGATCAAACAGCAGCTTTGAGTTAGAGGCCCATGAGGGTGTTCATGAAAAGGCTGCTGAAGTCTAGGTGCTGCGGTGGAGCGCAGGAACACAGTGGCTCTGAACTGTGGGAGTGGTTGCTCTGCTCCTTTAGGCTTGTGACAGTGACGATGTGCTGCTGAGCAGAACTTAGCATTGGGTACTTATTTTAGGCTTGAATTATTGGGGTTTATTTAATTCCTGCTCTTCCCTAACAAAGTCATTTGATGCCGAGGCAGTCTGCGTTACGTCCCCAGGCTGTGACTAAAGCTCTGGTCTGAAGGAGATGTGCTAGAGATGCAGATCTCTGGGTCACTGCTGTGAATCACAGCTCAGCTCCTGCAGGAGGCAGCCACACAGGAACTTGGGCTGCAGTTAATGAGCTCTCTGATGGTGTACATTGACCTGGATCTCACTGTACATCACTGATACCAGCAGGAGTAACTCTAAAAGATGCGATTGCTTCTTACTCAGACAGGACAAAGTGTGCGAACGCTGCATCTTTGTGTGCGTGGTGAGATAATCCTCATTGTTTCTGTAATTTGCAGCCATGTGCGAGATGATCAAGATCATGCAGGAGTACGGGGAGGTGACGTGCTGCCTGGGGAGCTCTGCCAACCTGCGCAACAGCTGCCTTTTCCTGCAAAGTGATATCAGGTGGGACAGGATCCAGCCTCCTCCCACTGCCGTTCCCCTGTGCTTAGCGACTGTCCAGAGCTGGTTGTGCAGGGGGGTGCTCGCAGTTGCTTTGTCCGTGGCTGCATTTGTCTCCATAAGGGACGTTCAGGTGGTACTGGATGGGCTGATTACCTGGATCCCTTTTCCATTCTTCCACCTTTGGGAGGAAGCTGTCCCTCTTGTGTGCTGAACTGCACCAACTCGCTTTATGGATGCTTCATGTGGGGTGAAAGAGTGGAAATGCCTCCCCGGATCAACCAATTTGTTGACCTTAAGCCACAAGCCCAAGTATGTTCATTATTCTCTGGGAATAACTACAAGCCTAGGGAGATAGATCCCAAATTCATGTCACAGCTCAGGGTTTCTCTCCCCGCAGGGCAGACAGAGGTGGCACAGCACAGCACCACTGTACAGGCTGACTGCAGTGAACCCTCGTTTCTCCTCGGGGATGAGGACTTCCACTAATGCTTCCCTGTTGTCCTTGCAGCATAGCACTGGACCCTCTCTACCCTTCTCGCTGCTCTTGGGAGACCTTTGGCTACACCACCAGCACCACCCTGACCCACGCCTCGGACGAGCTGACCCCACTGCAGCTCTCGGGGCAGCTCAACAGCCTGCCCTGCTCCATGTCCTTCCGCCAAGAGGAGAGCACCAGCATCATCAGGCTCATAGAGCAGGCAAGACAGACACCTCCCCTCACGCTCAGCCCTCTGCTTGCAGCCCACAAAGAGCAAAGCCCAGAGCTTGTGGGAGCACTCTCATTGAGAGTAAGCTGCCAGCCTTAGCTTCACTCTTCTTCTGTCCTTTGTTTGGGAAGCATGGAGACTCTTCCTGCCCTGTCCAAGGTTTAGGGGATGGTTTGGGAATGGCACCTCATGGCAACAGAACGTGGATGGTGTTCAGCGGGGTAAAGTGTAAACATGCAGGTGTCCTTCACCAGGCAGTGACGCAGTGCTAGGGGGAACCGTTATCCTAGAAAAGCCAGAAGGTTTACACAAACTTACTCCTGTCTGAATCCTGCCTTTTCTTTGTGCCTAGGCAGGAGGCTTTCCCCTTTAGCTTCCAGTGGGTCTGGATCCCATCCGCTCCCCTCCCACTTCCCCTGCAGGCCACTTGCCTGCCAGCAATTGCTCTTGGCCGATAACCGCTCCCGTCACTGCGAGGGCTCTGAGGGCTTGTGCTTCCTTTCAGGCCAGGCATGCAACATACGGGATCCGCAAGTGTTTCCTCTTCCTGCTGCAGTGCCAGCTGACCTTGGTTGTCATTCAGGTGAGTCCTGAATTTAGCTCTGGGCACAGAAGTGGGGTAAGGGTGGCTCAGTGGGGCAGCCTGGCGAGGGGAGAAGGTGGCCTTCAGTCAGGTTTACGCAGGGTGGCTGGGGAAGTTACAGATGGAGGCTGATCTCAGCCTGTGTTGCCCCTTCTCCCCGACTCTCCTACAGAGGTTTCTTTTCAACCTCTTTTTCCCTGGAGAAAAGCCCTCCTTGCAGCGTGTGACCCAGCAGCCTGGGACCTGGGAGGGAGTGTGCGGTGGCAGCCTCGTTACCAGCTCATGCTGGTGTGGGGAGGGCAGTGGCATCTGGGACTGTCCTAGTGCTGCTCACGCTCTTCACTCTGGATCGTTCCTGTCCAGTTCCTCTCCTGCCTGGTGCAGCTGCCCCCCATCCTCAGTACAACAGACATTGTGTGGCTCTCCTGTTTCTGCTACCCCCTGCTCAGGTGAGTCTGTCATGCCAGAAGGGATCTCCTGCCTGTGGGATGCTCAGACCAGCACCCCAATCTCATGTGTCCATGTTGTGAAAAGGCTGATATCCCCCACAGCCTGCTAGGAAGGCCCCAAAGCTTATTGCAGGCACCTGCTTCGACGAGGTGCTTGGAAACACAGATGGGAGCATTTGTGTGCAGCTGCGATAACCCTGCCTGCTCTCCGAGAGCTGCTCTTACCTTGTGGCTTCAACCTTCAGCTGAAAATTGTCTTCTAATCCTGACCCTGTTGTGCTGGCAGGAGTGGGGTGGAGGGCCCAGGGTGTCAGGCAGCAGCCACAGTGCCACGGGTGGGTTTTTCCCATAACACGTTCTGAAGTCGCCTCTCTCCTTGTCTGCATTCGAGAACTTTTACCACAGAAGTGCCAATGCTGCAAGAAGTCCAAGGAGGTTGTTTGGGTTCAAGTGTTAGACACAGGGAAAAAAAAATAAAGCAATATTTCTGGTGCCTGAGCTTGTTACTGAGAGACTGACTTACCTTTCTGCAGCATCTCGCTCCTGGGCAAGCCTCCCCACAGCTCCATCATGACCATGGCAACAGGAAAAAACTTGACTTCCATTCCTAAGAAGGTAGGTGGCCCACCGGATTAAAATTGCTCGTGCATTTTTCTTTTCTGCTTTGTGCCAGTCTGGATGTGAAGCTGCGGCCCTGAGACCCCCCGGGGAGCCGATCCCTGGCATGAGCTGAGCTGTCCTATAGCCTGACAGGAATGGGAGGGGAATCCCTCAGTGCCAGCCTACCTGCAGAGCAGGTTCCGAGTGCAGCATCTCCCTGTGCTGCGGCTCATCCTCTGCAGCCCCTGATTCCCTGGCGGTTCACGTGTGGGAGGCTGGGCCAGGGCCATGCCCGAGTCATCGTGCCGCTCTCCTCCATCTGCAGACCCAGCACTACTTCCTGCTCTGCTTCCTGCTGAAATTCAGCCTGACCATCTGCTCCTGCCTCATCTGCTTCGGCTTCACGCTGCACGAGTCCTGTAGAGAGGTGAACACGACTGGCCTCAACCTCTCCGCCTGCTCCTCCATCATGCTGCACAGGTGAGGAACGGAGCCTGCTGCCTCTCTTCTTCGCAGGGGGAGCCAATCTCCCTCTAACAAGCTTCAGCCTTGCGCGTCCAGCCAAAACAGCTACACAGGGTACTGGGTCTCTCCCTGTGGCCTCAACAGCTGCACCTTCGGGGCACTCGCTCACTATTGCCTCCTAGTACTGGGACAGCCCAACTCCCAAGTGCACTCAGATCTCTCAGCTGGGGACACAGCTCTGTTGGGCGCAAGTCAGACACCAAAGTCCCCAGCGTTGACTTCTGTCCTGTCTCCTCTCATTCACTAGCAATGCTGATGGTGCTCCTGACTGGTTTGGGACGTTTTCCAATGCTCTTCTAGTGGCCCAGAAGCTAACAGCTGGCCTGATTGTCTTACACACAGGTAAATCCCTGTTCCCAGACCCCTCTCTCCCACTCTGGGGGAAAACTTGCATCCTTTGCCTCTTTCTTTGCTCCTTAAGCCAGAGCACAAACTTCCTGGAAGAAACAGACACTGCAGTGACCTCTCAGCACAGGCCCACAGCTGTAATAGCTGTTGGCGCACACTGTAAAGTGTGTGTGATGCTGAATAACCCTCCCCTTGCTCTGTCCCCGCAGTGTTTATATCCATCACCCACGTCCATCGTACGAAGCCGCTGTGGAAGAAGAGCCCCCTCTCCAACCGGTGGTGGACACTCACCGTGGCCGTTGTGTGAGTATTGCCAGGTGCTGCTGAGGCACTCGGAGTGGGAAGAAGGAGGCTCTGGATCTGCTCCAGCACCAGTTTGCTGGTGCTGGGGAACATGATAGTACATGGTGATGGTTTTCTGCTGCTGGACTGGTGAAAGGTCCCTGTTGGGATCTCAGAAGTGCCACAGCTGGGCTCGAGCCCTCCTCTGCAGATCCTGGGCAGCTCGTTAGCTCTGCTGAGATTCGCTGTGTCTGGTTTTGACTGTAGGTTGCTGGGGCAAGTGGCACAGACTGTGCTGGACCTGAAACTCTGGGAAAACCTCAGCTCTTCGTTGACCTTTAGCCATGTTTCCATCTCCCCGGTCTCATGGCTCCTGGGTTTTCTTTCCTTGATCCTTGTGGTTATCATCAACGAGATCGTCAAGCTGCACGAGATCAGGTACGGGGGTAGCAGGGAAGGTGGGGAGAAAGGACTGGAGCCTCTCTCCAGCCTGGCCGTGAGTGGCAGGAAAATACTGTGCAGGGAACAGGGTGGGGAGTGAAAAGGAAAAGACGTTTGTATCGTGTAAATCACCTGGCTGGGGTGTGAAAACTCACAGTGAGGAAGCGCAGGGGAGGAAAGAGGGTCAGGGGAGGGCAGGGGCAGTGACTGGGAGCAGGAAGGGAGACCAGGAATTCCAGCCAGTGGAAGGGAGATGGCCAAGGCCTATGAAACACCAGAACTGGGCAGGGCTGGTGTGTCCATCTCATCCCAGGAGGACAGCCGGGCAGTGAAGCACAGCAGGGAAAACCATCTCCGCACTGAGCCTGGGCTGCAGGACTCATTGCTGGGGAAAGGGGCTGAAGCCAAGAATCAGCACCAGGCAAAGTGGCGGCTGTTCTGAGCACGGGGAGCAGCCGGGGCTGGGAGTTAATGCTTGTGAGCACACAGTCAGGGAAGGGGCGGGTGAGGAAAAGCAGCAGGGATTCCACGGAACCCTGATGGGGACAGAACCACTGTCTCTGTTCCTGGGAAGGGCGTCTGGATCTTCCTCTGCCGTCTCTGGTGGCCGTGGAGATGGGACTTGGCCAGATGGGGTAGGACTGAGAGCCGGGGTTGCTTTCTGGAGTCGATTCCACAGCCAGGGCCCAGGCCAGCAACACACTCGCTTCTTGGGGTCAGGAATTGCAGTGGGGCGGCTTTGCTTGCCATTCATCTCTCTGCATGCTGTTTTTCTTCCACCTTCTCCAGGGTCCGGGTCCGTTATCAAAAGAGGCAGAAGTTGCAGTTCGAAACAAAGCTGGGGATGAATTCGCCATTTTAAACCCTCCCAGCTCGAGTTCCTGGAGCCAAGAAGGGCCACGCAGGTGCGTCCTGCACTGGGAGAGTGGCTGCGCCAAAGGCTCAGGGAGGTTTCCCTCACACATGCAAACCAGGCAGCCTCCTTGCAAAATATCCGCACCTCCCAGGGCCCTGAGCAGGGCATCGCTGTCAGGGCTCCCAGCAGGTACGCAGCCCCCACCTGGCCTGCCAGGGAGCTCTCCAGGGAGCCCGTGAGCTCTGGTGGCTCTTCAGGCTGCTCTTCCTTTATTTATTTATTACCCCAGGGGGGTTGTTGGGATCACGGTGATGAAGTGACCCCTTCCCTCTGTGTGAGCAGGGGGTTCCTGGGGCGGCAGGAGAATGTGAGGCCAGCAGGGGGGACACAGGGCTGCCGAAGCTCGAAATCTCTTCTGAAACCCCTTGTGATTTTCCATCTCCATGTACTCTCCGGGAGGTGTGTGTGTGCCCTCCCCTCTGTCCCTGGGTCCTGGGGAAGGAGCCATCTCCCCTGCAGCTCCAGGCGTGCGGGGTGAGGGCTGGAGCTTGTTCCCAAGGGCTCGCGGGGCAGGGAGCAGGGATTGCCCCAGTGCAGGCCAGGCTGGGCCAGCCCTGCTCTCCAGTGCTGTCATCAGAGCCGAACGGTGCGAGAAAAGAGGGTGAGATGGGGCTTTGAGAAAAGCTGTGAGTGCTTGGCAGTAGGAGGCAGGAGGGCCTCGTGGCTCAGCTGCCTCCAGCCCTGCTGAACCTGCTCCCCTCTGCTCTGACAACCCCGGAGGGGTTTATAACTGACCGCGGTTTTGTGGTTTGAATTGGGTTCTGCTTCAGCCAAACGCCTGCTTCGGAAGGACCGAAGGGGTGAGAAAACCTGAACGCTGCCCGGCCTGGAGCGAGGGGGACAGATTTGTGGGCAGAGCTGCATCTTGCAGTCGTGGTCCCTGTGGGGCTGGTGCACAGCTCCATCCCAGGTCTGGAATTGTGCTAGGCCTGTACCTGCTCCCAAGGCACAGGGACACCCTTTGTCAGGTCGTTCTCCCCTCCATGCTGCTGCCCCCACATCTGTTCCCTCTGCTGGAGGGGGAACTCCCTGGGGCTGCTGCAAACCACGATTTGCCCCAGGGCAGCACAGCTGCTCCTGCACTGGGAACAGGCCCCAGCTGTACTGGGAGCACTGGTGCTGCTGGGCACTGGCAGCCGCAGAGCACACAGGCCTGGCTGACGGAATGTTTGCAGCGCAAGGAGCTGCTCTCTCCCTTCCTCGCTCTGAAAACCTGGCTAAGCCAGGCAAATCCTGGCCCTGTCCTGCTTCCAGTGTAACACTAGCCGCACGCTGCAGTGTTCTCCTTTGGGACCCGGACTCCTGCGTGGTGGCTGGGACCCCAGCTCTGCCCTGTCGCTCCACCTCGTCTTCCTTCCCGCGCAGCATGACCAGAGCCCCCTCCCTGCTGCGTCTCGCTCAGCAATAGCCCTGACCCTGCTGGGGCACGGCCGGATCCGCTCTGGGGCAGCAGCTGGGGACCTGCAGGAGCCTGGACCCTGTTCCTACCCAGCACCTGAGAAAATGCTGTCTGAGTCCAGGGCTGCCCCGAGGTGGGAGAGGATCTAGAGTCAGAGGCGGCTCCAAGCTGCTCTCTCCCTGCTCTCCTGCAGTGCAGCCTNCGCCCCCCCCCGCCCCCCCCCCCCCCCCCCCCCCCCCCCCCCCCCCCCCGAGCCACGGTTTTGGTGACAAACCCAACAGCCATCAGGGCTCCTGCTGCCCACCCCTCCTCAGCAGGAGTTGCCGCCACGGTTTCCTTCTCTGGGTGATCACAAAGGTTTATTTTCTTGCCCCCTCGTTCTCCTGATGGACGTGGAGGGAGCCGAGGTGTGTGACCAGGTCGCACCAGGCCCTTCCCTCGGTAGGCACAGCGTCAGGCATTTCCTACAGCAAGAGGTTTTTAAATGGTGTATATTTTATATTAAATTTTTTGGGATGTATGTAAAAATATTTGATTTGTATTAAAATTTGTAAAGTCTATAAAAAACAAGAAACCGAGGCAGCCCCAGGCGCATCCCATGTATGGACGGCAGTGAACGAGGGGCTGGCGTAAAGCTCCCAAGGGAGGGAAATCATCTCTGGCCGAGCAAGGAGGTACAAACCCCTCACCCTGCAGGGTCTCGGCCCCAGAGCTCCTGGCAGCTGGCACTTCTCTGACTTTCTGCTCTGCTCAGGGCAAACCCACCCTGCCTGCCTCTTCCCATGGAGGAACAGCCAGGTCCCCCCACAGCCCCCTGCACTCCAGCTCAGCACGGGGCAGGGGTTGAAGGGCTCAGAGAGAAGCTCAGAGCCAAGCTGAACGGGTGCTGTGACCAGCAGGATGAGACCATGAGGCCTGGACTGCTTGCTCTGAGCAGAGCGGGACCAGGTGTCGCTGCGATGATGCACCCTGAGGAGGCCAGAGCCGTGCTGGGGCAGGCAGGGCTGCTCCCCAGCACCCACCGTGCTGCTGAGACCCAAACTGAGCACCAACCTCGCTGTGGGAGACAGCAGGACAGCTGGAGAGGAGCTGAAGAAACGTGGATGGTAAGTGCTCCAGGGGCAGGGGACGGTCGATCCTCCATCGACGTCAAACGGCTGGAGAGAAGCTCGTGTGAGCTGGCACGAAGGAGACAGCCAGGTAAAACTATCAAAAGGGTAAAACAACACCCCACAGTTTAATAGAATTTAGTCTTAGTGGCTGTTAGTGGAAAACAAAACACATGATTAACAACCGGAGCAGATGGTTTAGGATCTGTTGTCAGTCTGTGATTCCAGGGGCTATTTTTTCCCCTCGCTGTCTCGCACGGAGTGGGCGCAGCTGGGGGTTAGTCAGTCCCGGTCGCAGTGCACATAACTTACACACCGTACAGTAGCTTCAAAATAGAGATCTAGAGCTTAAAAAATAGACATTCTGCAAAACCCCAATGTTCAATTCCCTTATGGAAAGCGAGAGCAGCCTCGTGCTGCCCTCGGGTGGCTCAGACGGTGACAGCTCCACACCCAGAGCACGGGACTGCGGTTCTGGTTAGTCAATATATAGAATAAATCATTTTTAAAATATATACATTGGCCTTTAAAAAAACACATTTACAGTTTATCAACATTGGGGAAAAAAAAAAACTGGGCTCGTCCCAGGTTGGCTTGTGAGTAAAAATGCTTCTCAGAAGGTTTCTGCGTCCCTTTCTCTAAAGTGCGGCTGCTGGAGCTGCGACCGTGGCACCTGAAACACGCCGAGCGAGCCAGAGCTCAGCCCCCGCCAGCCAGGGCAGGAGGGGTCCCGGCTGCCTCACACTGACCTCGGGTCCCAGCCAACAATCCATTTCTCTTTTTCCCAGGGCGCTTGTCTTCGCTTTCTGGGCTGGTGGCCAGACAGGCACCTCCCGCTCGGCCCCCACTGCGGCTCCAGCCCCTCGCGACGCTGCTGCCCTGGCTGAGGGGGGATGAGGGCCGCACGCCCAGGGCAGCTGCTGCCTCTTCCTCAGCCTCTGTCCCCCTTTCCAGTTTAGGTTTGCGTTGACGATTTTGTAAAAAAGGGGAGAGACGGGATTTTTTTTCCCTTTGTTTGGAATTTCTGTGGCAAATGGCACTTCAAAACAATCCTGGGTTCCCTTCTGGTGCTCCGATGCTTTCATTTGCTCGGCATGCCAAGCACACGCCAAGTTTGGGGCTCTTGGACATATTTAGCCACGCGCTACTGAGCAGATCCCGCTTGAGAACTCTGTCTGCAGGCGCTGCAGCCGCTCCTGGCTGTGGGGAGCAAGCGCTGCGGTGCCCCTGACACCCCGGGGCTGTGGGCGCCACACACAGGAGCTGCCACCACACCGAATCCACCCGGGCACGCAGGGTCAGCTCTCCCACTGGGGTCAGTGGGCAGGGAAGCCCCTCGGAGTCCCCAGTGCTGCTGCTGTTCGATGGTGCTCGCAGCAGGGGTTGTGCCAGCAAGGAGGATGAGTGGCAAAAGGGGTGTTTTCTCCCCCAAAAAGGGAGGAGGAAAAGGGAAGAAAAAGAAAGAAAATCCATCACTGAGCACGCTGCTTCTGCACTGTGGGAGCAGCAGGGGGGTGGTTTGCGTTGGCAGAGCAGCACGATCCAGCCAGGCGGCCCTCGCCCTCCCCATGGCGCTGGGGAAGGGGCAGGGGGGGATCTGTGTCCGGCAGGGCTGCCGCAGGCTGTGCCAGCCCCGTCTCGGGGTGCGAGTCCCTCCGGAGGGATTTCAGTCCCCTTGCATTACACGCTGCCCAATGCTGACGCATTTGGAAAAGCAACAAGTGAAAGAGGAAGGTTCCTTCCCGCTCCGTGAGCTGCCAAATGGCGACAAGCCCCATCGTTCGGCTGCTGTCAGGCCTGGCCGGGCTGGGATCGGCTCCGTCAATAGTGCGCTCGACGCTGCCCGGGGAGGTCTGGGCCATGACACATTGTTGGCAGGAGATAAATAACGAGAGGCAGGGCTCGCAGCGCAGCGGGGAAAGAGAAAGGTCCCTTGTGGAGGCTCCTCGGCTCTGTGCAAGGGATAGAGGGCTTCTCAGTGGCCTCCTGGACTGCGTACGCGGCCCCTCTGGGCTCTCTGCCTACTCCAGGCCGGTGGGAAATGCCTGACCCTCTCGGAAAGCTGCCTGCAGCCACGCTGGCACGCGGGTATGGAGCCAGGGCCGAGGCAGGAGGGGCAGCTGCGCTCCCAGCCAGGGGGAGGGAGGCAAAGATGGACCAGGAGGTACCGCTGGGTGCTGGATCCGCTCTCCTCCCATCCCGAGGGGCACAGGGAGCAGCCAGAGGCGTGAGGGGAAGGAGGGAGGGAGCCTCAGTCCAGCATCGCGTCCAGCTGGTCGGCCAGGTCGTCGAACATGTTGCTGATGTCTTCCAGGATGTTCTTGGCGGACGGTGCAGCCCCAGGGCGGCTGGGGAGGAAAGGAGGGACGGTCAGAACCCCCCTTGGGGACCGAGGTGCTGCTGGGTGGGGTTGGCCAGGCTAGACCCTCCCCTCCCAGCAGCAGCCGCACTCGTGTGTGTGTGTATTGCTCTTGGGCCCTGCCAGCTCCCCCTCGAGCATCCCCCTCGCACCCACGGCCTCACCTCTCCGGCTCCTGCACCGTCATCTTCTCAGCCGCCTGCAGCGCGGCAGCCAGCGTGGAGCTGCTCTGGGCCAGCCCGGCCCCTCGTGTGGCTACTGAAGCCTTGGCCGGCACCTTGCTGCTCGTCTCCAGCGCCAGCGAGCCGGCGCCAGGCAGGGGTCTGACCACATCGGGCTGCGCGGCCCAGGGAGCCACGGTGTGGCGGGGCGGCTGCAGGACCTGCTGGTAGATGGTCTTGGGCCCGGAGAAGACCAGCTTGGTGGACGCTACAGAGGTGTGCTTGGGGGCATCTGCAAAGGAAGGGGACTCGTGGTGGCACATGCCCTCCTTGCCCCCTGTACCGGCCCAGCAGGCAGGAGGGAGCCTCAGGTGCCAACACCGCCCTGGACACCCCGCAAACCCACATACCTGGAGCAGGTGTCCTCACCACGGCGGCACCGAGCAGCTCTGCAGGGCCAGGAGATTTTGTTGGGCTCGATGCCTTCCTGATGCCCTTTTCCAGCGACAAGATGCTCTTCTCTATCTCGGCAATCCTAAACTCCATGCTGTCATCGTCAAAGGCTTCGGAGGCCAGTGGGGCTGGTGGTGCAGGCACAGCGGGGCCTGCGATGCTCACTGCTTGCGCCTGCGCATACTGGGGCGCAGGGCCAGCCCCCGCCTCGCCGAATGCCTTCAGCACGGCCTGCAGCGGCTCCCGCTCCTTGAAGCGCGGCCGGCGCTTCACCGTGTCTGACTCGGTGAGGTTGAACTCCAGCACAGGCGGCTCCTTGGTGGCAGCGGGCACCGCTGGCTCTTTCGCAGTGGAGCTGGGGGGCTCTGCCGGCTGGGAACCGGGCTCTGCCTCCAGCACGACGTCGGCCTTGGGGTGCCCAGCAGGCTTTGGCCGCTGTTTGATGGTCAAGTTGCCTTCTTCTGCAAAGGGGATGCACTCGCTGGAGCTGTTCTGGGAAGATGAGGAAACCCCTGGCTTGGCCTCGTCCTCCGTGTCCGAGCAGGTGTCCTCCGGCCCGTGCTGCACAGCCTCCGTCCTGGGAGCGCTGGGCTCACTGACTGTCCGTCTGCGGGGCTTGCTGCTCTCAAAGGGGTCCCTGGCGGCCTCAGTGGCACTGCCAGCGTCGCTGCCAGGGGAGGAGTCCTTGCCCCCATGTGCCCTGGGGAGACAGTCCTGAGCCGCGGGCAGCGGTTTTGGAGCCAGGAGGGGCTTGGCTGGGCTCGGCCCCGGTGTTCCCTCCAGCGCAGCCGCCAAGCTCCTCACTGTCCTGCTGTGTCCGGTGTCACCGGGGCCGGCGCCCACGTCTGCCACATCCTGGGGGGCAGCAGGTGGCTGCTCAGCTTCAGGAGGTTGCTCGCCATCCACCTCTACAGCGAGGGAGCTGGAGACAGAGCTGAGGCGCTTGGGAGGGGGCGGGGGGGGGCCCTTGCGCTTGGCGCGGATGGCAAAGGACTGGCTGCGCGTCACCTTGGCGTCAGCCTGCGGGCAGCCCCGCGGCGTCTGGCTGCGGCCCGGGCGCCTTGTCAGCGTGGCGTAGGAGCCCAGCGCGCTGGAGGGCGTCCCCTCCTCCTCCTCGTGCTCCCCATCTGACAGCGCGTAGCGGTTCAGGCTGTGCGAGCGCTTCTTGTACTTGACGCCCTCGCTGCCGCCGTGCTGCTCCGCAGGCTGCCGGGTGCTCGGTGCTGCCGTGGGCGGCTCCGTGGGGCCGCAGCGGCTGTGCAGGTAGGAAAAGGCTTTTTGGGCCGACGCCTGCAGGCTGCTGTTCTGTCCAGAGGAGACGGAGGTGTACGGGTGCGCCAGGGCCTTGGGCTGCTCCGCTCCCAGGAGGGAAGGGGCCGTCGGGGATTTCAGGGAGACGTGGGGGTGCATGAAGACATAGGGGGCTGTTGCCTTGCCGGGAGTCTGGGGGGGAGTGCAGGGGGTGCCCGCTGGTGACCCGGCCCCTTTCAGAGCCACGGGCCGGGCGTGCTGCTCGGTGCCTTCGGGCAGGTTCCTCTCCTTGAGAGGGCTCCCGGCGCCGTTGGCGAAGCCGTTCAGCCCCTCGGGAGAGGCCGCCTTCCCGCAGGGCTCGGGGCTGGGCAGGCTGGGAGGCGCGCAGGACCGGCCGCTGCTGCTGCTGCTCTCGCCGCTGCCCAGGCTCTCCTGCGAGGGGCTGGAGAGGCGCCGGGACAGCACGTTGTCCTGCGAGTGCCCCGAGCCCCGGGACCGCACCCCGATGCTCTCCTGGCTCCGTGACATCCCCTGGCTGCTCTTGATGCCCAGCGTCTCGTGGCAGCTGTTGGACATGGCCGTCTGGAGCTCGTAGCTGAGCTCGCTGTCCTGGAAGGTCGTCATTTTGGGGGTGAGCGGGGTCTGGCACTCCCCATTCTCCAGGGACTCGATGGTGACAATGTCCAGGGCACCGGGGACTTTGCGTGTCACCACAGTTGCTTCTGCTTGGTTGAGGCTTTTGCGGAGATCTCTGAGCTTCTTGACAGCCAACATGATCTTCTTCTGGTGGCCTGCGGGAAGGGCGCAACAGGAAAGGGGCGTTAGGTCGGCTCCGGCCCCCAGGGCCTTTGTTTCCTGGCCAAGAAGGGTCACAGTAAAGCCAAGAACCAGGACAAAGGCCTCTGGGTTATCCAAACCCTGCAGTGGGAGGGGACAATCCACAGCCAGCGTCCCCAGCTCAGCCCGGCTTCAGCTGCCAGGGGCATCCCGAGGGACAGCCGCGAGCAGCCCTTTCCGGGTGCTCAGGACACGCCTGCACCTCCCAGCCGGAGGGAGATCGGGGTGTGGGGACCTCGGTGGGAAGCTCGGCTGTTCCAGGCCACCCCGGCACGGCAGCAGGGACTCACCCAGCTTGTTGATGCCAATCTCCTGCAGATCCTCCCACGTCAGGTCTGTCACGATGGTGATGGAGTCGTAGCCGTTGTTCACCAGCTTTTTGTGGTACTGGGGCAACCCGATGGCGCTGAGCCAGTCCATCAGGTCAGCCTGCGGAGAGCACGAAAACACCTCCGTGAGCATCGAGGCGGCGCCTTCATCCTCCCCGCCCTGCCCCTGGCTGGGAGCTGCACTGCTGGGGTTTCTCTGGCTGCATAAACGCTGGCCGGTGCGGCGCCTGTTTCCCTGCGGCCCCCACCCCACCCTGAACTGGGGGAAAGCAGCTCTGAGAAAAGCCTGGGGGGCAGCGGGGGCCAGGCCGAAGCCCCAGTGCCCGGCACTCACTGGGATGTAGTTGGGCAGCCACTCGGCGATGCTGAGCTGCCCGATCTCCGTGGAGATCTTCTTCCTGTGGCCTGGCTTGGTCACACCGATGGCCGTCAGGTCCTGCGGCGAGCAGAGCGGGGCTGTGGTTAGCACAGAGGGCGAGGGGCGGTGGGGAGGGGTCTGGCCAGGGGCAAGGGGCTGCCTCACCTCCGGGGTCATGCGGCTGATGGTGGGGACGTCGTAGCCAGCGTTGAGGAAGTTGGCCGTGTACGACTCCAGCTGGAACTCGCTCAGCCAGTTGTAAATGGCTTCTGCGTCCTGGGGACAGGATGGGGCAATGAGCGGCCCAGGACGGTGGCTGCAGGGGCTGGAAGGACCTGGCTGCTCCAGGCAAATCGACAGGATCCCCATGGGCAGGACCCACCCATCCCCAGTGTCCCCGGTTACCTTCCCCTCGAGGAGCTGTTCAGGCCGCAAGAACTGGTGGGAGAAAACCTTGTCTCCGAGGGGGCAGCTGCCTGGGGTCTGGTGGCCTGGTGGCCCTGGCAGAGGAGAGAGGAGAAGAGAGGAGATGAGAGTCATCCCAGGGGCACGGGGGCAGTCCCCGGCCAGGGCTCTGCTGTCCTCGAGGCCCTGCGGCATCAGGACGTCCCTCACCTGCCGTGGGTGTCACCTGCCCGTTGCGTGGCTCCAAGCCCAGAAGGTGCTGCTGGAGGTCATCGCCGGGGGAGGGCAGCGGCTGGGGGAGATGAGGAGTGAGTGGAGGGACGTCCCTCCCTGACCCCCGGGGGGCACCAGGGCCACCGCACCCCCCGGAGCGGGACAGGTGTCCCCACACCAGGCACAGCTTCGCCTAGGGAGGGGCAGGATTTGGCCCAGGACCCTTCTATCCTCTCAGGTGATGGAGGATGCGGTGGAGATGCTTGTGGTACCAACCACAGCCTCCAGCTCCACTCGATGGGGCAGCTGGCCCACAGGGGACAATCTGGGACCCCAGGAGCATCTCCTGGCCGAGTCCCAGCAGCGAGTACGTGCCTGGAGCGGGGATGCTCAGCTCCTGCAGCCCCTCCTTTGCGAGGGTGACGCGGGTGGTGCTGGGGCTGCATCTCTGCCAGAGCCAGCCCGGACAGAGCAGCTCGGAGAACGTGGGGAGCACCTACCCTGCTGTTCTCGATGAGGATGCTCGTCTGCCCGTTGGTGCCCTCAGTGCTCTGGCCGCTGCCGGCGCTGCGGATGCTGCCGATGCTGCCCTCGCTGCCCACGCTGTTCCTGTCTCCTGCTGTGTGGGACGGGCGGGGAGCCCGTCAACCGTGCCCGCTCAGGGCTGGCGCAGGGCACGGGGCTCCCCAGCAGGGACCGTGTGCCAGCACAGCAAAGCCAGTAACCGCCAGCCTCCCCCTGGATCTCGCCGTCCCCAGGCGACGCATTGGGCCCTCCCGCCACCCAGCACGTGCGGCACAGACAGGGGGACCCGGGCTGGTGAGGGACACACAAGGGGGACTCATGGGACGAGGGCACGGGGAGGGCAGGGGCTGCTCTCCGGGCTCCCCTAAACTCCCTTTCCTGCACCTGGTCCCTCTCGCCTGGCTGTTTCCCAGCAGGAGGCGGAAGGAACCTTCTGCGCGTCCCTCCCCAGCTGCCCCCTGACCTGCGCTGTCAGGGCCCGTCCGGGTTAGGGTGAGGTAGCCGCAGCCTGCGGGGCCGCTTGGGGCTGTCGGGTGAGGACCCTCGTCGGGGAGGAGCTGCTGCCCACCGTGGGGGGGGCCCTGGCGCTGCTGCGCGGGTGCCACGCGAGGGACAACCGTGCCTGCAGTCAAACACAAAACACGCGTGGTCAGAGCTGCAGGAGGCAGGGAGGTGCGGGCAGCAGGGCTGGGGGAACCTGAGCCTCAACCCCCAAGTCGCCACCCCAGTGATGGTGCAGCCCCTGCACCCACCCGGTCCTCCTCGTCCCCCCTTGCTGCCAGCACGGTGGGACCTGCCCTACCCGAGGGGCTGGGACTGGCCCCAGTGTGCCCACGGCGGCCACTGACCTGTCCTCTTGCTGATGACCTCGGCGATGGACGGGGGGAAGTACCCGACCCGATCGGTGCCCTTCTGAGCATCATGGATGTGCCCCTTCCATCGCCCGTCTGGATGCTGCTCCAGGACCTGCCGTGGGGACAGAGGGACACGGTTGGTACCTGGGGCCGTGGCGGGGCAGGGGCACGGGGCGCAGGGAGCAGCCTCACCGTGATGACATCTCCTGCCCGGACATTGAGAGCAGTTGGGTCATGGAGGTTCCAAAAATCCTTCAAAGCTCGGACCTTCAGGATTCCTGATGCCTCTGAAGGCAAGGGATGGAGGGAAGAAAGAGGTGCCAGAGCGCAGGGGGAAAGCGAGTAGTTTGGGGAAGGCAGAGGGAGAAAAGAAGAGCGAGGAGAGGGGAGGACAGAATGTTAATACTGCAGGAAGGACTCGGTCCTGGACACTGCCTGACGGGACTGAGATGCTGATGCTCAGAGCCAGGCTGTTCAGGAGTAGCACCGGGAGCCCCCGACAGGTCCTGTGGGGCAGAAACCCCTCTCGGTGCCAGCCGGCTCCCAGCCACACACTGGCCACCCCTCACCTCTCAGCAGCTGCTTGATGTCCTTGCTGGCGTGCGAGGTGGTGAACTGGTTCACAATGTCCAGCGCTGTCTGGTTGTAGGTGTTCCTGATGTTCACATCGACACCGCCCTGCTCCACAGGGGAATGTGGTCAGGGCCAGAGCCCACAGCTGCTGCCGGGCCCGTGGAGATGGGGGGACCGAGGGGATGGGGGGGGGGATGGCTGAGACCCAGGATCTCGTCCCCACGGTGCAGCCCTGTGCCCCCCACACTCACCTCCAGCAGCAACCGCACAACCTCTGTTTTGCCGTAGAGCGCAGCCTCGTGTAGGGCCGTGCCCGTCTTCGTCTGCTTGTTGATCTCAATGCCGGCCTTCAGCAGCTGCCTGGAGGGACAGAGGGAGAGGCACGAATGGGAGGACACAGAGCAAGGTGGGTGCTGCTCTCTTCTCCCAGGTAACCAGGGATAGGACGGCCTCAAGTTGCACCAGAGGGGCTAGATTGGAGACTAGAAACAATTCTGACAGAGTGGTGAAGTGGGGGTGTTCCCATCCCTGAAGGGCTTCAGAGCCCACGTGTCCGTGGCACTCTGGGACATGGATTGGTTGGCATAGTGGGGTTGGACTGGATAAGCTTAGAGGGCTTTTACAACCTTAAAAATCCCATGATTCTATGATGCCAGGGCCAGGCAGCAGGCTGCTTTGCAATGGGAAGGGGACAATCCCTTACGCTGCTGAGGCTCTGGGGATGAAGGACCGGAGCCCACAGTGGGAAGGCAGGTTTGGGAAGGAGTGGGACTGAGGCCACAATGGGATTTTGGGGCTAGGGCAGCACCCCAGGCCAGCAGGGGGTTACCTGATGATCTCCTTGTGCCCGTTCTTGGCTGCCAGGTGCAGGGGGGTGGTGTAGTTGGGGTCGGTGGCGTCCTTGGACTGTCCCTCCAGAAGGGCGACGCAGAGGTGGCTGTTGAGCAGCAGCTGGGCCACCTGCACGGGGCACAGGGGTGAGCGGGGGGCAGCCCTCTGCTCCCCTCCAGCCGCGGCCCCAGGGCTGGGCTGCAGCGGGGCCGCGCTGTCACCAGGGGCCACGAAAGGTCACGGCAGCCAGAAATAATCTGCCCATAATCGGGCTTTTCAGACCAAGCCCTAAAAAGCTTCAGTCTCTCCAAGCCCTGAGCGACTCTCAGCATCTCAGGGCAGCCTGGAGGAGTTATTTTTACTGCCCTGTTTATAGCTGCAGACATTATGGATGCTCCAAAGATGGCAACGCCCCCGGCCCCCTCCCCGGCACGGGACGGTCTGGCTGGCTGTGCTCCAGCCCCGCGGTGCTGGCCGGGACAGGGTCCCCCGGGCGCAGAGCAGCCCCGTCCCCAGGCGCTCAGGGCTCGCAGGGATCAGCCAGCTCAGCCCATCTGTACTTAAACCAGAGCAAAGCTGGGGAGGGCGGGGGAGCCTGCGGGGAGCTGGGAGCGAGGGCTCCTGGCATCTCTCCCAGCCTGACTTAGCTGCTGCGAGCAAACCCTGCGGCCGGCGGGTTCAGGATCTGGCCCTGCCTGCAGGAGGAGGCAGATTCTGGCCGCCAGGCTCTGGAGCTCACGGCAGAGCAGAGCTGGTTGTGGCTGCCCTGCTGGCACTTTGCACCCGGAGGAGCCAACTGGCTCCCGAGCCGCCCCAGAACAGCCCTGCAGCGCTCACCTTCAGCCGCCCGAACTCGCAGGCCAGGTCCAGGGGGGTTTTCTTTGCTTTGTTGATGAGGCAGGGGTTGGACTGGTGCTGCAGCAGCATCTCCGACTGCGGGGGAGCAACGGGATACAGGGTCTCAGCACCGTCCCTCCTCACACACCCCAGAGACCAGGGCGGGTGCACGGGGGTCCAGGCTCGCACTTACCACCTCGTAGTGTCCGTACTGTGCCGAGAGGTGCAGCGGGATCTGCCCGTCCAGCGAGGCCATGTTGACGGAGGCAGCAGCGCGCAGCAGCACCCGCACCGGCTCCACGCGCCCCTGCCAGGCTGCGTAGTGCAGGGGCCGCATCCCTGCGGGGCAACGGGGCTCAGCAGGGCTGGATGCGGCCCCAGCCTCGCTCGGGGGGCTGAGCCGGCTGCCGCGGGCTCGGGGCTGTGCTGGGGGGTCACCCCTTACCGTTGCTGTCCTTGATGTCGACGGTGGCCTGTGCCTCCAGCAGCAGCGAGATGAGTTCCAGGCTGCCACCCAGGGCCGCGTGGTGCAGCGCCGAGAACCTGTGGCACAGGAAGGAGATCAGCTGGCCCCGATCCCCGCTGTGCTGGCCCTACAGCCCCGAGGGCCAGGACAGACACGTCCCTCCCGACTCCCTGCTCCCCGTGGCAAAGAAGAGAGAAATCCCTTTGTGCTGTCCGTATCAGGGCTCAGGGAGGGATGACGGGACTCGCACCCCAATGAGAAGGGTCCCTGGGCCCCTTGCCCTGAGCAGGAGCGAGCAGGTGAGATGAAGGGCACATCGCCCCTCGCTGTGGCGCAGGCAGACAGCCCGAAGCCGCGCTGCTCACTGCATCCAGCAAACGCACTGGCCCAGAGGCCACTGCTGGCCCCTCTGCCAGCCACCCCCACAACAGCAGGGATGCTGGGAGCCCACGGCACAGAGTGCGAGGCCACCAGTAATGAAAGAGCCCAGTGTGTGTGGGGCTGTGAAAGGGGCCGTCTGCCCGGCGCTCCCCCTCTGCCGCCACGTGAGGGGCCACAGCCGAGCGAGGAGCCCCGTGAGCTGCTCCAAGGGACACGCAGAGCTCCAAACGGCACCAGCCCGGGGCTCCAACGGGCTCACGGTGTCCCAGCCCCATGCCAGGGGTAAAACCCGTCTGGCACAGCTCTGCTGACCCACAGTCCACAGGCACCCCAAATCCCTGGGGGTCTCTGCCTCAGAGGCGGCTGCACAAACCCTGTGCCACACGTCTCACCTCCCGGCGTCCCTGCCTGCATCCCAGTGACACACAACGTGCCGCCCGCGCTGTTAACACCCCACACGTGGCCTCGGATGGGGAACGGAGCCTTCACCCTCGTGCCCATCAGCAGCCCTCCTGGAGCTGCTCGAGCACAAGCCGTGGGCCTTATCAGAATCAGATCATTCCTTCTATTATTACATTTTTTTTCTATTAAGCTCCATCTGGACAGTATTATTTTAAGACGGAGCCATCCTGCACATTTTCCACCCCCCAGTGGCCTGTTAGGACTCATCGCGGACACCTCCTCCCGCCACGACCTCAACAAGAAAACATGTGGAAATTAGGTACAACAACAGCACATAAAACAATGCTAATAGCTCACAGGTCAGAGTTAATTCAATAAGAATAACGTGCTTATTTATTTTATGGGCTTTTGTGGTTTCTTTAACTCCCAGTACCCAGCTTGTTAAGTGCTTGGAGTTTGGAAGTGATGAGCTACACAAACACGCTGTGGTCACTCAGCAACCTCACCTTTTCTTTCCCTAACTCCCCCAAACGAAGGGATTTTGCTCTTGGGGTATTAAATACGGCACAAGCGCACACAGGGGCTGGTCGGGGGCTCCAACCAGCTCTCAGGACATGGAGCACCGGCCGGACACGCTGTGATCCCTTTCTACCCCACAGAGTAGGACGCAGACGAGCTTTACAAAGGATTTTGCAGGGTGGATTGAGCACAGCCCTCAGCTCCGATCCAGGCAGGCGCTGGGTCTGCCTCCGCAGGGCTCGCCCTGGCTTCAGGAGGCTGTTGTGCTCTCTGGCGCTCAGCAGGTGCCCTCAAAGCTTTCTGGTAGCCAGAGCAGCAGAACCGACGGGGGACTGGGGAGAACAAGCCCACCCACACCGGCAGCAGCGCCCGCAGCCTGCGCAGGCGACACTCACCCGTCTGCATCCTGGTAGTTCACGTTGAGACGCTTGGCAGATCCCAGCAGCTCTGCAGAGAGAGGAGGCAAGGTCAGGGCAGGAGGCAGAGCCCGCAGCCCCACGCGGCCCTCGGACCACGCACAAAGCGTGTCCCTCAGCCATACCGACCTCCCAGCATGGAGAACAGCACCTGGCCCATCCCGGCAGCCTCTCCTCTCCGCTCGCTCCACGTTCACCTCCTCAAACCCTCAACCGGCCGGCCCAGCTCAAGCTCATCCCCCTTCTCCTCCATCCCTTCTGCCCCATCTCTGTGTGCTGCCGGGATGGGTCGGACCCCACAGCTCCCATCACCCCGGCTCAGCGGGACGGTGCTTCCTTCCCTTTATAGGCAGCAGCAGCCCAAACCTGCTGACCGGGGCTGTCTCGCCCCCCCTTTGCCGCCCGTGCCCGCTGCCGTGCCAAGGCCTGGCCCACAGACCACATGGTTGGCATTTTTATGGGCAGAGCAGAGGCTGAAGGCCATGAATGTGAGAATTGTGCCGCTTGGGATACCCACATCCCCTGTCCCATCCCCTCCCTCATCCTCAGGGACCGCTGAGCGGTGGAGGATGCTCACCCCACCGTCAGCACCGCCTCACGGGCACCCCGAGCTCCCCACTCACTCCTTCCTGCAATTAATTGGAATGAATTCCTTCCTCCCACACAGAGAGGACATTTTATTCTCCACAGAGGGGTTGAGAGCGGATTAACATCTCTGGAATTCACCCTCAAAGTCAAAAGGGAAAGAAAAGGGAAGGAATGCGGGGGGCACAAAATGCCACCGCAGCCCCATCGCTGGGAGGAGCGAAGGCTCTCAAGGGTTTCGGTGCTGTTTTCTATGGAAAATCAAAGTCCGAGTGCCGGCTCCGAGCCCACAGAACCACCAGGGCTGCAGCCCCCGCTCCTCCATCCCTTCTCTCCCAGGGTCTCTGCCCACCTTGCAGGGACTGAACAAACCACACTTGCTGTGGCCCCTCTGCCCAGGGCAGAGCTGGAGGGGCGGGCAGCTCATTCCTCATGCAAATCCATAATTAAAGGAAACCCAGGACCGGTGTGTTCATTACTGCAATTTACAGTGTTTTGTAAACAGGCTAATTAACACAAAATGGGCTTGGAGTGGCTGCTGGTGAAGGACTCGTGACTCCTGCTGCAGCTGAGGGGATCAGGACGGGATCACCCTAATTACCTCTTCAGCAGCAGCTCCGCCAGCCCAAAGCCTTCCCCAAGCAACCGCTTCCCAAAGCCACCACCTGGCAAAGCTCCCACTTTTGCCTCCGAGACCCGTACTGCCCGAGAGCTCAGGACCCGGGGTCTCCATCCAGGACACGCCGCTTCCCTCAGTCCCACTGGCCAGGGGAAAAATAACATTCCCCTTGTGAACTGCCTGCTCCGATCCCACCAGGGAGTGACTGGAACCACCAACCCCACGGTGCCACTTCCACGGAGCCAGGGCTGCACGGGGTCGGCAGCGCGGGGCAAAGGCCTCGTCCTGCCCCCCCAAAAGTCCTGGGGCGGGTCCTGCACGCAGGGCACAGGAACAGCCGGGAAGCGTTTGCTGCCAGGGAAATTCCAAAGGACACAATCCAGATAAAATTGAAACCAAGCAAAGGGCTGTGGGGAGTGCAGGCAGCGCCCATGGAGCCATCGCCTCCTGCTCCCCGAGCGATCCCCAGCCCCTGCCCTGCAATCGGGGTTTATAAATCCACATCATACAGGATGCTCTCCACGGTGGGAACCGAAGGCCAGTGCAGGTTTGCTTCCAGCAGCTGCAAGTGGAAATTGCCAAGGGGGTTTCTGCTGAAAAAGGGTTGGAGAGGGAGAATGAAGGGTCTTTACCCACATCAGGAGGGGTAGAGCCTGCACGGAGCGAGGTGGGCAGCAGAGCAGGGTGGGTGATGCAGGGAAGAGAAGGGCTGGATGGAGACGCACACTGAGCACAAGCACCAGGAGAGATACAAACACCCCACAGCCCCCGGGCTGCTGCTGGAGCTGAGCTCTGCCCACTGCGTGGAGAACGTGCCCCCAAAATCCCATCCATAAGGGTCTAGGCTGGCTGGTGGGGTCGAGTGAGCAGGGCTGGGATGTGGGGGGCGTCCCTGCTCACTCCCTGGCCCCAGAGGCAGCTGTTGGCACCCACACCCTCTGCTCCTCTCCCTGAGCAACATTCCTCAGATTAGTTCCCTGCTCCGGTAGCCCAGCAGGGTCAGGACACGGGGCAGGACCACATGGACACGGCGTGGGTGGCTGAGAAAGCAGCAGGTCGAATTGCAAAAAGCCCCACATTTTATCTGGATTGTGTCCAGGGGGATATTTCCAAGGGAAATCACGGCTCGGTGCTCTCCAAGGGTTAATGCTGGCCATGGGCTCCCCCTGCTCCCCAGCCCAGCCCCTCCAAGGGTCCCCCCAGCCCAGCTCTGTCCTCTCCCAGTGCCTTCGCTGCTCCAGCCCGGGCAGGATTGGGCTCGGCTGCTCGGGCTGAGCGAGGCCTCCAGGGAGCCCGCAAGCTTCTGTGTGTCTGTCTGCCAAGCGGCAGGCGGGGAGCACCTCGGAGCACTCAGCAAATCACTTACAAATGTGAGGCTTGCGCGCAGCTGGACACTGGCCATGGCAGAGGCAGCGCGGCCCCTCGCTCGCCCCACGGAGCCCAGACCCTCACCCACACCACTGGGAGAACGTGCTGGGCCTCGGCCTTCTGGGCCCTTGCTGCAGGAGGGGAGCAGGGCAGCAGAGCCCCACACGGCACGTTTCCAACTGCGTGATGTGCCCCGTGCCTCAGCTTCCCCAAAGGGCTGGGCTGCAGCCCCACAGCAGGAGTGCCAGGCTGGACCCTACCATGAGCATTCCTGTACCGTGACTTTCCCTGCACTACGAACACCTCTTGATGTCCAGCCACAAGCATCCTGGCAGCACGAGCATCCCACACGCAGGAATGCTCGGAGGAATTCTCACTCCGGGTGCTGCAGGAGCATCACGCATCCTCTTGCCCCCGGCAGTGCGAGAAGGACCGTGTGTTCCTGACGCACCAAAACAGGCACGAACCCTCCTGGGAGAATTGAATTCACCTGGGGCCAGTCACCACCAAGCCAATAAACCAGCTGGAGGAGCTCACCAGCCGCGCTCCTGCAGAGCACCAGCAGTCCCTGGTGGCGGTGGCAGTAGCCTCCTGGGGCTGGAGGCAGCAGCTTCACTCAACCTGCTTGACCTCGACTTGCACCGGTGGCCCAGGGTGGCCCTGTCCCGGCACACAGAGTGCTCAGGGCTGAGGAGAGACTCGATATCTTGCCCAAAATCGAGACACGGGAACCTGCAGGAACCACCCTTCCTTGTCGCCCCTCTGCCCACAGGCACGTACCCTGCGGGCACCACATCCAGCTCCTCCCAGCAAGCCGGCTGCTTCAGCTGCGATTTCCCAACAGGTAGAGGAGAGATTCACCCCCTTTGGCAGGGCAGATCGGCCACAGGGATGTTAAGAAACTCAACCAAAGTCGCCCAGCAAGCTTGGGACAGAGGGTGGGTGAGAGCCAAAGGCTCCTGACCCGCTGCCGCAGCCACCAGCCCGCACCCCAGACACCGAGCCCAGCGCTGTCACCACTCCTCGGGCAGGCAGGGGCCCCTCCATGTCCCCCGCGGTTGCGGTGGGTGAATCTGTCTGCCTGGGACCCCCAGCCGAGCACCCACCCTGCAGCCAAACGCCACGGGTGTCCAAAAGTCCCGGGGTGTGAGGCTGCAGCATCCCTGCCAACGGGCTCCCCACGGCTCCTATGCCAAACCAGGCACCGTGGTGTAGGTTCGACTAGAGCAAATCTGCTGGGTTCACTGGCAGGGAGGGGGAAACTGCAGTGATGGAAGGGGGCAATGGTGAAGCTTGGGAGCCGGAGAGGCCTAAAGCCCCCGACCTTCCTCCCTCAGCTGGGCTGGGGACATGGCAGCAGGATTGGATCAGCTGGGAGCCTGTCTCCTTCCTTGGGCAGGCTGGAAGCCTCCATCCCAGGGAAAACCCAACGGGATGTTGGCAGCAGGAGGCAGTGAGGATGGAATCTCTGCCCAGATGCCCCAGGACCCCCGGCCAGACCCTGGCTTCCCCTCCTGCTTTACCCACAAGCAAAGCAGGAAAAAACAGGCAGCTTGTTCAAAGCAAAGGCTCCCAGAACAATGCAAGGAAAAGCGGAGTCGGAAACCCTGTCCCCATCCGCGCAGCTGGGAAGAAGGTGCAGCTCTTGGCCCCAAGGTTCGAAGGCTGCGGGGGGATGGAGGGGGCAAACACCAAGGGAGCATCCCAGGAGTCCCCCGGGGCTGGATTCACCCCTTGCAAAAGCAAATACACGTTCTCACTCCAACTTTCTCACCCCCAGAAGGATCTTGGCTGTGTGGTGGGAGGAGGGGTTCTCGCCCCCCTTCCCTGCAATAACCTGGGGGTTTGCACCGGCCGCCTGCCCTGGGAGAGCGAGGGGTAACACCCCTTCCTCACGGAGCCAAAACTGCATCCACAGCCCCAGCTAGGATGGAAACAGCTGGGAAAGGCTTCGGGTGGAGGAAGCTGGGTGGCTCCTTCAGAGATACAAAAGCTCCTTTCCCAGCTGGCCGGGAAAACACGTTACCGGGAGGTGAAGTCACTGTCCCTGCTGGGACCTGGCTATTCCGCTCTCCAGGATATGAACTCAGAGGAGCTGTATTTGCCCAGGGAAGAGGTGGAGCCTTTTCCATTTCCCCCATCCTTCCGAAAGGACACGACGCCTCCTGAGCGGGAAGAGATGGGGCGATAGCAGTGGGGGCTGGCGGCCAAGCGTGAGCTCCTGCGGCTGCAGGGCACATCGCAGGGCCAGGAGCCACCCACGGGCTGCAGGGACCAGCAGGGCACCTGGTCCAGCGCTACCAGCGCACCTTGGCTCCTCTTGAACTGGCTCCAATCAGCTCCCTTGGGAGCCAGGGAAGGGGCTGTGGGGTCCCACAGGTACCCAGGCAGAGGGGCTGCTCCTACAGACACCACCAGCCTTCTCCTGAACACGATACCGAGCAAATAGAGCATTAATATAATCTGTGGAGGATGCTCACCAGATTGACCAGGGCAGAAATAACACAAAAGGGACTTAGAGAGATTAGAACAAACTCAGGCAGATTCATCCTGGAAAAACTGCAGCATTTGGGGAAAAATAATCTGAGTGGCAGACGGTCAATGGGAGGAAGAAAGAGGGGAAGCAGAATGTGGGGGGACAGCGAGAGCAGCGTGAATGCGGGTACAGGGGGAGCCGACAGCGAGGAAAACCACCTCGGCAGCCCCGCACGGGGGGTGCTGCTCCCAGGAACCACCTTCCACCGTGGGCTCAGGTCTGTGGACACAACACAGGCTCACAGGGGATGCAAGAGGCCAGGGGCGCACGAGAGGTGATGGCAGGAGGTGGCAGCTGAAGGGCTTGACTTGCAAGGGAAGAGTAGGGCAGGTCAGTAAGTCTGGATTTGATGAGCAACAGTTAATTAGGGAGGACGGGCAGGGACGCAGCAACCCACCTACACCTGGAGGGTTTTGACGCCGGAGAGGAGCACGTAGCTATTTATTTTATGGTTCTAACAACGAGCCCCAGATAAAAATTAGAGCAGTCGAAAGCAGCCAGCAAAACCCCGTGAGCTCAAGGGAGTGAAACAAGGATGCAGCCTGGTGCCGTAGCCTGGATGGTCACAGTGAGCCAGGCAGCTCCCGGGACGGAGGCGCAAGGCTGAGGCTGGGGCACCGTCCCCATCGCTGCCAGCCTGGCACCCACACGTGGCAGGCGGCACCCGGGAGCCGCTCCAGCCGGTGTAGCTGGTACTCAAGAGCACACGGGGATGTGGTAGCTGGAAATCCTGCACTTCCTCCCCATTTGGCCCCGGGGAAGCTGCCGTGTGCCCGGAGCAGGCGTGGATGGGTGGCTGTCCCCACCCTGGCGGCTCTAATCTCGGCAAGGCACACACAGGATGGGTGGGAGGCACCGGGAGGTGAAGCTGCTCGCTTGAGGTCACCCAGAAGGGCAATGGGTCAAGTGCCGTCACTCCTTCCCAAGGCAGCCGGGAACCGAACTTTCCCCTCAGCCTCCCCCGGCACCACCCCGTGGGCAATCAGCCATCGGGCCCGAGGACCAACCTCGAACGCTGCTGGTGGCTCATGCAGTTAAAAAACTAGCAGAGGACGCCTTTCCTCAACTCCGACCCTGTGAGCCGGTGCTGCTGCCGTTCCTGCTCAGGGACGTGCCAGTGGGGCGCAGGGGGACGCACACAGCCTGATCCACCCAGGGATGGGGAAAGACGCTGCCTGGAGACTGGGTTTTCCTTCTAGTGAACCCAGGATTCCCACTCCTTGACCCTCTATTCCCAACTCTAAACAAGAGGATCTTTGCTTCCTACAGCAAATCTTCACTTCGCCTTACAGCAAACAAGGTGTGGACTCTCCAGCTCCATTGGAGTCGCAGTCTGATTCCAAGCAGCCGTGTCCCACAGTGGAAGCAGGAACCCACGCTGGGACATTGTGCCCGTCTTGCCATCCCCGTGGGGGCCTCGGCGGCTGCCGAGCTATTCCAGGGACTGCGTTCCTGTCCCCCTTCCCTCATCCCAGCTGCTCTGGGGCCAGCAGGGAGGACAGTGGGTTCCTCCACCATGGGTGCTGGGGCCGGCCGGCAGCTGCTTGGGGAGCAGCAGGGGTCCAGGGCGACATGGCGCATCCCCGTCCCTTGAGGGGGACATGGGCTGATTTAACGCAAGGTCAGAGACATTGGAATATCAATGGATGGGGAGGCTGGATCCGAGGACCCCCAGCCCACGGGCTGAGCTCCAGTCAGCAGCTTCCCATGCAGGGATGGGGTAGGGGGCCGAGGAGCAGAAACAGCAGCACCTCCGAACCCCCAGAGAACAGAGTCACCCTAGCGCCAGCGGTAAACTGAGGCAGGGGGAGCGTTCCTGGCCCGTCATCAAACCAAGGTTGCGCCTGGCTCCCTGCAGGGCTCCCACCACCAGGCCAGCCCCCTCTGTCCCGTGCCTGGGTGCTCCCCACATCCCAAACCGAGCGAGCGGTGGTGGGATGCAAGCCAAGGCCTGCCCACGCCCTGGACCCCTGCCGGCAACCCGAGCTGTTTACGCCTTTACAGCACGGCGGGTGCGTGTCGGGAACGGCCCCGGCAAGCCCGACTTGGCGGTGGAGGGAGAACGTGGGAGCAGAGCGCAGAACCCCCCGCCTGCCGCCTCACGCTGTCCTGGCACAGACACAAGGAGATGCTCCAGCACGGGCACCTCGAGGAGGAGAGCAGGGGCTGGGGAGCCTGGGACTGAGCTCCACGTGGTCGACAGGCAGCACCAGAGCGAGTGGGAGAGCCCAAGGCCGCCCTGCCCAGCCAGGGACGCCCGTGCCAGGCACCCACCGCCGTGCTCGCCCACTCACTCCGCAAGCAGACCGGGCGCCTGGCTCAACCGGCCGTGCCTGCAGCCGGCGTTACAAAACCCTGGGAGCTGCCGCCCATCCTGGCGCAGCTGCCCACCGAGGCGGGGGTCTGGCTGGGGCACGGTGGGGAGCGGCGCTGGCACGGCTTGGCGGAAGGAGGACGTGTTGCACCAGGCCTGGGATGCTGCGGGAGCCACAGACCTGCCGTGTGCGCAGGTTCTCGCTGCTCCCTTATCTCACTATTGAAGCCGCCATCGGCTGCAGCTCCAGCCTTTCTCCTTCTCCCCAGGGCTGCAAACGGCTCGGGGTGCCAGCGCACCCACCCTGGGCGCAGGCTGCCTGCGGGAGTGAGGGTGGGCAAGGGCACCCGGCCCTTCCCTGCGAGGGTAAAGATCTTCCCGGCAGCGCCGTTTCCAAGCAGTCTGGGCATCTCCAGACAGGTCTGTGACTCACCGGGACACCTTGGCGAGGCTCGGACGATGTCGGAGCCCCAGGTTCAAGCAGATCCCTCCCCTCCCTCTCCATTCAAGGCACAACGTCTTGGGGAAGCCAGGATGGGGTTTGGGGGGAGCCGCAGTGCTTGCAGCTCCTCCCCACCCCCTTCGCTTGCTCAAGCATCCAGAGAAAGGTGGTTTGTTGTTGTTTAGTTCCTGCCCCTTTCATACTCCTTTGCTGGAGTCTTTGCCAGCGGCAGCCCCGGGTCTGGCGAGGAGCCAGGCCAGCCGAGGCGCTTTCAAAAACAAAGCAGGGCGCGTGCATGCACACAGACACGCATGGCACCCAACCCCTCTTTTAACTCTTGACTGGGTGATGCCGCATGGAAAATGGTTTCCAGCCAGGTGAGACCAGCTAGAAACCATCTTCCACAGGGGATGCTGCTGATAGCCACTGGGATCCAATAATTCACTCTTCCCTTCCTTGTGGCACCAGGATCCCAGTGGAGAGGAGGCAGGAGCGATGCTGGTGATGCTGTCGTGGTCCACAGGGAACTGCCTGTCCCAAACAAGGACGATGCTGCGACCCCTTTCTAGGTTGCTGCTGAGAGCTTTGGACCCAGCAGCCCCGCGGGCGTGAGAAGAAGGAGAAGGAAAAGCACAAGGGTTTTGACCTAGAAGCAACTTCTCTCCTGGGTGGCAGAAAGCTGGGGGGCAATGACAGCACTCCCAGACTTCCAGGGCCGATCGCCTTTTCGCATGGGTTACCTGTAAAGTCTTAATCCACCAACTCTCTCCCACCTGCAGCCAGCCCCGTGCACCCAGCACGTCCCCAGTCCCAGGCTGAGGATGGGATGCTTGTGCCAGTGTGTCCTTGCTGTGTCCCCTCCTCCTGAGCCCCAGTGCAGCCCCAGGGAGCATCGTCCCCATTACAGTCCCCGTTACGGCACCCGTGTGCCTCCAGCAGCCCGGCACACACAGTCCCATGGCTCGGGGCTGCCCTCCCTCTCTGCCTTCGAGCTGTCGGCATCCCTTGTTTCTGGGTCAGGCAGACAATACGGCCTCTCCAGCCCTCGGGAATGGGGAGCTGAGCCCCCTGTCTCATCTGAGTCACTGGGAAGCACCCCATGGATGGAAATCGTCCTCTGGCCCCAGATCTCAGCCCAGACCAGGCGCTGCCCAGCGCTGCCTCCTGCATCTCCCTGCGCGACGCTGTTTGCTCGCGCCTTATCTACCACGCTCGGCACGGTGACGCTGTCCCGGCTTCGGGCACACCGGCAGCAGCCGGGCCCCTTTCCAAACACAACATCCAGCTTTGAAAAGCAACTGCCTGTTCACTCCTTTGCCGCCGCTGCCCACACAGGGCTCTTCCTTCCTGGGAAGAGGCGCGAAAAAAAGGGGCTGAACCTCACCATGAGCTGGGAGAACTGGGATGTGCTGGGAAAACCCACCAAGCAAACAATCGGCTGGGAGCTGCGGGAGGAGGAGGAGGGAAGGCTGGAGCCCCATGCCAAGCAGCTGCAGCCCTGCCACCCTCCATCCCTGAGGAGGAGCTGCTGAAGCCCCCTTTCTCCCCTCACCCACTGGCCCATGGCAGATTGGGGCAGGCAGAGGGGCTCCCTGGGCACGGCTCCTCGCCACGCGCCGCCCTCGCTGGAAGAGGGAGTTTGCCCGTCTCGGCAGAGGTTCTCGGCGTCTCTCCGCAGGCGTGTGCCCACGGCCTCACCAAGCCGGCATGCGGCGGCGGAGCCGGTCCAGCTCGTCAGACCTACAGCACCGGGGAGAAAAGGGGAGGACACGGCTGAGGATGCCTGGGAATTCATCCTCAAACCTTGGGCTTTGAGGGATGGAGCCACCCTTGGGCTTGGTGGGAGAGCCGGGTCTGGCCACCTGCACCGTCCAGGGTGGGATCGGAGTGGGCAGGGTGCCCAGACACCCCTGCACCAGTACCAGCAGGAAAAGCCATCGGGTGTAACAGAGCCCGAGTTGATAAGGATCCTGCACAAGGCCAGTCCTGGCTCTTTCCTGCAGTGCGGCCAGAGCACCCAAAACTTGGGACAACCGTCCCTGGGGAGCAGCAGCAAGGGGAAGGCGATCCTCAGCAGTGAGGGGACGGCACACTGGACTCGCCAGCTGGCACAAAGGCACAGCCAACATCACTGCAAGATAACCCCAAATGGGAAAAAGGAGCAACTTCTTCCCAAAACAACCACAGACCGGCTGCCGCGCAGGGGAAGGAAGAGCCTGGCAGGATGGGGGCATTTGTGCAGAGCGCAGGGACACAAAGCACCGGTGGCAAAGGCTAACAAATCACAGGAGAGATATTAAACCTCATGCTTTGGGCTTAAGCTGATACAGCTACTAGGGATTAGGAAGGAATACAAGGGGAAAGGAGGGTGAGAGTTATCCCACATCTGCTCACTGCAGTGTCACACGGAGCAGCATCGTCCCCCTCCTGCCCAGCTGCACGGGCAACAGCAGCAGCTAAGGGTCGGCACCACTCTTTGGAAAACCTTGCTGTGTTTTTCTGTGCTGCCGGGAGAGGCACCAGCCCAAGTGACAATGAAGGCAAGAGCCCCTGCAAGCTGCACTACCATTTACCAACTTGCTAGGTCACAGCCCAGGCAGAGTTGAGTCCCAGGAGCCCCCCCTGCCCTCTGCATATCCCAGGTCTGCGAAGCCCCAATGTGGCTGGTGAGATGGGAAAGGGGCTGAAGCCACCCGACCCCCCCAAGGCAGGGGCTGAACTCCAGCCGGGCTCCGCTCCCTGTTCTTGAGTGTTTGACACCAGTTTGCTCAGCTGCCTCCCTTTCTTTGCACTTCGCGCACATTCAAACAAACCCCTTCACCGCTCCCTCGAGGAAAGCAAACAGGAGACCAGCTCCCGTCACCTTCCAGGGCTCCTCTGGCCCCCCGGCTACCACAGGGGCAGCCCCCAACTGTCCCTCAACCCATCACGGTCAGGGATGGGGACACGCACCCTTTGCCGGGCACCGTTCAGCTCGGGGAGCTGTACCCCTGCACAGGTACGAGCGCCATGGCTGGGGACTCTGCCTCTTGTCCCCCCAGAGCCCCGCGGTGCCACCCTGGCCCAGCTGCTGGGAATGTTGTTGGCGAGCGCAGCCAGCCCAGGGCCGTGATTGATCCAGAGGGACGAAGGCCAGAGCTGAGAGCGGTCAGTTAACAATTTCAATTAAACTCCACAGCGCTGCGAGCGGAGGGGAGAGAAAGGAGGGAACGAAAAGCGGGACGTTTCTGCTGCTGCAGCAGCGACGCTCGGCGAAGTGCAGCCAGGCAGGCCGGAGCAGCCAGGCTCTCCCGGAGGAGACTCCCCTCTTCGGCCGCAGAAGTGACCCCAGCATCGTCCTGACGTCCCCTTCCCGCGGGCGCGACGCCTGCCCTCGCCTGCCCTTCCCCTCCCGCTCCTGCCCCCAAAACTTTCTCCCTGCCCCCCCCCACCCTATAATAATAGGTGCCGTGACCCACTTGTGCGGCAGCGCTTGCGCAGGGAGGAGGGCTCCGCACGCTGAATATTAAACATCGCGTCCCTGAAGTTCCCGCTGCCGGGACTGGCGCTTGATTTTTGCTTATGTGCGGTGACTTTTTTAGGCACAGGGAGCCCCGGAGGGCTGATCACAGCGACCGAGCTCCCAATCCACTGAGACAGCAGAAGGACTCTTAGAGGGATTTAAAAAAAAAAAAAAGAGAAATAAAATAATCAGCATCTCAGCCTGTCATATGGAAAAGGCGCTTTAATGAGCGGCAAATGCAGCGAGCGCTCGGCTCACATGGCATTGGTGAGAGGGAACCGAAAGGGACGAGGAGCACCGATGCCCTCCACGCCGGGGACCCTGGGACCAGATGAGCCCCCCACGGCGGGTCCAGCGCAGGAGCCCCATCAGGGCTTGCAAGGGGGACCTTGAACACGTCTGAGCCTTCCACTCCCCCCTCCTTATAAAGGAATAAAATAAAAACAAGCAGAGGGAGCGGCTGACGCCACTGCAGCGGGGGAGTTAAACAGACATTCACGTGGTGCCCCACGGCCAGAGGGAGGGGGCGATGCCAGGGAGAAAAAGCAGACAGAGTTTAGCTGGGAGAGAGTTGGAGACCAGAGGAAATGAGAGTAACTTCACCCCTCTGGGTGCACAGGGGGAGAGCACGGGTGCCCCTGGCACCCCACACCCCGTCTGTGGGCCAGCAGCGCTGGGGAGCTGGGCCACGTCAGCAGCAACGCGTCCTGACGTTATTCGTTGCCTTGGGGGTGTCCTTCAGCCCGCCCGCGCACACAAACCTCGCTGGCTCTGGCTCAGGGACCCCGTGCGGGCACAAGGCACCCAGCCCTGCAGCCAGGGAGGGGGCACCAGGCACCCCGACCTAGGGAGGAGAGGGCAGCCCAGCCCTCCCGCAGTCAAAGCTTCCCAGCAGCTGACCCAAGGGAGTTTATCCCCTTCTCACGTTTATAATCCTCAGCCTAACTCACATTTCTCAGCACTGGCCTCTCCATCCTGAGCTGCTCCTAAAAAGCCTTAAAGCTCCTTCTGCTCGAGTTTCCCCTCTCCAACTTTCCTGTGCACACCAGACCCACCACAAGGCGCAGCCCTGGCAGGCGCTGTGCACCCTCCCTGGCCACGCGCTGCTCCCAGAGCCCTTTTATTTACTTTTCCCAGTTTCCTCCTCTCGGTAGGTCATGAGAAGCTACAAGCTCAGCTCTCCACGAGGGCACCGTGGCACTGGTTATGAACTGCTCCTCCACCTCTCCACCCTTCGCATCTCCTTCAGACACTTTGCGTCACCTGCAGGACCCCAGTGCTGCTGGGGACCCCCCTGAGCCCCACATTCCCTCTGAGCCATGCTTGCTGCTGCTGCCCTTCCGAGAGCACATGCAGTAAAACAGCCCTGCTGAAAGGTTAAACATTACCAGACTGAAATTCAAGGCTTGGCAATTGGTTCCAGTCGACTAGCTGGGATGATAATTTTTCACCAGATAAATACAGCCGGGAGCAGAGTGGCAGTCACTACAGACCCTTCGTAGCAGCGTCCCCCCAGGAGCACCCCAGTTCCCCCTGTCGTTCCCCTCTGCCCGTCCCTGCTTGGTTGCCCACAGTCCACAGCCCTGGCCGTGTGCCCGAGGGGAACCCCAGAGCTGCGAGAGGATTGCAAGGGGAACCCCAGCGCTGCGAGAGGATCGCTTACAGCCTGGTCATTCATCCACATGGCTGTCCTTGAGCTCCTGCTGCTGTGTAACCCCTGCACCGGGGTTCAGAGCCTGCACTCATACCCTGTCTTGGATGGCACTGAGCCCCCTCCGAGACTCGTGCTCCGGACAAGCAGCAGGGCCCGGCAGGGCAGAGGGAGCCTGCAGCTCCGCACCCAGGTACTCACTGCTCTTGGACGCCTTGATCTTGGCTACCAGCTTCTGCACACCGGGTACGTCCCCATTCTTCACGGCCTGGATCAGCTCCTGCTCTCGGCCCATCGCGGACAGGTGGGAGCAGCAGTGGCGCAGAAGGCAGAGACCCTCGGATCCCAGCAGTTTATAAAGCCATGGGAATAAGCCTGTAACTCCTCAAGACGCACCTTGATGAGAAGTGAAATCCAGCGAGAAAGATGCTTTACAATCCCACGGGACATAAAAAGCAGAAGGAAGAAGTCTTTCTGTTAAGGGCAGAAGTTCTTGTCTGCGTTGGGAGGAGCGGGACTCGAAGGGGGTTTGCTTGAAGAACATGCGATCAATTAGAAGGAGAAATAGTTCAGTGCTCGGGGACGGGCTCCTGGCAGCACCGGGGCCCTGCAGGACAAAGCCAGGCAGCTTGGGGCGTCGCAGTCGGCATCGGGGTGTCCTCGGCCTCTCACAGCGCTCCTGGAGCTGGAGGTGTTGTGCTTTGCTCCCCTCGCCAGGCTCTGCTGCGCTGATGAGTCCCTAATTCTTCCCAAAGGGATTACGATCTCGTTGCCATCTGGAAGTTATAGATCCTCCCTCTCTGGTGCTCATTAGCCCCTTCTTTTCAGCATTCCTCTTGGCGACGGCGCTGCAGCCACGCTGGGGAGCCCCGTGCACGGCCGAGCCCTGGTGTAGCAGCCCGGGACCTGCGGAGGGGAAGAGCAGAGTCAGTCCTCGAAGGCCATTTACCTCCCGGCTCCGTCGTGACAGCTTTTGTATCCGCGCCGAAGAACAAATACTTTGACTATATTTAGTCCTGGCGGGACTTGGCTCAGCCTCACGTTAAACGTCGAGGGAAGAACCTGCAGAGGGAACCTCCGGAGGGGCAGTTGAGAGGCAGGATGGGGCACAGCTCCTGCCCCATCCCATCCCGTCAGCAGCACCCAGAGCACCAGCGTCTCCCTCTTTCTGGTCTGGCTGGCGGGATGGAGCTGGGGAGCTTTAGCCAGAGTCCTCTGCAGCCCAAGGGAGCGGCTCAGCTCTCCAAATCACCAGGGAAGCTTAGTGCCTGGGGACCCCGGACACTCTTTAACTGGCACAGGAGCTCTCACTGGCTTAGCTGAGGAGCTGGGTGTAACTCAGCAGCACAACCACACTTAGAGCAGGATCAAGCCCCTGTCCCAGCCGGCTGGGCCATCCCCGAGAAGGCGCAGGGTCCCCCAGCAGCAGTTCACACCTCCCGTCCCTGCTGTCCCGTGCACCCAGGCTGCCCAAACCGGACAGTGAGAAACCCCTCCTGGTTCAGGGCCGAGGCTGGCAGCTGCTCCGAAGGCTGCTCCGAAGGCTGGGGAGACGCACGGTGCCAGCTGCGGGGCCATCGCCAGCTCTCCCTGGTGCTGCCCCGGTGCTGGTTCCCCCAGACGCCACCGTCCCCCCGCCAGGACGCTCACCCTCTTACACAACAGCGGGTGCCGCTCCCTCCGAGCTATCGAGGTCACTGGTTTAAGGATGGAAACCACAGGGGAGGGAAGGCACCAGTGGGAGGAGAGACCCCGTCTGGGTCTGGGGGGGCAGAGGGGGCACAGAGCCCCTCTGGCCACACACACAGCGACGCTGGAGGCCGCGGCCACCCCTGAGCGCAGAGCCCGGGGGGCTCCCCGAGCCCCAGTTCCCTCGGGGCGGCGGCAGGGGGTGCCGGGGGTGCCCCCCCGGCCGGGTTCTCCCCCTCGAGCCCCTCCGCTCGGTGCCAGGCGTGGGGCTGCGGTCCCGGTCCCGCGGCACCTGCCCCCGCTCGGCTCCCCCCGCACGGTCCCGGCTCCTCCGCCCCCCGCCGGAGCCCCCCGCGCTCCCCATCTTCAAACCCACTCGATTCCCTTCAATCCCGAGCGCCGCTTCCAACTCGGCTCCGCTCCGAGGGAGCTGAGGAGGGACGATGCCGCAGCCCCCGAGCGAGCGGGGGTCCCCGAGCCCCCGGCACCCCCCTCCCCGCCCCGGGACGGGGGCAGCACCGGCGGGAGCGCCCCGGGAGCGCCCAGAGCCGCCCCGGCAGGAGCAGCGAACGCGCCTCCCCCTGGAGCCGCCCGGAGAACCGGAGCATCCCAAACATTCCAACGGCAGCGCCGGGAACAGCGAGAGAGGGAGAGGGGAAAGACCCAAACCACGCGAGGGGAGAGGAGGAGAGAGGGGAGAGGGAGGCACCGAGCCCGGAGACACCGGGCAGCGCGCGAGGCACAGACCCACCTGGCGGCTCCCGAACAGCCGAACCGAACCGAGCGGAGCCGAGCCCGGGGCACCGCTCGGGGTCCGGAACAGCCGAACCGAGCCGAGCGGAGCCGAGCCGCTCCGGATCGAGCCGCACCGAGCCGCTCCGAATCGAGCCGAACCGAGCCGAGCCGCTCCGGATGGAGCCGAGCGGAGCCGAGCGGCGCCGCTGCGGCCGCGCTCCCGGCGCTCGGCAAACTCCGTGTCGGGCCGCCCCGTCCCCGTCCCGGCAGGAAATACCGCCCCGGCCCGGCCTGATTGGAAAAGCCCGGCGGTTGTGCGGCGGGGCGGGCCGGGGCCGCTGCCACTCAGCAACGAGGGGCCGCCCCCTCAGCCCCCTGAGCCGCCCCCCTGGCCTCCCAGAGCCGCCCCCTCAGCCCCCAGAGCCGCCCCCCCAGCCCCCCAGAGTCGCCCGGGGCGGCCGCTGCTCGGGGGCTCCGGTACCAGGGGGGTGACTCCCCACCAGGACCGGCCCTGGGTACCGATCTCCCCCCGCCCCAGCAACCCGGGACCGGCCCCGCGGGACCAAAATCCTCCCGTCGCCAGGTGTACAAACTAATCCCGCTGTCACAGAGCACTGAAAGCACCCAAAGTGACCCGTGTCATGGAATCATGGAATCACCAGGTTGGAAGAGACCCACTGGATCATCGAGTCCAACCNAACACCCCCAGCTCTCTCAGCCGTTCCTCATACAGCCTGTTCTCCAGCCCCTTCACCAGCTTCGTTGCTCTTCTCTGCACTTCCCTCCAGCCCCTCAACATCCCTCTTGTGCTCAGGGCCCAGCACTGACCCCAGGATTCCAGGAGCAGTGTGTTGGTTTCTGCCCGTCCTCAGCAGAACTAAGCGCTCCCCGAGCCCGTCTCCTCTAAAACAAGAAATTGCCTAATAAATCCCAACAGCTTTTGCTGCATGATGCCCCTGGATTATCATCACCTAATCAGATTAAAACCACACGGAGGCTTTGATTTCATTCAGAGGGTGCCCAGCCCACAGCTGAGACCCGGCACCTCTCCGACCCAGGCCCAAGACATCGCGCCAAGCCAAGGTTTGGTGAGCAATACCCGTGAGGATGATCCTCGGTGAGGAGGAGGAACTGACGTTTCAAGACACACCCTGCCCCTTTAGTTTGGGAATAAAGAGATTATTATGCACGTCTAATTACAAACGTCAACGTTGCAGGGCGGCTGGGTTGAAGCGTGAAGCTCTAAGTAGCCCTGGTGGGAAGGGCTGGGAACTGAAAGGTCTTGTTTTCCTCCCTTGAGTTTTGCCAGAGCTTGTAAAGTGCAGTGACATTTATAATAATCCTCTGAATTTATGTTGCACCTTTTGTCCTTTTAAGGGTCTTCATTAAGCTTTGCAGCTCCCTAAGCACAGACTGAAGCCACGTTGCAGAAGCAGAGCCCAGGTCCTGTGTGTACGAGGCGTGTGTCCCAGGCAGGGGTAGGACTTCTCCAGCCCAACACCCTCTGGCATTGCTCCGTGTGCCGCAGTGAGGGCTCGAGGCACCGATAATCCCACCCAAAGGTTAATGGTGCTTCAGCTGCTCCCCTGTGGTTCAAGCCGGGCAGCTTAAGCTTTCCTCTCTGGTGTTCCCCAAGCCTCTTGAGCGGAGGGGAACTGCAGGGCTTACCCCCATGTGACTGACACCCACAGCTCCTGGTGCTCTGTTTGAACGTTAGCCCCATGCATCGGCACTCCTGACTCCGCACCCAAACCCAATGGATCCACTTTACAGCCCGGCACACGGCAGAGCAGGGATGAGCAGGCAGAAGCCCCATTTCCCATCAGGAATCTCACCACTTGCCCTGAGCTTCTGGAGGCGAAGTGGCTGGTGTGTGATCCTTGCACAAAGACGAGCTGGTGGCTCCTGCTGTGACACCTTGAGAGTGGCCAGACCCGCTGCGATGTTCATTGCCGTGTCTGCAGAGCAGGTGCCAGGAGCTTCGACTGAGTTTCCACCACAGACACCCCATCTAACACTTTGCCACTTCCGCGCTGAGTGAGATGTTTGCAGTCGGGGGGCTCGGCCGCCCCATCCTCAGCCTGCGGAGGGTGCCCCGGCAGCACCCAGTCCTGTCCCCATTTGGGGTGTGGGGGGCCCCCCTGCCTCCTGCTTGCAGCTCTTCAGGTCGATGTTGCCATCTAGAGGTCCTTGCTACAGCGATCCTCTCCTTGCAAAGTACTGGAGAGGAGAGGGTTTTTAATTTAATACATTTCAGAGCAGCTTTTTTGGGTTTGCGGCTAAAGGGAAAGGAGCAGATCAGCTGCTCCTACAGCCGATGTGGTTTTGACTCAAAACGTCAGTGCTCGAGGCTCTGCCGGCTCTCCCCAGCCCGTGTCGCGTACAGCTGACTGATGGCCACGGCTCATCCCGGCATGTCTCGCAGCCCCAGCAGCTGTTCAAACCCTTCCTCTCTACGCTGGGATTGTTTCCTTACCCCATCATCATCAAAACAAAGTGATGCATTGGCTGCCAGGCAGGGAAGCGGTCTTGCTGGCAGCAGCGATGCACACAACAGCATCCACAGCCGCTCTGCTGCCAGCGATGACTCCAGGTGAGGCCAAGACAGCCAGGGCTCCAAGATCCGAGAATGTAAGGCTCCCACTCCCAGGTCTCACCCATGAAAGCGAAATTTGGCCAGTCAAAGGGGAATCATCCCCACCGAGCGGGAGATCTGCAAAGACCCAGACCAGACATTCAAAATGTTTTAAGTATGCTATGAACCAGCTGGATGGAAATACCCTTCTCCTTCTCAGCTGTCACTCAGGCTTCTCATTTTGCTGCTGTTTAAAACCACAGGAACATGCCTGGCTCGACCCAAAGACTTGAGTAGGATTCCACTGGCAGACAGGATTGCTTTCTTTGGGTGTGTGTTCAGATGATGCTGCCCAAACACTTCTAGTTCAGGGTCAGAGCAGGGCTGGAGGCTGGTTCCTGCACACCCACATCGGCCACACCACCGTGGCGGAGGCTGTGGCTCCCCACAACGGCACCGTGGTGTCTGTCCTGAAGGCTGAGGATGAAGCAGGATGAGGAAGAGCGTCTCCTGCACTGAATCAGGCCATGACAAAAGCAGGTCGTTGCCCGGATTTAAAGCCACCCCTGGGAGCTCTCCTGACATTCATTCTCACAGTGCCTGGATCGCTGAGCACCAAAAGGTGGCCAGTGTCTCACTGCTGGGCTTTGGTCCTGTTAGTGAGCAGCCCAACAAGTCTCAGTCTCATTCCTGCTGCTACTCAGTCACAACCCATCCCTGGACGCCCCTTCTGCGCAGGCATCCATCCCCTCACACCTCAGACCCAGTTCTGACCTGGCTCAGCACTCCACCTTGCTGGCCAGAGAGCTAGACAAGGACAGGGGATGCAGGCACAGAAGGTGCTTATGGTTACATTTAGTCCCTCACCTTTTACAGAACCTCCTGGCAAGCCCTGCTGCTGAAAAGCCCAAGGAGGAAAACCAGGGAATTTGATCAAGAGGCAAACATGCTGCCCACAAGGAGGGGGATGTTGGGCTCCCAGGGACCAGGCACTGGCAGAGGGGTTTTGAGGCTGGTTTGGCCCCAGACACCACCTACCCTAACAACCCCCCTGCGCACACATGATCCCAGGTAACCATCCCTCTCTTACATCGCCCTGGTGGAGCCCAGCTCCAAGCTCCACCAGAACCAACTCCACAGCCTCAGCTCAAACACGTGCGAGCTGGGAGTTACAGCCTTTGCCCTGGCACAGCAAACCCTACGCGCAGTCCCCTCCCCGGCATCCGTGTGGGAGCTCGGGCAGGCTTTGGCGTGGGGCTCCAGGCAGGATCCACTTCCCACGTGCCAGCGCTCGGCTCCCACCACGCTCACCTCTGCCTGCACATGAGTGCTGCTCTCGCATGATCTTCTCTGCCACTTTCCTCCTCCTCTGCGAGCCTCCCTGTGCCAACAGCCACTTCTTTCTGGTCCTGTGCCTTTCGTTGCTCTCTGAATCCCTTGCTCAGTCGCTGTCTCAGGAAATTAAAGATAATCCTCCTTTTTTTTCTGCCGGATTCCCTGTTTAACATTCGCTGCGTGTGCTTGCACTGATTCAAAACGGGATTAGACTTTGTGCTTTGATGTCAGTCGGGCTTTGCACTTAAGGCAGAGGGGAAAACAGAAACGTCTGTTAACAAACCTCTCGGGTTCTGCCTGCACACTTACACCCATACTGGAATTAAAGGTCAGGAACATTTACTGGGAGAAGCTGGGTCCCCTTCCAGCCCTGGGGGAACAGACCGACTGCAACCCCAGCCCAGCGGTCCTTGTGCTGGGCATTATTCTCTGGCAATGCCCATTTTCTACCTCCTCTCTGTTATCACCCAGCGCTGTGGGGGCTGAATGGCTCCTGTCAGGAGGGAGGTGTCATTAATCATCGGAAAACCACAACTCGTTGCCTGTCAGTGACTATTGCAGCCTCCAGCTGCCACGCAGCAGGGAGCGTGCAGGCCACCAGCATCGCTTCAATAGGGACTGAGGCTCAGGGCTCCCCACCGGGAATACCCCAAGCTGCTCATTTCCAGGGGAGAAGCAGGTGCTGCGGGAGGGCTCTGGTGGAAACCCATACCCTGCTCCCTGTGGCGTGACACCTGTGCTACAGCGCAGTCCGTGAATTCCACATTTCCCTCTGCTTCCTCAGGCTGCAGCTTCTCCCTCTGGAGGGCAAGGACCCGGGGTTATTTTCACTGGCCAGTACCTCCAGCACCAGCTCAAAGCAGATGAAGAGCATTTTTCTCATGCAGCCTGTGACAGTCTTGCTTTGTCTCCAAGACATGGATCCTCGAGTCCACGACGTCCAAGCTAGCCTGCAGCACGGTTTGGAATGGGGGCAGTGTCTCCCTCATCTCTGCTCTGCGCTAATCTCACACCAGAAAAGAGCCTTTTACACTGGATTCTGCAGAGCCGTGACCAGGGCTGAGAGCTGGTGGCAGGTCCTCTCCCTGCTCACCCAGGACAGCCCCTTCCTGGAGTCTCCAGGAGCTCTCAGGTGGTTTCTGCTGCCTGATGCTCCAGCTCTGTTCCCATCTGAGCTTCGCCACATGTACAGCCAGGCCTCCTCCAGGTAACAAGCAGACCTGGGGGCTGCAGAACTGATGTTCAAACGCACCTGGAACCATCCCAACAGCTTCTGCAGGTTACTTGGGAAGTGTCTCCACAGCTAAGCATGATCCAGCCATAGCCAGGACTCGCCTCCTGCCCTGTCCCCAGAGAAGGGCACAGCCAGTGCCTGTAGCTGCAACCCCAGCTGGCACCACCACACTGGACACCCTCCAGGATTGCCCAGGGACTGGGGGAGCACTTCTTCTAACAGTTTGGTGTCTAATCTGTTTTGCCTGGTGCACGCACACAGACTTGATTAATGTCTGCAATGAGCCCCATCTATCACCGGGGAGTAAAGGAGATTAACTCCGCAGCACGCCCGCCTTGCGCTGATCCCATTCCCCAGGCCTCCTGATTAATGGTGAGGCTGCCTTATCTGTCAGGAAACACGAATATCCAGGTTGACTGGGGATGAATGGAAGCTGTGGGCGCTCGGGCTGCTGTCGGGGCCGTGCTGATGCACCCCTGCTCCCCACACTGCCAGCCCTGCTCCCCTTTCAGTCGCTCCCTCCATTCCCACTGGTCCCTGCCTCTCTGCACCCGCTGCTCCTTCCTTGCAGCCCCTTCCCTGCTCGGCTGCCAGGGTGGCCAGAGGCAAGTAGCAACCCCTGTCTCCCCTGCAGGAATGCAAAGCCCAAACCTGCAGTCTGGGGCTCCATTTCCCTTCGATGGTCGGCAAGGAAGATGTTGCTCCCCATCCATGGAGGGAATTCAGAGGGAGAAGTGGAGTCGCGGGGGTGAGGCTGGGGCTGACCAGAGCGGAGGGGGAGGCCGCGCGGCCGGGCTCTTCCCAAGAGGTCACGCGTGTAAAGTGGATGCAGCAGATGAGCGATGCCATCTGGATGGGCTCCAGCTCCTGCCCCTGGCTCGCCACTGATGCTTCATTAACAGCTCCCTCCTTTCAGCTCCCATCTCCTTGGCTTCTGCCACGATCAGCTGGGCTGCAGTTTAGTTGTCTTGGGTTTTTTCCAAGTGGAAATTATTTCTCATTTCTTTTAACAATCAGGACACAGAGAAAGACGGGAGAGGAAGGAATTTCCAGGAGATGAAAGGGCGGGATTAAGGACACAGCTTTCGCTTTGTTATCCCTCTGGTGTCGCTAAGAAATTCCTTTCAGGAGAAGGCTTTAATTAACTGTGTTCTTCTGACAGGAAAGAAACTTGGACCTAGAAACAAGTCTAGTTTCTTGGGTCTGCAGTAACCCCAGCTGCAGCCTCAGAGCCCAAATTCATAGACGCTTTTACACAAAACCTTGCACACCACGCTCCAACTTGCTTTACAAAGGCACCGTCACCCCAGCTTGGAAAATAAGACATAGAGGAGGAAAAAGCAGGCAGAAGCAAGGCTACAGTGCCCAACGCCAGCGAGAAGATCCAGGTGCACTGAACCACAGGGCTATGGTGGCTCAAGATGTGGGAAGGGCTCTCTGCATATAGGAATATCCCAGCACAAGAGGCAGGAGAAATATCTCCACTGCCTTCTAGACCAACAGCCCTTCTCACACAGCGAGGAAATGGGGGGGGGGTGGGGGTAGAGAAAGAGGCCTAGTGGCAAACTGGGACATTTAGAAAGCATCACACTGATATATCTGCATCCTCTACTGCCGCAAAACCCTCCAGGAACTGAGTCAATCAGAAATAACACGTGGGGCTGATTTTTATCCAGATGAACTCGCTCCAAATATTTGAAGGCAACTGGCAAAATGGCCAATTTCTGGTTAGTTTAACCCTTCTCCTGAAGCCTGCAGAGAGTCTGAAAAAACCCACCATCTCAGGACACATCTTGTTCTGGGAGCTTGACCTGCAAAGTGGTCACAGCACCAGCTCTGCCTGTCCCCAGCACCATCCCGGACTCCTCCCTGTGCCCCGACTCTGCCCTGATCTGCTCAGTCCTTCTGCCGCTCAGCTTTCTGTGGAGACCTGGACACGAAAGACTGAAAATCCACACAGGTTTGCAGGGGAAGACTCATCTCTGTCTCACAAAACAGTAACTCCTGCCAGGGAAACATCTCACTCGGTTCCTCTGAGAATCACATTTAGCTTTTCTCCAAGCCACGTAGAAGAGGGAGCTCACAGCAAACCCAAGCCTCGCTCCTCTCCCTTATTGCTAATGAACTCCCAGCTGATAACAAACGCCGCTCGCTGCTGCTGAACCATCTGCCTGCTCTTAGCCTTTTGCAGCCCAGGGGGCTGAATGGTTTGCCAATTATTGTTTTCATAAGTAAGCATAATTTTACTTTTTCATTATCATTTTAAAAGGTTCCCACTTCTCCCTGTGCCCTCAGCTGCTGCCTCCAGCCCTGGCAGCCGCCTCGCAGGGCACATTCGGCTGATTTGCCGGGGGAAACAGAGAGTGAAGAAACATCTGGCTGCTCCGGTGCCCTGGGTGCTGGAGTGAGCAGAGCTTCTCCTGGGGCCTGCGGGTCCATGTCAGGAGGGGCTTCTCATCCCGTGCTACCATCATTAACAACCCCCATCAATAGCAGACTTCAGTCTCACTTGAGAGTTATCCCCTCAGTTTACAGGTTTTGTGGTTCTCCACATCCTCTCCAACCTCAGGATTTCTTGGGATGTGCTGTATCAAATTCTTTACCAAACTTTGTTCAGATTCAACTCACCAGAGCTCAGACAATCGGCTCTTACTGCTTTCCCCGCTCCTGGCCCTGCTCAGCGGCAGGATTGCAGTTACACAACACCACCTCTGCTTTTGATAGCTCTGTCATAAATCCTTGCACTTGAATTTGTAATTTCATGTGACAGCTCTTTCCAGGCACCGAGTGGAATTTATCTCTTCTCCCTGAGTCGAACCTTTCAGGATTTTTAGTTTTGCTTCACCTCAGATCTGTAGTTTCCATTTCCAAGTTGAACACCATCATTCTTCTTGGAGAGGGTGGCAGAGCGCTCACTTTGAGCTGGGCGCACAGCTACTCTTGGCCGTTAACCCCCTGCATCCATCCTCCTGTTCTGAGGATCCATCCTCCTGAGCCTCGTGCAGTTGCCCGTGGGCTACAGATCTGAGCCAGACCCTCTTTCCCCTGTTCACTCAGGAGGAATTCAGGTTACAGCTGCCGCTTCCTTGTGCTAATGCCTGTTCTTGTAAAAGGGAAGCGCAGTGACTAACACCGTACCCTGCAGCAGGATTTGCCTCCCTGGAGACTCCTGGCTGTTTCTGCAGGACACGAGAGCTGCCGGTAGCTTCTTATCTCTGGTGATGGTATCTGCCCGCTTCATCACACGCATCCTCTCCCCTGACCGACAGCCACCGAGCCCACCAGCTTCCCAGCTTCCCCAGCCCAGGGTGAGGCCCTGCTTGGCCCCCTCTTGTTATTTTTGGCTGCACGTTCATCTCTGGGATGCTCTAACCTTTAGCAATGAAAACAAAACCACAGAAAGCTGCTGCCCTGGCTTTTGGCTCACTGTGAGCAATCAGGATGGGCAGAGGCTGAAGTCTAAAACCTCAAATTAGCAACGTGGGACTGGAATGAGCCAGGATTGACCAGACAGCTCCGACCTCTCACATCAAGGGCAGAAACCCTGCGGGGAGAGAAGAGGTGGTCATCTGGTTTCAGATAAATGCCCACTTTGGGCTAATTAATTAGAATTCCAGCCTGGATAACAAGAGAGTTTAGGTGATTGTTTAGCTAAGTATGCCTGTAGAGCCACGTGTGGCTACCAAGCAGCTGAGAAAGGGGATTCACACTGCTGCGTTCATCAGACACACACGTGTAGAAGAGAAAACAGTCTCAGAGCTGAGAAATCAGGGCTCTGCTCATAGTTTAGTCTCAGGCCATTGCTCCATGTTCATCAACACCAGCTCAGGGCAGCACTGGAACACACAGCAGCACCGATCTGAATCGAATCAGGCATCAAGACATGACAGCAATTGCTTTCCAATCAGTCAGACCACGTAGGCAGCGCATCCAGATCAACAACAGCAATGTCTGAGTCACTCTTGAGTTACCCTGGTGAAGTTGCTCCTTCAAACCTCTGAGTTTTCTGTCATTTTGGGTTTTTTTTAATCAAATGATTACATTCAGCACACATCCCTCTGTGCAGATACAAACGGTTGTGCTCTGGTAATCATTGCAGGAAGATGGATCATATGCTGCCTAAGCCAGCGCCGCTCCACAGAGAATTACTGTCAATTTTTGACCTCAAGGCTCAGCAAGCAGCTTTAGTAAAAGGATGTAACTTTGCCACATGATATTTTCCTTCCCTGTATGTGAGAAGTGATAGCAAAGACTCATTTTCCAGGATCAAGGGAGGCAAAACGGATCAGTAGCTGGAAACTGCTTTACAATCTTGTCTGAAAGGGGTGAGACCAACATGCAGCTATCAGACAAAGCCAATATTCGAGTTCTCAGCCGGTACGGGGGGTAGATGCACCACGTCTAACACATGCTGAATGAAATCATCCCTACCCTTAAGGCCATCGCAAGGGTGAAACTTCACCTTCATTAGGCTGCTTGATCAATATAAACACAGACGAGGAGCTAAGCAATAAAACTGCAGAAGCCTGCTCTGTAGTTGTGGATAAGAAGAGCAGTGAGTTAAGAGTGGAGGATTTGCAGCTTGGCTTCTGGTGGAGGTTCCTCTCTCCAGACTGCGAATCAGAGCCGTAGCTAGGTGCTAAATAAATATTTAGCAAATGAGAAAGTCTCCACTTAATGAGAAATGATTCGGTGAAATGAGCTGGGGAAACGGTTTCAGTAGTTCAGTAACAACAGCCAGCGCTGTGCTCTGCCCCACGGGACACTGCGGTTCTACCCACATTGAGTAAAGCAGGATCTCCAGCTGGGACAGACGCAGGCAATATAACTCATTACTGAAATGCAGGAGCCTCTCATGGTTAAACCACTGTTACACCAGCCAGATGTGTTCCCCTGTCACAGAATTTGCCGAGCAGCAGCTCTGGAGGACGACTCTCTATTTGTAACTGTGGTGGTGCAGATNCCCTGTCACAGAATTTGCCGAGCAAATTTGTAACCGTGGTGGTGCAGACGGGATGGTCTAAGGACCATTACAATGAAGTATTTTTTTTCTTTCATGTTCAAGGGCTGAACTCTATTTCCACATCTTTATCTACATCATTAGGCTGTTGAGATGGAAGTTCCTTGCTTAAATATTAATTGCTATCTTTCTCTTTTAAGACGTGTTTTCAAGGGGCTAGTGCCTCAATCTTCCTTGTAATTACATGGAGTGGTTGGTACAACTCCTCGGCTGCATCCCAAGGTGCTTTGAGAGCTGAGCCCTGCTGCCGTTTCCAGTGGATGAGCACTCACAGAACCAGCCCTTCAGGGAGCCGCTGTCTTCGAGTGCTCAGTGAGAGCATGAGCCGATTGCTGTGCCCGCTCCTCCTGGTGACAGGGAGCTCTGTGCACAGCCAGGCACAACACCAGTTGCTGTAGCTAATATTCCTTTCCTTCTCTCTACCCCTTCAGCTTCAGGGAACTGGTTTTACAGACCCCAGTCCCTCTTGGGGGCAGAACCAAACCCCGCTGAAGTCTGAATACAGAGCCCGGTATCAAACCAGTCAGAGCCAGGCTGGTGAGGTCAATCTCAAGAGCTCAGCACGTGTTTGTTATCGCGGCTACGACACGCGTACATCGGGGGTGGAGCAGCTGTGGTTTATGGTTTGATGTGCCCCTACAGCTGAGAAGGAGAAATTACAGCTCCTTCAAACACGAGGCGGTTTCTAAGTGAACAGCGATTATTTCAGATTGCAAATTAAAAATAATGCTGTGCTTTGGAAACTGCTGCATTTAAATGTCAGGTTCTTTCCTCAACACCTGTAAGATCGCTCGTTCCTCTCCAGGGAGAGTGAGTAGGAGCTCATCTACACAGAGAAAGCGTTGGGAACAGCAACTACCCACCAGTTTCCCATGCAAACACTCAGACTCTACACTTCAATATTGGATTAAGCACAACTGCACCGAGGGACTTGCTGCAGAGCCCTGCTCACAGCAGCTCTCCTGCCTGAGGTCCATCATCCCAGAACACAAACCGTGGCTTGTTTTCCAGTCGTCACCCCATACAGGCACACAGATGAGCACTAAGATTCGCTCGAGCTGTGAGAAAAAGAGGGTCTTTTAAGAAAATATTAAGTGATTGAAGGAGTTTGCTTTTCCACAAGTTATGCAAGTTCAGAACTGTCTTATTTACCATTGCTACTGCCAGGGAAAACCCTCCTGGGCAAATCACTGGGTAAGGCAAGAGCCGAGACTCAGCAAAACCCTCTCAGCACAGCAGGCAAATTGGCCCCAGCCGGTCTGCGGTTCCTCACAGCTCCGGGCCCTGGATGAGGTGCTGCAGGTCTCTGCTGCTGGTGGTCCACTAGAGGACAACCTAATGATGATGATGATGATGAACTCCTTTGGCTTAGGCAGCACAAGGCTCCCACTGAATCTGCTGTGCCTCACGTTTAACGGAACCGATCGCTGATGGTTGTAGTCGACACAGACTCGTGAAGCTCCAGAAATTGTCCCTGCAAGTCGCTCTCAGCCTTTGCAGCTACAGAGAGAGCAGAAAGGGAGATTTGCAGGGAGGGAAACGCAGTTTTCACAAAGCAAACTCGGTCCCCTCCAGCACAGAGAACGAGCTGCCTGTTGCTGCTGGATTCTGTGCAGGATCCTGATGTGATATGATACTTTTTCAGTGCAGGGAATGCTCAGAGGGATCTTTCACCCCAGTAACATGTAATTTATCAAACACTAATAGAGGAGCCCAACTCGTATGGACATCATGGGCTCAAAGCCACGCAGAGAGCGACTGAACAAAGATGTTAGGCAAAGATGTTACGCCTAACATCTTTGAGGCTAAAAAACCCAACACAAATAAAATCTGAGCTAGAAATAGAGCTGATTTCTGGAGATAGGAAGCAAAGGAGCCCTGGCAAGGAGGGGTTCGGCAGAGAATTCATTCCAAGTGAAGTGGTTCGGGGTCGAAGCGGGGTCGGAGGCTGCGAGTGGAAGCGTTTTCCGTGGGTCCCCGGGTCCCCGCAGCGGGGACGCGCCCGTGACTCAGGCACCGCGAGCGCACGTGGCGGCGAGACGGACGCCGAATGCGGGAGCGCGGAGCTATTTAACGGGCAGGACCCGCCGCTCCGCCGGCGCTGACGGAGACACCGGCGGCTGCTCTGGGCAGGGAGAGGGGACCGGCCCCCTCCGGGCCCTCCCCGGCTGTCATGGCCCTCGCCAACTCCTCACGGAACTTATCGGCGGCGGCTCGGAACGGCTCCGGTGAGCGGGGGCGGCGCGGGGCAGGGACCCCCCCGGCGGCGCCTTCAGCACCCGCGGGGCGGACAGCTCCGGGGTTGGGGGGGGGGGGGGAAACGGGGCTCTAGCACCTCCCAGGGGATGGGGTGGGGGGTAACGGGGGTTTAATGGGGCTCACACCCCCCCAAGGGACAGGGAGGGGACACCAGAGGGGTGGGGTAACAGGGGTCACCTCGCTGGGACCGGGGGTAATGGGGCTTCCCCCCTCCCAGGACTCCCCAGGTCCCAGCCCTCCCTCCCGGTCACCCCCCAGCACTGAAATAAAGCCCAGAGAGCACCTCCTGCTCCAGGGGCTCAAAGGGACTGGGGGTCCTTGGGCTGTGTGACTCCAGCAGCCCCTCGGTCTTGGCTGCAGAGAGGAGACACAACCCAGCTGCACAGGGAGGGCAGCGGGTAGAGACCAAGGGGCACGGCTGGAGGGGGAGGTCGAGATCCCCCCATCAGTCTCCCATTTTCTCCTCGCTGCCGCTGATCCCAAATCGATAGTTTAGGGTCAGGTGGGTCAGCTCTGCATGGTGAAACTCTTCAAGAGAAGGTGCTTTATGCATGATCTCTGATTCCCTCCCCACCACCACATCCTTTATAAACTCCAAGTGTGTGTTAGGTGCTTCCCTCTGAAATGCAGTGAAGATGTAGTTTCTTTTGACTCTGGGCACAGCTGAGAACAACCACCTTAGAGAAAAAAAAATTGAGGTGAGTCCTCCTTCAGTTCACATAGCACAGTCCCCTTTGGGACTTCAGAAAAGAATTACGGGGTACCAGAGAAAGACAAATCAGTGCCTGAAGTAGCTGTGTCAGTGAGCAAATGTGCTTTGATCTGCACTGAAAATTCAGATTCAAGAATATTCCAATATGAAAAAGGCTTTAGAAAAGTAATAACTGAGTATTTGCTAGTCATGCACTTCTGACTCCAGCCTGTAGCACACACATGAACTGCAGCTTCAGAGCAGCTTCCAGTGAACAGCACTGCTCGTACGAACCCCGGCAGCAGGGAAGGTGCCACAGGAGCACACACCCCACCTCTCACACAAAACCTTTGGGCTTGCACATGTTTTGCTTTAAGGCCAGCTGGGCTCATTCCAAATATGACAGGATCACCATGAACACTGTGTATTGATTACACTTCAGGAAAAGGACATTTTGTCCCGGTTTCCAGCTAAACAAGTGGCTTTTACATTTCACTCATACAATCCATTCCCACCACATTCATAACAAATGTTGGGGCTAAAAGGGAGGAGAACAGAACTCAACAGCTACGTGCAGAACAGCAGGACCACACAGTTATCTTCCAGTTTCTAGTGGTAGAATATTCTTTGGGCATGAAGGAGCTGTGAGATCTGCTTGGATGTTCAGGCTGGATGCTCATGGCACCAAAGGGAATCTGGAGAAGTTCGTACTCCAGAATCCCAGAGGTCAAAGTCAAATACCACTTCAGCAGACGCAGCTTTGGCAGAGACAACACCTAATGTGTGTCTGTTGTTTCACTTAATCTCAATTTACAGAGTTCCCTAGGTCCTCTTGGAGGAGACCTCCCCACTTCTCCTGCAGGTGTAGGCACTGAGCAGTGACTGGAAGCATTTCCAATAAACACCACATTGAACCGGCCGCGATTCAAAGACAGACACACGCAGCCCAGGCTTAAGGGCTGTCATGGGTATCTTTGGAACAGCCGCACAAACAAACCACACAAAACCTTCTTCCAGAAAAAAAACCCCACCAGGTCCCATAGGAGAGGAGTAATGAGATGAAGTGAGACTTGCTTCAGCTGAGAAAGGCTGTTTCAGGTTCTGTCACACACGGTAGCCTGGCAGAACGAGCACACCATGATCAGTGCCTTGGACACCACCTCCTGGGCCCCAGAGCAAAAATCCCTGTAGGTTGGCACTGAGGACTTATGGCTTCAAAACATGATTTTAAACCCAGGTTAGGGACAAGGCAAACATAAGCTGATTACGTTTGGGCCTCCCACCCCAAACAGCAACGTTCAAGCACCAGCATTGATATGCTAAGTGCTTTCAGGCAATAATTTTGCCCTGGGAATCCACTAGGAGACAGCAGCTTCAATCCACATTTTTCTCCTTGTAGATCCAGGCATGCCCTGTTTAAGGCCACTCTGAACACACTCCTAAATTCCCCTCTGACACACACTTCGGTTTCTTTCTGGAAAGGAAACTAGAGAGAGGGGCAGGGAAGGAAGATGTGAAAGAGCTGGGACACAGCCAGGGTATCATCTCAGATCTCACAGTTCAGATAAGCTTTGGTTTTCTGCCTGAACGGTCAATGAACTCCGTCTCATACTGTGCAATAGAGAAACCACCCAACAGAGGAGCTGGAGCTATCTGACACCACAGCTTGGGCATTGACGGTATCCAGATTTCAGCATCCACATGGAGACTCACTTCTCCACAGTGGAAAGCACCAGCTGCCTCGCCCGCTCCCCTCCGAATGGCCGGGTGCTCAGCACTCCCTGTCAGACACTGCCAGGGGCAGAGCCACACCACCCTGATTGCAGTCCCCAAAAAAGAACTGCAGAGGTTCAGGTCAGGGCAGAAGCACATCAGGTGAAGTCAGGAAAGATATCCACACCTGGCCAGATGCTCCAGCTGAGCCTCTCCAAGTATGGTAGAGAGTCTTAAACTTCATTACAAACTTCACCTCTGAGGGGGATGCAGCTGCGGGACAGGGAAAGCACACAGAGCCGTAAAGAGGCTGCCTCTGGGTTGCACTCACGACTTTGGTTTGTTTTGGCAGCGTCAGAGAAGCCAGCACCGTACACTAACGTGATCATGCCCAGTCTCTTCAGCATCATCTGTTTCCTGGGCATTGTGGGGAACCTCATTGTCATCTACACTATCATCAAGAAGAAAAAGCTGAGGTGCAAGCAGACTGTTCCTGACATTTTCATCTTCAACCTCTCCATCGTGGACCTCCTCTTCCTCTTGGGCATGCCCTTCCTCATCCACCAGCTCCTAGGCAATGGCTCATGGTACTTTGGAGCTCCCCTGTGCACCATCATCACCGCCCTGGACACCAACAGCCAGATCACCAGCACCAACATCCTTACAGTGATGACACTGGACCGTTACCTGGCGACCGTTCACCCTCTAAAATCTACCTACGTCCGGACCCCATGTGTCGCTGCTCTAGTTATCTGCTTGGTGTGGCTCCTCTCCTTCCTGACCATCATTCCCGTCTGGATGTACGCAGGTCTAATGCCTCTGGAGGACGGGACTGTCCGCTGTGCTCTCTTGCTTCCCAACCCAGAGACAGATATCTACTGGTTTACTCTCTATCAGTTCATGCTAGCGTTCGCAGTGCCACTGATTGTGATCTGTGTGGTCTATTTTAAGATCCTCCAGCACATGGCCACCACCGTGGTCCCACTGCCCCAGAGAAGCCTCCGCGTACGCACCAAGAAAGTCACCCGCATGGCAGTTGCCATCTGCTCTGCTTTTTTTATCTGTTGGGCTCCCTTCTACATCCTCCAGCTGGTTCACCTCAGCATCAACACACCGTCCATGGCCTTCTTCTATGCCTACAACTTTGCCATTAGCTTGGGCTACGCCAACAGTTGCCTCAACCCCTTCCTCTACATTGTGCTCAGCGAGACCTTCAAGCGCCAGTTCTTAGTGGCCATCTGCCCTGCCAAAGAGCCGTGTCACAACGGCAGCTCTGTCAACAACAACAGTATGACAGAGGCCAGTGTGTGTCTGAAGCTGGCACCAGAATCCACCCAGCAGACTCAGTTTCTGGAGGACTTTTCCCCACGTTCACTGCCTGTGACTGTAGCTGTTCACTAGGGCAGATCCATAAGTCCGAGGAGAAGCAGCAGCTTCAGGCAATTCTTGGTGAAGCACATGAACTACAAGCTTCCACCTCCAAGAGTCCAGGTGCTTTCGTTTTTTCACTGCTTCTCCTTTCCACTCTTGCACAGGAGGAAATCCATCACACAAGACACCGGCCCCCCAAAGAGGATGAGTGAAAAAGAGAGAAAAGACGAAAAGAACGTTTCAAGGGGGAATGTTCACCCTGGAGAGTAAAACCTCTATCACCAACACTGCCCAGTGCGTCCCCACCTCTTGGCCTGACTGGGACTCCTAAGCAGCATCCTGACACAGCTGATTCATTCAGAACTTGAGCCTTTGACACAATGTCATGTGTTTGTTTTTGGTAAGGAATCTGACTCGCGAGCTTCGATGGCTCTACTCATGCCCTAGAAGCAAACAGCAGAGAGATCTTGGGGCCAGAAGTCTCACCTAGGTCTGCCACTCAGCCTTTTGGTCCAGCCCGACTGCCTTCCCTGGGCTGCAGTGTTTGGCAACCAAGCTATTTTCACGAACTGGCTAATTTTGATGCTAATTCTATGTATGTCACGAAAATCAGGCACATAATTCTGCTGCTTCCAGGGACTGCTGCTAACACCAGCTTTGTGGCTTTTAATGCTAATGAGCCCATTTCCACACTGCCCGCTCCTCACGCTGCTCTTGTGCCTCGCTGCCTGCGTGGCCATGGGGAGACTGAAAACACAAGATGCAGAACTGCAGAGCGAGGAGCTGCGAAAAGGCAGCTCGGAGGAAACAGTTACTTACGCAGTTTCCTCAGAACAGCAAATGCTTCACGAAGTTAAGAGGGAAAATTAAACGTCTGTGTTTTGTATAGGTGGCTTTAACAGTCAGAGATTAGGAAATAAATTTGCTCGTTACAAAGAGCAGAGGAAAGACAGAACAAATCAGCTGAACGCGGGGGATTAGACTGATAGTCTGCACAGGGCTCCTGGGGAAGCGCGCAGGCATTGTTCAACGCTTTGTCAGACATGAAGGAACTGGTTACTGTAGATTAATTTAATTTAAAGAAGCATTAAAAACATCAAACAGCACAAAAGCATTTGTTATCACGCTTCTGGTTCCATGCCGCCAGCCACCCACGATGTACCCAGAACAGAAATTCACCCTTTCACAGCCACGCAGCAGCTCTGCATCAGCTGCACGGGACATCCCAAGCCACACACCCCCCAGATGGGCACCTGATGCTCTTCACGCACAGCCAGCCCTTGGGTCCACACACAGCCAGTCACTCACCCCAGGCAGTCGCGGCAGGTTGGCGTGTGACACCAGCTCTCCCAACACCATCAGGTGCTTGTTGGGTCACAGAACAAGGCTCACAGCAGGGTCTCTCTGGGCTTTCACACCGGGCTCTGTCAGCCTGCACCCGCTCCGCAGCCGCGCTGCCTCGTGGTGCTTTCTCACCCCTCCTTCCCTGGGTAATAGAGCCAGGCAGACACGTACGGGCCTTTCCAGCTTTATGACTCTAAAAACTTTGTCCCATTTTAACTGCCGGGTATTTTCATCTGCTGGTTTTCATGGAGCTGCTTTGCTCTTTGGTCACGGCTGAGGAGCGAAGGTCGGGGACGATGTGTGCCGTGCCAAGGCAGATCTGCTCTCAGGACAAGGGAGGCTATTGTGTCCCCTGTCTCCAGTAAGGACATGAAGGGGAGGACTGGGGCTCTTCTCTGTGGAAGGAGGTGGTGACGGTTGGGTGGGTGTTTTTCCTCCTTTATTACTAGCAGTGAGGAAAGTGAAAACAGACTGAATTGTCAGCCTCTCAAAGAGCAGCAGTTGAAGACACTATCTTGCTTACAGTAAAGGTGTTTATGGTTGAACTGGCCTGTTTCCATTTGAAGTGAATGGGTCTGACCCAGCAGGGCCATGGGGGCACAGCAGGCAACCCAAGAAGGGAGGTCAACACCAGCTGGGGCAACACTGGAAAGGGCTTTGTAGACTAGACCTTTTCCAGAACTCATCACACTGAAGTCAAGGCACAGCACACAGGTACCTTCCCAGGCTGAAATCCTTTTAGGTCTCATTTACATGAAGAGGAAAGCTGTGCTAGACACCTGGTCCCGGTACTGGGGACAAGGCTTCCCATTTAGCTGGTGTCCCAGCAAAGGCACCTGCCCCTTCCCACTACCTTGCAAAAGCTCATGGTTTCCATTTTGTCACGTTCCTCCTGCCTATCCCCATGACATTTCCTTGTCCAGCTGTCTGAACGCCAGCTGTGGGGTCCCCTGTTTCTGTGTATACTGTAAGTGGTGGCAAATGCACCTTGGCACAGCGAGAAGGGCAGAGAGAGAACTGCTTCCCTGCAGTCCTGCTGCCCCTGCACAGCCCCTTGTCTCTCTTGCTTGGAGAATCCACCTAAATAAGCGGGGGAAAAGCCACCCCCAAAACAGAGGGTGATAGAAAGAAGCTTGTTCCATCTAGTCACTCAGCTCAGCCTGCCACACTGGGTGAGACAAATCTCCTCTCCTTTTCCCTGGGTGCATGAGCTGCCTTGTCAGACAGCAGGAAGACAGATGGGCTCACCCTCTACCCCTTTCTCTTCCCCTCCTTGTCCTTAAAGGTGCAACTGAAGCCACATGTCTCAGCTCTGCTCTTGATTAGCTTCCACAAAAGGCAGATGGCCCAGGTACTGCTTTCTGAGCCAGCAACGGAGCCCTCTCGGCTGGCTGCTGCAGGAGTCAGCCCCCAGCTCACCCTTTGCCGTTATCTCTTTTCCACTGTGCACGTCCCCACATCCACACTGGGCAGTGAAATAATCTCCTGCCTTCCCCACAGTCACAGCTCTGCCAAGCCACCCTGAAGGACAGGCTGGAGCTGAGGTCCCCTAAACCCCGCTGGACAGCAGGCTGGTGGCATCCCTCCCCAGACACCCTTCTCCATCACAAGTCTGCACAGCTGAACCTACCCAGGAGCAAGCGGCGGCTGGGATGGGGAGCGAGCATGATGCTGGTGGCTGCTAGGTAGGTAGGAGGGAAAGGTGAAGTGACTCACTGGCCCCTGAGACACAGCCAGAACCTGACTAATCCTGTTTCATAAATCCTCCTGAGTTGCTAATTGGACACATTTCATTCAACGGCGATAGGAGAGGAGCCACACGACAGGTACAGATACTCTCCCAGCCCACTCACTTCACATCAGTTCTCCTCTGGATGCAGGGACCGCACAGCAATGCCCTTTTCTGCTCACCTCCTATTAGCAAAGCAGCACAGCTAAACCCTCACACCCCCTCTTTCCACTTGCTCCATCCCTGCTGTGGGGCTGAGGAGGGAACAGCATACAGGAAAATCTCACCAAGAGCAGAGAAATAAAGTGGGTTTCTTCTACAGCCCCATCTCCCTCTGGAGGGCTCCTCCAGCAGACAGGAGCCCATCTGTACCTTCAAGTATCAGGAGATGCATTTTGAAGCTGCGTTACAGAGCAGCATTTGAGCAGAGAACTTGCTGCACCATTGGAAGGGAAAACCTTCTCTAGGAGATGTAGACCCTGCTCACAGAAGGGCAAGAGAGATGATACCGCTTAAAACTAAGTTAACAGATGAGTCAGCCCTCCCTCCATCCCCTGAAGGCTTCTACTCACAGGGGAGGCAGGCTAAGAGTCAGGGACATAATTTTAAATGTTCTGGTGTTTGGTTATTCTTAAATTGCCTTTGCTAAGTCTGAAGGGGCTCCTATGATTTTCTTCCTACACGCAGTGCTGGAAGCACAGCCGCTGGGTGACACAGGGCTGCCGTGTCCTGCTCCACCAGAGACTTTGGAGGAGAAAGTGGAGCCCTCCTGAAGCTGCCCTAGCAAGAAGCCTCCTGCCTCATCCAGGAGCATCCCTCTCACACCCACGTCCCTGTGCAGGCTCAGGGATGCAGTCCTATCTTTTCTCCGATGGAACTTGATCATGGAAAGCCAAACACCAACATTTTAATGTACATTTTAGCACTTGACAGGGACAAGTGTGGTGACGGAAGTGGTGGGTGAGGTTATCGGCAACAAGAGCTTCTTAAAGCTTTTATTGACTTATTCCTTTAGGAAGTTGGTTCTTAGAGGAGCACCTTCGCTAGTGGCCAAATCTCTCCCACTGAGAAATGGAAAAAGGTTTTGCAAGGAGCAAACTGTTCACAGCAGGGTTCCCTGTCCTTCCTGGCTGCTCGTAAATGAAGACTTTGGATTTCAACTTGCACTTAATCCCTCCCTTATTTTTTTTAAAGGTCAGGTCATTACAGCCTCTGAGGTCACAATCCCCAACTCAGACCTCCAAGTGCCCTGGCAATGTGAATTTGCCAAGTTACCAGCTTGGAAACTGCCTCAGAAGAGACAAAGGCTAAAATGTCACCTCTCCGAGTGAGAACAAGTTCCCCGTCCCTTGCTTTTATTCAAGTCCAGATACTTTCCCCAGCCAACTGCTGCCATCGAAGGAAGCACACAAACACGGCTCCCAGGCTGAGACTCACCATGCCAAGTGCAGCCACGGCTCAGTGAAGGGACCCATTGGCTGGATTTAATATTCAGTCTCTTCGGCAGGGAAACATCAATTGTTCAGTGTGAGATAAATCACAGTCTTCCCTGGGGGGATTTTAATGAGACCTTCCCCCTCTTTTCCTGACGTTGGCAGGCTCAGGGTAAAAGAAAAAAAAAGCAAAACAACATTCCAGCATTTCCCCATCAGTTCTGCATCATAATGGCCCAATCAGGGTAATTAAGATGTCTCCTGTGTGCTCAGGGAGGCTTTACCCAGTCCAGCCCACTGTTCCTTCTATCGCTGCAGCACAGCTAATTATTCCTGGGTTTTGAGGGAAGGGGAGCAGACCAGCTTTACGTGCAGTTGCTGAGCGCAGTCAGGTCTGGGCTTTCCCTCTGGGTCCTACATCTCCTGGTGTGCTGAAGGTGACAGGATGGGAGAAGAAGACGAGCAGAAGCTCTGTCTCACGCCACTGCCTCCACCAAAATTAATGACATGGAATTAGAGAAAAGCCAAGGAAAACATGGTTTGAGTCATGCAAAAAGTTTCTTCTGTGGCTGCCCAAGAGCGGAGTTTGACGTCTCTGGGCTCTGATTTCACCACCAAAACAAGCTGCCGAGAAGGAAAGCTGACATGTTTCTGTCCTCCAGTTCCTTGAGCCTAGTAATTTCAAAGCTTTATGAGTATTAATGACCCAAACCCCAGATGATGGCTGAAGACAGGAGAATAATGATGACCATTTTCTCCTTGGAAAGTGTAGGCTGCCATCTCAGATAATCTACAGTACTGTTGAGAAAAGTAACTGCTTATCTCAACTCTGTCCTTTAGCACAGGGAAGGAAACCAGAAGAGAGTAGTGGGTGATTCAAGAAAAGATGAAGTTACCAGAAATGCTTGCCGGCAGCATTACAAGTGCCAGATAAAAGCTGCAGCGCTGGCGAGCCGGCCAGCATCAGGGATCAGATCAGCTGAGTCTTGATGCATTAGAGACAGGACACAGCCTCCACATCTAATCTCCCCAAATCACCTCATTGTACTAATTCTTTAAAATGTGCTTATACCAATAGCTGCAAAGACATCAGAGAGATCCTGTGGGCTGGGAGAAGAGGCCCGGCAGTAACAGCATCAAGTATGAGCTGGCAAAGTGACATGCTAACCTACAGAATTATTAACAGCATCGAAGCTTCTGCAGCCCGTACCAACCTGCGATTTGTTACATCTGCCAGTACTGTTATTCCAAAGTGTTTAATCTCTTGTTTATAGAGAAACCATCAATACTAATGAACTGCAATCACAACAGCTCAGTGCAGAAGCCCAGATTTCATATTCTGTACCTGACTGCTCGTGCAGTGAAGGAACTCAAGCAAATCTGGGTCTCTGTAGTTCTTCGACCCTTCTGCTGCTGTGTTAGATGTTACCAGAACGATGGAAGGCCTCAAAGACAACACAGGCAGTTCCACAAGTTACTAAGCAGCAGTTCATAGTTTGGAACATATTTTCCACAAAAACCTCTGCAGACACTGATGTATCTGCTCACACCTTCCCTCGGACACAGCCATCCTGGAACTGCTCTGGAGAAATGGGATTTATCAACAGGTACCCTTCATTGCAGCTCACGTGGAAAAAGCTGTGGGATCAATCGGACCAGGACACCTACCTCACCAACGCTGAGAGTCCCAAGCAGAAAAACCATGTCACATTTCTCCCAATACAATAAGCTCTTGGGTGATGCCTGTGAACTCATTTACAAAGGAAGCTTTGAAGATGTTTTGGAAGAAGCAACAATCCCAGACTACAGCTGGATAAAAGCTGTTCTACCTCACCCTCCCATCAACTGGAACAGGGTAACTCCTGGGGTATCTATCAATTCCTAAGCAAATTCTGCTGTTCCTTTACTCTGCTTCTTCCGCACCTTGATGATGCTCTAGGAAAGGGCACTCCTACCCGGACTGGGTTTGCACAGAGGGAGGGATGTGGGGATGGCACTAGTGATGGGGAGAGGACAAGAGCCGGATCCTGTACAACTGGGCACCAGGAAACAAAAGTGCTTGCTGTCAGTCCTTCACTGAAACGAGCCTGACTCCCAAACAGACAAAGCTGGGACACCTCAGGGTAAAGGAAACCAAGAAATATGGAGCAGAAAGGACAACAAGAAGATCACCTACGCTTCTAACTATTTATTCCTCTAATCTAATGAAAGGATGAAAAAAACAGGAAAAAAGGAAAAGCTAAACGAGGTTTGGTCCTCATGAAATCCAGACAAGAACTTTTATGATTTGATGCCTTTATTAACACCCCAAAGGAAAAATTACTGTCTGAAAGCAGGAGCCACTCAGTGACCTGTGAGATGTCTGCTGCACTTGGACAATGTCACAAATAGCAAGGGCACAGCTGGCAGCAGCAGCTCTGCGAGTGGCTGGCATTACCCCATCCTGCTCACATCCCATCAGGATGCATTAGTGGGAACAGCAAACACCTTGAGGGGAAAAAAAAATCATCAGCAGCCTGACTTGAGCTGGAGCTGGCTGGGAGAAGAGGGAGCGTGAACATGTCCTGCTTTGCAGATGCTCTGCTGCCTTTGAAGCTCGCAAAGTTGTCTTAGGTGACATTCTGCAACACCCTCTGGCCCATGTTATAAGCGTTAATAATTCCCTGCCAATAACTTGCATAGAGGGCAGAAATGAGCTCATCTCTGTTTCTGCAGGTGAGGAAACTGGCACTCACAGTAGTGACAATACACGTATTCCAGGAAGAGACACCAGATCTGTTCCCCTGTGCTTTGCACACCTGCAGAATTAACCTCTTCGCTCCACAGGATGAAGCAGCAGCATCTCCAGCAGCGTTTGTCCACACGGCAAACCACAGATGCACACACACACTCTGGCTTAAAAGGAGAGGAGACGACAACCCTTCCCAGGCTTTACCCTGACTGAGAGCACAAGGACAGAATTTCTTTCCTCCTTTTCTCTCCTGACCTGGCTTTACCATCCTGGGCTTCAGCTTAGAGGTTTCCTTTTAGGAAAGGTTTTCCCCAGCCTCCAGGGTCAGGACACCATGATAAGTGTGTCAACTGGACACAGTTAGCTTTCATCAAATAACCAGAAACGAGACATCGTTAATCAAAAAGATCCACAATTAAAGTGATGATGCAGGTGCTAGGAGTGTACAGAGATGTAGGGAAGCTCTAAGGACTTGGAAAAGAGGCCAATGAGCCCCATTTGTGCCATTTCAGGAGAGGAAACAGCCAAGAGGAACGAGCAACACTCCTAAGGGGCCTTGTTCAAGCTCCACAATGAGCAACAGGCACTGGAGACTAAGAGCCAGACAACCTCAGCACTGAGGAAGAGCAGTCAAAGGGAAACAACCTTTTTTATTGTTTTATGAAAGAAAGAATTTGTGGGTTTGGTTCTTTTGAAACAGATCCCTTCCAGCAGACAGTTCCTGCTCCTTTCTCTTAGGGACAAAAACAAAGGGGAAAAAAAAATCGATTCCAAGTCTTTCAAGCAGACTTTGAAAATCGAATTATTGAGCTAATTAAAACCAGAGGCGAGTTTTACCAAAATGTATTGCAGTCTTATTTGCCATGTTAGCAGCTCTGTTAGCTACTGGTAAGACTGCTGCCTGCAGCACTGCTGGGCTGGCACAGGGGTTCCCAGCTCCCCACCGGGGACACCCCAGCCCTGCTGCTGCCCAAACCCCCATACAGCAAATGGAACCGAACCAGGAAAGCAGCAACCAACATCAGCAAGGGGATGCCAGCAACACAACCACCTAACAGAGCAGCACAAGGTCTTCCTGAGCCTGGGAGAGATTCTGGGCTGGATTTCCTCCCTGATAGGCAAAAGCATTTCAATGGGTCAGAATGAACCTGGTACTCAGAGCATCATCGCTGCTCGGACCTTCCAGAAGTCGGGTGACTGAACTGAGCGAAGACTTTTCAACCCTGGACTTGGGAGAGGTCCCTGCCCTGGCACACAGGGACCTTTTCAGCACAGCCACAGCCACCAGCACACGCCTGACTGCGCCTCCGGCTTCGCACGGGTTTGTTCCCCCCTTCTGGGGTCAAACAGGAACACGTTTTCAGCAAAACTTTCCTTTCTTCTGGGGATTTATTATTGATGTTACTATGGTTCCCATTTTCAGCTCGGGCCTTGGAAGCAAGGAGCACTGCGTGCGCAAATTGGTGGAATTTTCCAGTCGCAAACTCCCAGCACAAAGGGACACCGGCTTTTGTCATACCTTGTTTGTATTTATTACATTTGAGCAGAGGAGTGAGTTCTCACTGTGCTGCCCTCCAAGCAGCGGCACTGAAAGCTCAGCTCATCAATAGGCCTCCTTTTGTTTAAAGGATGAATGAATTTCAGCCGAGTGAATGACTCGCACTTCTTTTTTTCCCTATTGTACAATGAGGTTTAGAAGCCAACCCACATGTTTGATTTTCTGTGAAGCGAGGCAGCGGTGCAGTTGTACAGTAACAGATCCCGGATCGGGTGAATCAACAGCTCCTGACTGGAGCCCCTGCAGCTGCACTCACGCTTCTGTTCACGTCCTGCAAAATTCTGGGCAAATTTACTTTACTTGGTTGAGCCGAAGCCTGGGCTTATTCTGCGAGGTGTGTGCGTAAGAGCCATCCCTGCTGTTCATGCACGGTTGAATCAATATAACAGAAGGATTAAACATTACGTTTTATAATGAGCACAACTTTACACATGCGGGCTGGGCGCGGGCTGGCAGACAGCGTTTAACAAACCAGAAATGCACGCTGAACGGCTACAGATGCAGCGATTACTCAGATAGTCACAGATAGGGCGTCCACACCAGGGAGGCAGATCTGAATAGCTCCAGCACAATTAGAACCCTGCCATTACACCGGGCAATTTCCGAGCAGACGCACCAGACTCCCCCAGCTCACCACACAGCCTTTGCGCCAAAGATCCATAAGCCAATTTACATAGAAAATTAGGAGGTGTCAGAAAAGGCAGAACTAGACAGGTCTCAAGGATATTAATTCCAGCTCCCTTAGCCTTGAGCTTTCAACATATCGTTAATTTAAGGCCGCTGATGTTAGACTGTCGTCAATGGCGTGAAAAGAGGGAATACTTCACTTCTGCTGTGCCCGCGCTGGGTGAAGATAAACCAGCTAAAGAACCAGCTTGCGTGTGCAGGTTAAAACATTTCCCAGCCACGCTGAGCCCCTTGTTCCAACAGCGAACAGACCACAGCTCAGCCCCAGCTCTGCCTGTGGGGCCCAGCCCACCCCACAGCAGCTCTGCACCGCAGACCCCAACCGCCTGCAGCAGGGAACTGGTGACAAGCGACACTAAGCTACTTCCACAAAGAGCTATTAACTTCACAGGTTACCCAGGACCATCCTCTCCCTGTTTCTTCCTCCTCTCAAGCTCCTCGACCAAGGCTGTGGGCACTCAGGGCAATGATGACTTTGCTCTGGAGCACACCTCCTCCCTCCCTCCCTCCCAGCACTGCGAGCTGTTGATCAGAGACTTTGACACAGAGGGTGCAGAGGATGGCCAGTACCCTGCCAGTCCAGTCTATCATCTAAGACTTCATGATATACCTGCAAGCAATTCGCTCTGGGCCAACGAAGGGGCAGTCAATTAATTTGCAGCTGGGTGCAGTTACATCAGTAACAAAGCAGATAAGGGACACAAACCAGTAGTGTCTGCTATGAGTAAATTAACTGCCCGTTTAGGCAGAGCAGCGCGCAGTAATGAGCTGATAGCCATATCAGTGAGTCATTAGGCACGAGCTCCTGTTGGATGCTGTTGCCTGATGTTAGCTCTTCCCAGCAGGTAGGGAGGGCTTCACACAAAGGAAGGACAGGAAAGGCCATTTCCATCTGGTTTACCAAATACAGGTGTGAGGTGGTGAGGGTTGGTCACCCTGCTTCCCACAGGGTCTGCCCCTGCGGCTGAGGCGCTCCCCAGTCTGGCTCTGCTCAGTTTTAACCCTGAAGAAGGCAGACTGGCCTCTTCACAGACCCCCAAGCCTTGGAGCCCAGCCTGCTCAGCCAGCTGCCCCTCTACGAGGTACTTTATCCTCCCAAATCTCTACTTCTACCCGCAGCTTTTTAATACTTAAATTAAAGCCAAAATTAAGGCTCAACTTTTCATGTATTTTATTCTTAAAGAGCTGCAAACCCACAAAGTCATTCACATCTGAGCAGGGTCAGATCATCCTGCATTAAAGACAGGGCAGAGCTGCGTTTGTGCCGAGGGTAACAGCTCGGGATGAACCGGCACAGGCTGAGCCCAATCCAGATCAGCTCGTAGCTTGTGGAGCAGCCACCCCAGGAGTAAGGTGGGCATCTGTCAGCAGTAAGCATCTGCCAAGACCCTTATGGAAGGACACCCTTGACCTCATGTGGTTTAAAGTTTAGAGCTCTGTTCGCTCCTCTCCCCTCGCTCCTACTGGGGTACAATGCTTCCCCCAAGCCGAAGGACCTAGGACTCCGTTATGAATCACCAACCAGGCACTGAAACTGAACCTTGCTCACGACCAATTAGAGAGATTGTTATGCTAAGCAGCCGCTGGGGCCCCTTCGCCCCCCACAACTCCTCCATTCAGAGCTGGGCTGAGGGGCAGAGGTATTTTTAGTGCAGTTAGTGTTTTTAGACAAGAATTGGGAACGGCACTTCTTTGGCCGGTTTCCCAGCAGTGCAGCACGGGGCTGTGTGGTGGCCAAGCCGCCTCTGTCAGAGGTGAGGAGCACTGAGACACAGCGCCCAGGCAGATGAATCACAGAGCAGTGAGGTCCAGCGGAGTTTTAGCCTCTGAGTTGTCAGGATTCAGGACAAAACCACGTTTATGATAAGGGATCAGCTGGAATGAGGCAGGAGACTGCGAGAGACACCACTGCTACCTTCTCCTCCACAGGTCCAAGAGGCCAAGGGTCCCACATGTTCTCCTGGGCTTCGTCCCTGCCCCCTCAGAGCTGCCCGTGTTCCCTGCACACACAGCCAGAAGGGTCACTCTCCTGGCAGCAGAATTTGCAGCCACACAGATCCAGCGCCCAGCACCTTCCCTGAGCACAGGCTGAAGCGCACACTGCTGGTGCTTCATGGCAGGAGCCACACGGCAGCTTTGTGGTCTTAAAAGAAGAACCAGCAAACCTCTACACTTTAACTGTATTTACCAGAGGCCATAGCAGCACAGAGGTACATCATTAAAAACTGATCCATCTGCTCTGGAAAATTCATCTGATCCCCTCTGGAGGGAGGAGGCACAGGGAAAGGGTGCAACTCAAAAGGAAGAGGGATGTGCTCCTTCCCATTGTTCCTGCTCAGTACCAAGGCTTCCACTCCATTATAGGAGACCTCCTCCTCATCTGCACACAGGCAAATCTCAAAGAGAACAAAGGATTTAAATGGACTGGCTTTTATTTCCACAGAGAAGAATTCCTATTTGTTCTCAGGATCACAATTTCCTCCCCACGCTGCAGAGGATGCGAATGAAAGAGATGAATGAATGAATGAATGAATGAATGAATGAATGAATGAATGGGTGGGACCTGGGCTTCCAGCTGCAGGGGGAAGGGGAAAAGCAGCCACAATGCAGGGGGCTGCCAGGCGAGATAACTGGGTAGGGTTTGTGTTTAGCATTACAGACACCAAGGGCTCCTGGGGACCCGGTTCAGATGGAGATGAAATAACAAGCATCTCTGGAAGGATTAATTTAAGGGGAAATCCCACAAAGAGAGAGGTAGGAAGAGTTTAAAGTTTAGCCCAACCACCTATTGGCTAGAAAAGGCTGTGGTTTTGCAGAAATACTGAACCTCCGACTGCCGACCCCACTCAAATCCCAGCAGCTTTTGTCCTCCTCAAAAGATGGACCCACAAAGTGCCAGTTTCCTCCCAAAGCTCTAAAAGCTGAAGAAAATCAAAGGCATTTGGTATTTACTGAGGTATTCATACCAAGCATTGCTCAGTTCAGACTTGTTGACTCGCCTGTCTGCATCAGGGATATGCAGCCCTAGAAAAGCTGCAAAACAAGCAAAAATTAAATCTTTCCCCCTTATTCTCAAACTATTTTAAGTCAAGTCCAGCATCAGGGGATTACAGACAAAATTTGGGATTAGGATTAGCTTCCAGCCTGCTGAGTGAGCTTTCCCATACCCTGCATTGTCACACCCTTTGCTCTGGGATGCCCCCAAATCCATCTTTGCTTTGGCTCCCCACAGTTTGGGAATGATAAGAAACATGAAAATTATATTAAAGCCACCAGGATTTGTTTGGATGGGAGAAGCAAATGACACTGCTGTCTGAAGAGTTAGCAGCTACCTGTTGTGCTGCTATAATGCATGGCTTAATTTAAAGCAAGCTTAATTGGTAGATTAATTATTATAGTCTGACTGCATGAGCTCGCAATAAATCACCTGGGTGTGAAATTGCAGAGCAATTATCTGATTGTACGTGGAGCATGTAAATGTTGGTAAAAAGGAGTCACCTAACGAGACTGCAGTTCCCGACATCGGTCTCCCAGCCCAGCAGGTCAGGGGAGGTGGCAGAGAGCGAGAACACAGATCAAGATCTAGTGCAGTTCAAATCAGTCTTCAGGAGCAACTTGTAAAACCAATGCAGGATGATTTTCAAGGACCAGCAAATTATGATGGAAGCTGATGGAATTCCACACAGGTGGCACTTGGGCAATAGATTTGAAAGGAGCCACTGGTCAGGGCATCCCCAGCCTGGCTAGTGTAGGGAGAAAGCAACATGAGCAGATCTCCAGGGGATTAACCTTCCAGGTTCCTCAGGGCAAACTGCAGCAATTACTGCTTTTTGGGTGCCACAAACCTCAGTTCCAGCAGCATCAGATTTCACCACGATCAGCCCAGTCCCTTACAGCATCTTTTGGATGTAGCAGGTCCCACTGAGGCGCTGATGCCAGAGCAGCACATGTGTCCCTGGCACCTTCTCCCTCTCCTGAGCACCAGCACTTTGGCCCCACAGCGTCCTGCCTTGGCAGTCCCAGCACTCATTGCCAGCAGAGCTCCAGCGCTGCTGCGTCCGGCAGTCCAAGAGGCAGAGGGAACACCTCTCACCAGGAAGGGAGGTGTCCCCAAATGGGCAAGAATTGCAAGGGAAACAGCTCGGTCCTGCAGGGTGGGAGGAGGCCGGGAGACAGCAGAGCACCTCAGTCCATCAACAGTAACAACACTTGTAGCCTGCTTGGTGAGATTCAATTTGCCAGTGAAGCTGGGATTTATTACTATGATCAAAGCACTAGGAACAAATGCAAACACTGTCGGATGGAAGCTGTGAACACTACAGGATTAAACACACTCATCCTGGGCTTGAGTTAAGAGAAGCAGCAGAACCAGGCTGCAATCTGCATCCAGGGCCAGGACCTTGATTAAAGCCAGCAGGAGATGTGGATTCTTCTCTAATTCACAGCCGCCTCCTTCACCTCAGTTTGCCCACGAGGTTGCTCAGCAACACAAGCACTGATATTATCAATTTATCCAGAGCAAGCCCCTGGGCTCCGAAGAGAAGATGCTCTTACCTGACAGCGTGGAGTTGCATTTGCACTCAGCCATGGTGAGCTGCTAGGGAAAACCAAGAGCCCTGGCACCCACGGGGCTGTGAACCTGCCTGCACAAGATGCACCGACCCAACAGCAGCACGTTTGCTTGGCACGGCTGCCTGCAGTCGCCATCCACAAATCCCATCCCAGCAAACAGGATCCTGGCACCAGCTCCAGCTGTCCAAGCAAAGTTGCAACAGGGTCAGATCCATGCATGCAGACACTGTCATTTTCTGCTAAGCTCTGGACATGAGGCAGACCCTGCAGGCAAGCAGAGGAGGCACAGACCTGGACCAGCCTCTGCCAGCAGGTTCATAGGCTCAGAAGGGCAGGATCCTTCTCAGGGATGAAAACAAGTCACCACTGAAGCCCTGTAACCATTGCAGCACAAATGCAGGGCTCCCCTTCACCCTCCTCCCCTTGAACACCTGAACACAGCTTTCCAGCAGCAGGTTCTGTGATGCACAGAGCACTCCTGGAACAGTGTTTGCTGTGTGCGTGCTCCCCACTCCCCAGCCTTCCCCTGGATTTGTCCCAAACCCCACAGCCCTGCCTAGAAGCATCCAGCGATCTCAGCTCCTCAAACCAAAGGGCCCTTTCCCTGCAAACCAGCAAGAGCCCCAGCTGCAGCCCCTCCCTGCTTCTCAACACTAAAAACACCCCAAAAGAAATATAGAAAGCCCAGGTTAATATTTATGGCTCATGATTATCTGCATTATCAGGAAATTAGCAATGCTGTCAGGGGAGCAGAGATAAACGGCTCCTCCAGCCCCCAGAGAGCCTCGCAAACTCTGCCTGGAAGGACCAAAGGCAGCAGGAAAAAAACATCATTCTTCACCAAGAAAGAAAAGTTTCGTGAGGAATGAGAAGATGACAAAATCAGCTTTGCTGTTGCAGAGCTCCTGGGAAATGGGGCCAATTACAAAACCTGCTTGGGATTTAGCAGGCAGCTGATGGGAAACAAGACAGTCTGAATGGAGAGAGAAATTAGGTTGGAGAATTATTAGCAATACAAGAGGAGCTTTCCATGCTCTACACTCAAAGGCAATGCAAGCTGTGTAGCATTTAATCCTGATCAACATCTGGTTGCACAGCTGGAGCTATGGGGACAGCAGTGACTGCCCAGGGCCCAAGCCCAGCTCTGTGCTGCTCTGGGGAGCTTCAGCCCCATCTTGCAGCAGTGGAGCCCTTCCCTCTCACCGATGGTTCTGTCCAGGCTCCCTTGTTCTCTAACACCTCCTACAATGGATTAAGTGTTGGGGTTCCAGCTCTGTGCAGGTTTTGACACGTAGGATCAAGACGATCGGTCACACATCTTATTCTGTGCAACAGCAAAGGTGCAGCCCTGCCCCATGGTACCCAGCACCTTTCAATGCTGAACACGATGGGGCCCTCAGCTCTCCGAGCTGTCTCCACTCACCCCCAGGAACCACGGAGCCTTTGGGCTGACATCCAGTTTATTGCTTGCCTGGGAGGTGGTTATCTTGCTGCTAGGTAGCTCCCCACAAAAAAACAAGCGGTGGTCTTTGGTGTCCCTATGAAGCAAGAACATCTTTGGAAGGTCTGGATCCCCATTAGTATCCAACAGTTTTCCATCCACAGCAGAAGGGAGAGGTGCGATTCTGTTTCATTGAGAACAAGTCAGCCATTCTCCAAGCAGAACAGCAGCTAACAAAGGAAATCACTCAAAGTCACCTCCCAACACACAACTTAAGTAAACGAGGATTCTTCCTCAAAGGCACCATCAAATTTCTGGAGCCATGGGAGAGCCAAGAGCCACTGACCTGCAGGCTGTGTTAGCAGCCACGTTTCCAGCACCAGGGAAAGACACCCCATTTCCTTGCAAACAGAGCTCATCAAGAGCAACCCTGCCCTCAAGGATTCCCAGAGCTCTGCCATAGCCCACGGCTGCATCATCCCATTTGCGCCCCTAGACACAGGGCTCAGAGCTGGGCTCCCTAAGCACTCTCTTGGAGACCCAGTGACTCCTGCTACTTGCAGCAGGAGGTCTGCTTGACTCACGTACCTTTCATCTGAAGTTCATAAATGAGCTGACAAAACACCTTGTTTAATCAGGTGCTCTAAGCCTGGTGCCCCATTGCTCTCTGCCCCACCAGGCAGACCCACTGGCAGGCTTTCCATAGGCAGATATATCATTTCAATGGAATTGTGCCAGCAGAAGGGATCGTGCTGCTCCTGTTCTGTAACCACACTTTGGGAATGGATGCAAACTTATTCAATACCGGATTCTGACTTCCCTCAGATCTGTCAGCACAGCTCCCTTGGCTTTAGTGCAACAGCAGTGCCGGGTGCAGCCAAAAGCAGGATCTAGCACTCCTGAGTTATTTAGCAGTGCATGAATAATCCAGATACAATACCCTTTTAATGCCAACAGCAGAGATAAAAGTGCAAGAACAGAGCCAGGAGAAGTAATTTTTCTGCTTGCATATGAGCACAACCTGCACACCCACCACCTCAGTGAGCGCGGCACTAGGACAGCCCACGTCTGCCACTGGTTCAGATGACACTTCGGACGCAGAGGCTGTAGCAGTTGAGGCTGAGACAGGGCCGTCAGCACACCCAGCCACGTGGCTGGCTTGTTGCAGCCAAAGAGGATGGTCAGAGGTCCAAGGGCGCCCAGGAGCCCCAGAACTCGGACTCTGCAGCATCACAGTGCTGAGAAGGGAGCCTGTTCTCCACATCCCAAGGTGGGAAATGCCTTGTTTTCCCATCTGACCTCTCCAGTGACCATCGCTTTGCCAGCCACACAAGGTGCTTGGTCTAGTCAAGATGCAGGATAAGCCTGGCCAGTTTCATGCCATCCCATGAGATGTTTCCCCCAGGCATGAAAGTCATTAGCAGACTGCACAGTATTAGTCGTCAATTGCTCCGATTTCATCCTTCAGACACAGGCTCTCATTGTGCCTTTTTTCTGCAAGATTGAAGTGCTCTTTGCTATCTGGGAGAGTATTTACACTGTAATTAAGTCACCCAGTCGTTCATTTGATAAGGACTAAGCGGAGTCCAATTCCCTCCCTCCAAGGCATTTCCTTCTACCAGCTTTCAATATCCTCTTAAATGATCCCCCACCCCCATATTAAAGCTGCATTGGGAATTTTAGCCCCTCTGGCCTTGCCACTACCCAAAGGGGCAAGAGGTCCACTCCCCACCCTTGCCCCGCACCCTGTTCCTCCGACCAGCAGCAAGTGGTGGGTACACAACCTTCCCCATCCTGCAGCCCTTGGGGGCTCCTGTATTTCATCCATTCACTAGCAGCGCTGTGATATCAGCCAGCTGCAGGCACCCTGGTACATCACTGCACACCAATGACAGAAGGGCTTCTCCATCCAGGACTACCTTTGGATGAGTAGGTATAAACAGAGGGCTTAACCTTGCCTGTTCCCACCCCGGATCCCGCTAGGCTGACAGGATTATTGCTAACCCACATTGCAGATGGTCTCCAGCAAAACTCATTCCTTCCTAATGCTCTCCCTGGGTGCAGGACAGCTCGCCAGCAGGAATTTCAGAGTCAGCCCAAGAAGCATAAATTCAATTTTGGGAGCACACCAAGTAAGAAACTGCGGTCTCTGGATGCATTAGGATGAAGCTACACCTGGTGCGAACTGACACTGCGCAGCCATTGCTGCTGGAACAGCTTCTTGCTTAAATCTACCATTCCCTACAGATACTGACAGCTCTCGGCAACAGCTGCGGCTCCTGAAAGAAGGAAAATAAGCTTTGCAGGGAAACGAATATTTCTGTTCATTTCAGTGGCACCACTTCCCCTTTTCCAGGTACCTTGTTCAGAGCACTACATACAAAGATTACACCAAACCAGCGTGCTGGAATTGAACCTGTCTCAACCTGCCACCACCAAAGACAGTAGGTGGGACAGTGTTCATAGGGCTTATTTGCTTGTGGACCTGTTAAAATATCTTTATTATGCTAATCTCTTAGCGTACCACTTGTATTAAATGCAAGAGCCCAGAGGAGCACGTGTTCTTAGTGCTCCAATTCATCAACACACAAACCTTCGAAATTGAAGCAGGGACACAGAAGAGTTTAGCCCCATCAGGGGATGTTTGTGCAGACAGGAGCAGCTCTTCACCCTCCTTTAACACCTTAACCCCCAAGCCCTTCCAGCCTCATTGTGGCTATGGACTCGGCCTCACAAGCAGTGCAGCACAAAGTTCATCCCATCTCGTTTAAAGCCCGGGGTGTCCTGAACAGGTAAGGAACAGCCTGGAGCTTCACAAGTTGAAGAAACACTGCAGAGCAGAACCCTGATCACCCAGTCCCCTCCTCCTTTCCAGTCCCCAACACAAGCCAAATGCACCACGAGACTCCCAACACTGTTTATTGTCTCTGACCCAAAGGCAAGCTCCTACCAGGCACCTCCAGCCTGAGATCAATGATATGTACCT